>JAQFVV010000056.1:6045354-6384018 GCA_028023455.1 Epiperipatus broadwayi | reverse complement strand
TATGGTGTTTCTTGATCTTAAACTCAGAGGTAAAAGCCAATAAACTCACCACGCTGACTAATGCATGTCATCTTTTTAACTTTAAAAAATTTATTTCATATGAATTAATTTTCATTAAATTTTTATTTTTATTGTGCTTTTTTTTCTTGCATTCTTACACTTTTACTATAGAATTTTTTATCAGTCATTAACTATTTCAAACTGTAGGTTCTAATGTCAGTCTGAGTTGTTGTATGTATTTTGTCATTGATAACTTATTTTTAGTTTTACATTTAAACTATTTTTTTCTTAAGTTTAGTAATTACAGAAAATGCGCTACATTAACTATATACAAATATGTAATATTATAAAACTGAATATAATCATATTTTAAAATCATTTCATTTCTTTTGAGAGTTGGGAATTTTATATATGTATTTTTTGTAACCATCTAATTCATGGAAATATTCATGAAACCATAGCAACTTTAATTATTAGACTTATTTAATCATGATTGTGATAAAGTATATTCATTGCAAATATAATGAAGAAAATTTATTCCTATAATTTAGTCTAACATAAAAATCCTCATAACATTTTAATAAAATATTTTTGCATGTCTATATTTATATATATACAAGTGATCCATTAAGAAGAATTGAATACATACAGTTTTGTAAAATGGCATAAAAAGAGTTAATAATAATGTTTAGTATAGACGAAAATAAAAGTCATAAAACTAAAACAACATTTTAGTATTTGAAGGAAAATTATTTCAGCTATAAGAAGAAAAGATGGAATTATTATTTAAAAATGAAATAGATATCTTGAAATATCTACAAAAAATTATATAGCAATAAAAAACAAGAAAAACAAAATATTCCCTATGGTTATTACATCTTGGGAATTGCCCAGCATTTTAAATGAAGAAGTGAGACATGGGATTAAGCCTATGAAGAAGAGAAATACTCCAGGAAATGATGAATTTTATTATTGATATCTTAAAATAAGTAGATGAAGGAATAGAAAAATTGAGGAAAAATTATAGATCAAATCTTCAAATAATAAAGATGTATCCGATGATTGGAAAAATGCAGTAGTAATGTTGATATTTAAGAATGTAATAAAGAAGATATTAGAAGTTATAGGGCTTATAAGTCTTCTATCAATTTTATAGAAATCTTTACCATAATAATTACAACTGTCTACAACAAGTCTTGAATTTTAATCAATATATATATATATAGTAATAGTAACAAGTCAGATGTCACATGACTTATATATAGCTTGCACTTACAAATATGTAAAATTAAGAGTGTGCTAATAGCTCTAAACAAGCTTTTTTTTTTATTTATGATAAATGCTACTACAAGAGAAGGCATTCAAATCATTTTTATTTTAAATGGTCCCCATCCCCAGACCGGTTTCGACCTATGGGTCTCTTCAGTGAGGAGTTGCTGTTGTGGCTTTAGCTAAATTAAAGAGCTAAGCCTACTAATATATGGAGTATCTGAATTAAGTTCAGTCCCATATGATTTTTTCAGTTGGAGAGCTGACTTTAAAGACATGTAGGTGTCTAAAAGTTTCAGATCTTCTTCTAACAATTATCTTTTAGATAAATGCTTTGCTTGAGTTGGTTTTTTAGATCTAATGTCCCAACTCCTCACTGAAGAGACCCATAGGTCGAAACCGGTCTGGGGATGGGGACCATTTAAAATAAAAATGATTTGAATGCCTTCTCTTGTAGTAGCATTTATCATAAATAAAAAAAAAAAGCTTGTTTAGAGCTATTAGCACGCTCTTAATTTTTATATATATATATATATATATATATATATATATATATGGTTTGAGCATAGTGAGTTATGGAAAGGATCAATCAATATGAGTGGCTATTATGCTTTGAATTTGTATATTATGAAAATAAATTTTGATTGTGTTAAGCATTTCTCAATGTTTAAAGTATTGGATCATCAAGATATAGACTCAGTATATTCTCGTATTCTAAAAAATATTTATGAAAATGCAGCAGAAATTACTTGGTTATACTAAAATGATTGCCATTGAGAAAGGTGTATGAAAAGGTGATTATTTTTACAGCAGTTTTACTAAAAAATATGTTGTGGTTAAAAAAATAAGCTAATGAGTTATATTTTGGTTATGAAGATATTGCAGATAGTGTTATTTTTTTATTTTTGAAATGGTTCTTCAGAATTTCAGAAAAAGTTGTAAGTCTTATCAGATGACAGTAAGAAAATAGGACTGGATTTTCTCAAAAGAAGAAGAAAATAAAGATTGATAATCATGGATTAGAAGAAGTTAACAAGTACAAATATCTTAGTTAGATTATTAACACAGATTGAAATCTTATGGATGAAATCAATATTAGAATTGAACTTAGATGAAATACTTTTGACAGAAATAACTTATATTAAAACAAAATATATCTATGTGTTTGAAAATGAAGGTTTTTAATAAATGTATTGTAACGTTTTTCGTATTACTAGGCCCTTATACGCCTCAAATGTATATTTGAGCGTGAGTTGATCAAACTGTATCAAAATAAAAAAAAATTGTATTTTAATTCTTAACACAGCTATTTTTCCTGATCAACTTCAGCCTAGGATTATTACCGAGTACAATCGTGAGCAGAACCAGTTTTTAATTTCTACTTGAGGGCGCCAGGGTCGTTAGACCCACTGAGACTGCGTCAAATATTGTAGCCCGTAAGGTAATAATTATACGATCTAATTTAAATAACTAAAGGTAAAAAAAAATTACATAGAATAGTATTAATTTTAGACACGTACAATGAAAGTGAAGTTAATAATAAAGATTTATTATAACTCGTCAAGCATTCAATAATTATGATTAAGACAAAAATTACAACGTTGGAAAGGATTGTGCATATGAATTCATTAATCTGAGTCAAATATTGGAGTATTAATTAATTAGTCTGATTTTCCGTAGTAACATTTTGGTTCATTTCTCAGTTCACAAGTCTTTTGATCCAAGAAAATTTTATGGGATAACATTTCAATTCAATTCACTATTCATAAAGCTTTATGTAAAAAAAATTTATGTACATTTACTTACCGGTAAGTTAACATTAAGTAGGTCATCGATCTTCCCGACGTACAATTCAGTTAGTGAGTAGTCCGCAGTAGCTGTTTTTTTTCTTTTTGTTTTATTTCCGAATCTCCGATCTAATTTAGGTAGCACGATGACGATCTAGGTGACTTTTTCCGAGAGAAAGTGTCGGCCAACGATATCGTTCTACTCACTCATGGCGAGCGATTTCCGCTGGTATCTAAGTGAACACATTTTATTAAAAGAATATGAAACACTTCCAAATGCTCAGCACTATTGGAACACCCAGGTAAAAAGACCCCTTTTCAAATCTGTCCGCTCCTTTTATACTCCTCGATTCTTTTTAGAAGCTCTGCGCACGTTCTTTCTTTTTCTTTGTTCTACTTTATAACTTCTACATTCTTCTCCTTTTCTTTTTTACAAAGTCTGTTTTCCGCTAAGAATTTCGGCCATTTTTAATTACCATCAGAAAGTTGTTTCTGATAGCAATCTTTCGCCTTTTGAAATTCCCTTTCGCTATTTTAATCAATGATTCAATATGCACTTTCCAACATTGAATTTATTTTAGTTAACTTATTTCTAAAAAAAAATAAAAATTAAACTTTCACTGTACGTTTTTTCTCTTTTTTCAAAAACATTATGCTACAAAAAAAATAAAGATCGTGTTCGCTTTCTTTTTTTTTTATAATACCTAATATCAAAAAGTAATTTGTACTTTATATATAAATAAATGGTACAATACCACCGGGGCAGGGGAATGAGAATAAAATATGGGCTTGAACTAATTTTATTCTTAATAAGTCTTTATGGAGTACTTCTAACCCACGTCCTAGTCTTATATGGTTTCAGTGACCTAGCGTTATAGGTACCCCTTTCTCCTTCACCATTCTTTAAAGTGAAAGCATTTGGACCATCCTGTCGGCTGATTTGGTAAGGTCCCTCATACAAATTTTGGAACTTCTTAAAAATATGCTTCCCAGTTTGACTCACAGGGTTCGTTTTTACCCATACTGTATCCCCTGTTTTAAACTTATCAGTCAGGCCTCCTTTCCGCTGGGTTCGGAGCTTGGCACAGTGTTCCAATTTTTTTCTTGCTTCTTCATGATCTCTCCCTTTATCAATGTTTTCTGGACCAGCGGGTAACTTGGATTGGTACAACCTAGGTATTGCTTGTCCGAAGTGAAGTCTTACAGGTGCAAATCCGGTAGATTCATTATGAGACCAATTTATGAAATTTAACACCCTTGGGAGTTGTTTCACCCATCCTCTATGGTTGGATGCAGTATATACCCTGAAGAGGCGTCCTAACTCTCTCATCACCCGCTCACAAGGGTTTGATTGTGGATTTCGTATGGATGACAATATGTGTTTTACCTCCATCCTCTCTATCCACTGTTGCCAATCATAAGATGTGAACGGCGTACCGTGGTCCGACAAAATAGCTTTTGGTTTGCCTACCCTTTTAAAATATCGTACCTCAAGGGCTCGTATGGCATTCTTGGTATTGGCTTGGGTCACCGGATATGCTGACACCCATTTTGAAAAAAGGTCATATACTACTAGTAGATATTTCATTTTCCCAAAAGCCGGCAATGGTCCATAGAAATCAATAGCCACCAGGTCATTGGGTTCTTTAGGGATGATAGAATTCAATGGACCTTGATACGACTTGTTTGCTGGTTTTGTCTTCTGACACATTTCACATGAGCTTACTATCCTGGTGACCTGTGCTCTCATATTCGGCCAGTGGAACCATGTCCTCAATAAGGCTTCCACTTTATTTACACCATAGTGCCCATACAAATGATGTGTGTAGTCAATAAGTCCTTCCTGTAAACTTTCTGGTATGATCATTTTCCATTGATCCTTTTGAGGATCGGTGATATACCATAGGATCCCTTCTTTCAGGCGGTATCTCTCATCAGTGTTAGCATCTGCTGTCTCTCTCGCTTCATCTTTGTCTTCTAGTTGATCAATAATTTTCTTGTAGGTCGGGCTTTGCCGTTGTACCTTTCCTAAGTGTCTCAATCCTTCTTCTACTACAGCGTCTGTTTCTACTTCTACACTTGCCAAACAGATATCTTCCATCTGCAAATGGTCCTGGGTATCAGGAACAATATTCCGGCTCAATGTGTCGGCTACCACATTTTCAGTGCCCTTACAATACTGGATGGAATAATTGAACTCCTGGAGAAAAAGGCTCCATCGGATTAGCCTACTATTTGTTAAATAACTGTGATTTAAGAACTCTAGGCTCTTATGATCTGTCCTAACAATCGTTTCCGATCCTATCAAGAATTGGCGGAACTTCTGAAATGCCCACACCACAGCCAAGGCCTCTTTCTCTGTTACACAGTAATTAATCTCTGCACCTCTCAGTGGTCTGCTGACAAAATAAATTACACCCCAGGTACCATCCTCTTGAGCTTGCATAAGAGCAGCACCTAACCCATACCCACTACTATCTACCTGAACAATAAACGGTTTCCTTAAGTCAGGGTAAACCAGCATCACTTGACTAAGGAATTTCTCTTTAATAACCCTAAAATTGGTCTCATGCTCTTCCGTCCATTTCCATGACGTTCCCTTACGTAATAATTGCAGCAGAGGCTCCATGTCTGAAGCAAAGTTTTTGTAAAATTTATTGTAGAAATTACACATCCCCAAAAACGATCTCACCTGTTTTGGTGTTCGAGGGGCTGGGAAATCTCGTATTGCCTGGATTTTGTCCGGGTGGGGTCTAATCCCATTGGCATTAATTAAGTGCCCTAAGAAATTCACTTCTTCCGCTGCTAAACAGCTTTTTTGCAGATTAATGCGAATATCCTTCATATTGCACTCTTGTAGAAACAACTTGAGGTGTTGTAAGTGTTCCTGGGCGTTATTGGATGCAATAATCACATCATCCATGTAAACAGTGATTAACTTTTTTATTTCCGGGCACAGCACACGATCGAGACATTTTAGCAGGCCTGCTCCACTATTCTTGAGACCAAAAGGCATTCTGTTAAATTGGTACGATATACCATTATATCGAAATGCTGTGTACTTCCGGTCAGCAGGGTGTAACCTGATCTGCCAATAGCTGGCAGTCAGATCTAACGTGGAAAATATCTTTTTCCCCCGGAATTTATTTACCAACTCATTTATTGGAGGTGGAACATTTTGATCTGGCCATGTAATCTTGTTCAATTGCCTGGCATCCAAACACAGTCGTATGGTTCCATCTTTTTTTTTTACAACCACCAATGGGTTATTATATGCTGATGAACCCTTAGTGATAATATCCCACTCCTCCATTTTAGCTAATTCTCTCTCTACCTCAGCTCTATAGTGGTGTGGCACTGGGTATGATCTTGCCTGGTATGGTGTACTGTCAGCGATCTTGATCCTGTGCTCATACCCTTTAATAACCCCGGGTTTATCTGAAAAATTCGATTTATATTCATTTAAGACTTCTTTTAGGTCCTCTTTCCATCCTTCCTTCACTCCCTTTATTACTTCATCAATCCGTGCCTCTATTGAAGGCTGTTCTGTCTCAACCTCCATATTACATACGTTTTGATGGTTCATTCTCATCCGCGACCCAAACTCCACTTCTTCCCCATCACAGATAATCTTTTCATCTTTATAATTGATCACACACCCAGTTTTGTGCATAAAATCTGACCCCAATATGGCTTCATGTACCAACCCTTTTAGAATTAATAGCGTGTGGGGCATAATTTTATCCCCTATCTTAATTTGCACCCAAACCTGTTTTGATCCCAATTGTGCCTTTTTGTTATTTGCTAATGTTATTAGCGTGCTTTTCACTGGTAGAGTTGGTATCTCTATGGGTTGGCTCCACATGCGCTCATACGTTGTTTCTGACATTACCGATATCTGGCTGCCAGAATCCCACAATGTCTCTACTTTGACATCGTTTATTTGCAAAACAACCTTTGGGCATTCTTGAGATGTGTACTTAATCGATTCGCCATCCCATTCACAAATAAGATTATCTATCCTCTTTTCTTCTGTTGTTCTACTGATCACTTTATTTCTTTTCCTTTTTTTTTTACTGGTTCTTTTATTTCTTCTTTTAATCCTCTGACCATCTCTGTCATTTCTTTTTTTATTTCTTCTTTGAATTCTGTCATGCATTCGTATAATAGTTTTTTTATTAAGGGTTCCGAGCCCTCTTTTAATTCTTCCGCGCCTTCTGCCATATTTTGTGTATTTTTATTACTTCTCAATTTCATATATGGCCATGTTGCTTATTTTTGCTACAGTAAACAAAATCTTAACGCTATCAATTTTTACGATATAAATATAATATTTTATTTTGCTTTGCTAATAAATTCGTTCACCGACACCCCTCTCTTTTATCACCCTATAATCTCCCGTCCCCCTCTACCTTTACCGTCATTTCTTACCTTTGATCGGTTTTATTTATTATTTAATAATTTATAAGCTATTATTTTCTTTCAATATAGTCCTTATTTAAAATCCTACTCTAAAAAAAAACTTTTGTAATCGTACGCAATAACTTTTTAGACTTGCGCACTATTTGTGGTCATATTTATTTTCCGGCTACGGACATTAAATTCTCAATTTTATGCCGTTTTTAAATTTTCTCAGGTCGTGGTTTTTTTTTTCTTTTCGTAAGCCTCGAGTTGGGTCGCCATTGTAACGTTTTTCGTATTACTAGGCCCTTATACGCCTCAAATGTATATTTGAGCGTGAGTTGATCAAACTGTATCAAAATAAAAAAAAATTGTATTTTAATTCTTAACACAGCTATTTTTCCTGATCAACTTCGGCCTAGGATTATTACCGAGTACAATCGTGAGCAGAACCAGTTTTTAATTTCTACTTGAGGGCGCCAGGGTCGTTAGACCCACTGAGACTGCGTCAAATATTGTAGCCCGTAAGGTAATAATTATACGATCTAATTTAAATAACTAAAGGTAAAAAAAAAATTACATAGAATAGTATTAATTTTAGACACGTACAATGAAAGTGAAGTTAATAATAAAGATTTATTATAACTCGTCAAGCATTCAATAATTATGATTAAGACAAAAATTACAACGTTGGAAAGGATTGTGCATATGAATTCATTAATCTGAGTCAAATATTGGAGTATTAATTAATTAGTCTGATTTTCCGTAGTAACATTTTGGTTCATTTCTCAGTTCACAAGTCTTTTGATCCAAGAAAATTTTATGGGATAACATTTCAATTCAATTCACTATTCATAAAGCTTTATGTAAAAAAAATTTATGTACATTTACTTACCGGTAAGTTAACATTAAGTAGGTCATCGATCTTCCCGACGTACAATTCAGTTAGTGAGTAGTCCGCAGTAGCTGTTTTTTTCTTTTTGTTTTATTTCCGAATCTCCGATCTAATTTAGGTAGCACGATGACGATCTAGGTGACTTTTTCCGAGAGAAAGTGTCGGCCAACGATATCGTTCTACTCACTCATGGTGAGCGATTTCCGCTGGTATCTAAGTGAACACATTTTATTAAAAGAATATGAAACACTTCCAAATGCTCAGCACTATTGGAACACCCAGGTAAAAAGACCCCTTTTCAAATCTGTCCGCTCCTTTTATACTCCTCGATTCTTTTTAGAAGCTCTGCGCACGTTCTTTCTTTTTCTTTGTTCTACTTTATAACTTCTACATTCTTCTCCTTTTCTTTTTTACAAAGTCTGTTTTCCGCTAAGAATTTCGGCCATTTTTAATTACCATCAGAAAGTTGTTTCTGATAGCAATCTTTCGCCTTTTGAAATTCCCTTTCGCTATTTTAATCAATGATTCAATATGCACTTTCCAACATTGAATTTATTTTAGTTAACTTATTTCTAAAAAAAAATAAAAATTAAACTTTCACTGTACGTTTTTTCTCTTTTTTCAAAAACATTATGCTACAAAAAAAATAAAGATCGTGTTCGCTTTCTTTTTTTTTTTATAATACCTAATATCAAAAAGTAATTTGTACTTTATATATAAATAAATGGTACAGTATTTTATCAGTTCTTACTTATGGTTTTGAGATTTGGGTGCATAATCAAAGAACCGTATAAAGACTTCAGGTCACTCAATACAGTATTGGAGAGGTGTATGTTAGGAGTAACAAGACATTGCAAATGAAATACATAGATGAGTGAATATTCAGGTATTACTGTTATCATTCAAATAAAGCTGAGTTGTATTGATAAATAAATGGATAAATGAAGTTTTAAATAGGATTGCAAGTGATTGTAAAAGACCTAAAAAGTCACCACATGTAAGATGGACTGGATGAAATAAAGGAAATTTTCTGTTATGGAGAAGAGAAGCTAGTTATCAGAATAATTGGATTAAACTTGGAGAGTTCTTCATCCCGCTATGGATCAATAGTAGATAACTTTCTAGATCTAAAAAAGATAAACTAATAACTGTAAGAAACAAGGTAATTAACCAATAGAGTAAAAAATGAGTAAGGTATATTCTATTTTGAAGGTAATAGCAGTCATAATAATATTGTTTTTATGTCAAAGAACAAAATAATATTGATTGTTTTATATCCAAGAGCAAAAAAAAAAAAAGGTTTTATCAGTAACATCCCATTAAATAATGTTGAGTGTTTATAATATGATAGCATTATCTGACATCTCATTACTATTTGGAGGTACATACAAATCATATTTGTAATGATCATAAAGAAGAAAAAGTGATTCATACATTAAAAAAGTCATTAAAAATAACACAAAAATTATATATAGAGATAATGGGGCACAGCAGAAATAAAAAAGAGATCATAAATTGTTGAAGATTGTGTGCTAAGAATAAAAAATATGAAGCAAAAAATTGATTGATCAGTTTTTGTAGAGATATGGTAGTAATAAACACAGGGTTTAAAGTCACAATTGAAGAATTTACACACTGAAAGTTTACAGACATAAATTAATTAATGTGTATTCTGGTTGAAAATAGATTTAGAAAAGAAATATTAAATAAGCATGTGTACACTTGGAAGTGATGAAAACTCATCATATTATTTCGTAGTGATAAAATTGAGATGATTTTAAAAAGAAAAATTGGAATTGAGACAAAAAAAAAAAAAAGGAAATTGATCAAAACTTTATTAATTAAATTATAGTAGGTTGAGTGATTCAAATAACAGTGAGAATAATTCATAATAAATTTAGTGGATGCTACAGTCAAGACAATATTTTGTTAAGAAAATGAGAAAATAATTTTTTAAATAAAATAATGTGATGGTGAATGTAATGGTAGAATAAAGATGGAAGAATGTGAATTCTTCAGAAGATAAAATTATCTATAGAAGGTGTAACAATGGAAATGTGAAACAAATGAAGCTAGAAGAAAGCAGTTAGATGGGAAGATGAAAATAGGGAAATACAAAAACAGTAGCTTTGATATAATTTATTATAGAATTGAATAGCTTGACCGTGAAGATAGAAATTGGAAAAAGTAGTAAAGTATGTAGATGTTGCATTGAATAGATGAGAATATATAATTTATATAATAGAAATAGTACACTTTCTACATTAATTGAAAAAGAAAATCATATTGAAAACGATAAAATGGATTTAATTGGAATAAAATAATATATGGAAAAATGATTGTTTCTTTAATATTGATTGCAATATTAAATATTTCTTTATGAAATATATGCCCATTGTTGTTTATTAGAATAATAAAATGACCTTGGAGTTTAATTATTAATGTAAGATTTAAAGAAA
Organism: Epiperipatus broadwayi; assembly: GCA_028023455.1. Lineage (NCBI taxonomy): Eukaryota > Metazoa > Onychophora > Udeonychophora > Euonychophora > Peripatidae > Epiperipatus > Epiperipatus broadwayi. The sequence goes on along the minus strand of JAQFVV010000056.1, from coordinate 6,373,207 downwards.
GAAATTTAATAATTAATAAAAATATTTATCTTCTGGTTAAAATTTTATATGTTTTATAATATATGTTTAAAAATATTTATGGTAGAACTATAGGAATAATATCGAAATTTATTAAGCAAGTATTTTATTCAATAGATTGATTCCAGTCATAGATTAATAAGTACAGGAAGCTCAGTGTAATTTTTAAAAATAAAAAAACCCTATAAATGTATTTTTTGTTTCCAAGAAAATTTAAGATAATAAGAAAGATGTGATTTATGTATTATACTGGTGGAATCATTGGTTAACCATTAAATTTTATCATTGATTGTGGAAAACCCAAGCTTTGTAATGAATGATATTGTTTTCTACTTTTATAAGAATGATCTTTGGAACAACTTATAGATGGCTTTACGAGGCAAGCATCAGGTACAACACTGGTTTGATGATGAAGTTTTTTTATATTGACATAATTAAGAGGGGATGGCAGATAACTTTTTATTACTATATTTAAAGTAAGATTGATGGTCAAGCTCTTTAAGCTCAATTCAAAGATTGATCTAGTAAATATTGTTTATGTTTTGGGTTCATCCAAACTAAAGTGCTCTAATCAGTTAATATTAGAAATAAAATATTTAATTTTTTTTTTAAACTTGCATGCTTATTCATTTGAGAATGTAAATGAATTAGAATATTTTGATAGCTTTTAGGTAGAAAGATGGACTTAGATCTTCAGATTTTATGTAGATTCTAATGAGTTACTGCTTTATTTAACTAGTTAAGAGGTAGTATGGCTTGTTATAATTACCTTCAGTCCCTCTAAATTTATTATGTGGAAGTGAAAATAAGACTCTAAAACCTTTTATTTAAAATGTTATAGCAAGATCATAAAATTAATATTGGCTACTTTTTATTGAGAACATATGACTGAGAGTAGAATATAAATGAGAGAGACAATCACACAAGGTGTTGAAGTCATTTAAAAAATATTTCTGCATAAGAAATTAAAATGTAAGATGATGATAATAGACCAAAAGTTTCAGAATGTGCTTCACAGATAAATTTGTGTTTAAACTACTATAGCCATTTGTCAGTGGCTTTTAATGATGGTGATATTTATTATAAAGAAATATATGCCAAAAATACTTACAGTACACACGTATAATGCACATCAATAAATACAAAACATTATGGGTGCATGACATTTTGATCTATATGGGTTTTGACATAGATGACCAAAATGCCCTTTAGTCACTAGTATAGTGCATCTTGATGACTTATAAAATTGTTGATGCACAATTAAGAAGATGAAATATAAAAAGATTGATATATAGATGCCTAGATAGAAGTATCAGTGATGATATATGTGTACTTTGTCAAATGTAAGGTCTATATGAAATGTAATAATTTGTTACATAATATAAATATTAAATAATTCTTTATTGAAAAGTGATTGTTGTGAATAGGATATTTGTAATAAAGAATTTATATTGATGTGATAAATATATGCACACATAAGGAGGGGGGATTACTTGTGTTATTCTTTTATTATAGTGTGGATTGATCATTTGTATCAAGAACTGCTTCAGTTTTATGTGTTTAGTTTTATTTAACCAAGTTTAGATGAATATTAAATTATTGACTAAAGAGCAACCTCTCACTTATTCAAATATATCTCATAAAGGTATATTATAATTTAATCCTGTTTAGTGAGGCCTTGAATAGTGTGTGATGTCACTTATCATATATCTTATATCAGTTTTAAATCATATAGATTCTACGATTTGAAGCATTATTATTTGGAAGGTAAAAATAAAACATTAAAATTCATAAATTTAATAAAAAATTTCATATCTCTATGACTAACAGTATAGCAGCTGTCACTTTTTTTATCTTGGATCACTCTTACTAAATCCAATTTTTCAAATGTCACAATTTAGATATATTAAGTTATTTCAAGTTACATTGAAAACATATACTCCCATTCTCCCAAAATTTGAATGGCTACAGTGTCTTGTATAGTAAACGTTTTCCACCATATAGCTGGATACTTTACAGGAGTTAAAAGAATTTATATTTTCCTTACATAATAAACAAAAGTTAACGATTTAGTAGAGATAAAAAAGAAATCAATAAAATGTCCTTATATTGCGTCAGGAATCTTAAGGTTTATATGAACAACAGTTAAGTCAATAACCTGAAATGGACAACTATCAATAGGATGACTATATAAATTCTAAAATTAGTATAAAGTTAAAAAAAATCAAAATGACTGCAGAGACTGTATGTCAATAAATGCTATTACATTTTTATAGGCGAAAATGATATGGAAGATAAAAAAGATATCCAGAGTCAATGACTTCAAAAGATGAGGATCTGACATTTTGCTGTCCATTTTATTTAATTTTTAAAAATAAAGTTAGGTTGTAATATTTTTTTATATTTATTGCACACACATATATATGTTAAGTGTATATATAAATGTTCTTTTTAAAATTTATTATTAACAACAACTACATTAATATATATTTTAACAAAATTATATTGTAATGTTAATTTGTATATGCATATTATACATGTAAAAATGTGTATTATTTATGTGTCCGTGTGTGAAAAGTATTGTATATCTTAAGAACAGTGCAATAAACAATACATTTTATATTGTAAACAAATTTTATAAACAAAGCATGAGGCATTATCCACTATATGTGATATTTTCTAGTAGACTTGGAACAAAATATATTACATTTCAGAGCTCCACTATATCTCTACATGGATGTAAAATTGATCCTATTAAAATTGCCTCTCATTTATTATTATTATTTTTATAGAATATTATTACCTTATGTTTTTATGAACGATTTTTTCCCACCACAATACTAATTTATATTAAGTACATTTTGTCATTATTATATTGATGTTATTATATTATTAGTTTAGCTTCTTACACTAATTATTTTAAAATTATTATTTTTAATTGCTTTAGGACAGAGTTAAAATCTTTAAGCAATTTCGTGAAATCCAGTCTGGTGTTCTACTATGTACCGTAAGTGAATCTCCCCCTTTTTTCTATTAGTCATATTTGTAATAATGTTTTATGTTAAATTTTAAATATGTAGTTTAATTTTTTGAGAATTCTTGATCTATGTTTTAATTTGCCATTTAACTCTTCATGAGATCTTATTTGAATATATATCTGGATTACAGATTTAATATGGATCAGATCCTAACAGGTTTAGGCAAATCTTTATTAGTACCTGTTAGAAAATATAAGAAAATTGTGAGAAATATAAATTTTATGTATATTGAGAAATATAAATTTTATGTATTTTTTAAATATATCCTTAAATAGTACTTGAACTATATATATGTCACATATAATTTTAACACCATCACTTACAAGCATATTTTGTCATTTGGTTTATTTTATCACTTAATAATTGCTTTATTTGTGTGACATTTGTTTTTAATTTTATGATTCAGCAATATATTTTTTAGAAGATGCAATATTTGTAATAAAAGTACAAATTTAGTACAGAAACTTAATAAATGTTACTTCATTTTCCTAAAATTAAATAAAAGTCACAGGTCACAGTTCTTTTATCCATTTTCTTAGCATAATAGGCATTTTATTTCTTATATCAACCCTGTTATTAGAGCAAAAAATGCTTTTTGATGGTATTTTCTATCCTTTTTTTTTTTAATACTTAACATTTAACTATTCTTCTATATTTGAAAAACTTAATTGTTTTCACCTGGTAAGACTGTTTGTAGCTTTCAACTTTTGATTTAGTATTAAACTGTTACTCTATATTGGAATTCAATAAATTAGACTTAATGTGATAGAAATATATGTTTGCAAAGAAAAACTTCTAAAATATTATATTTGAACAATAATGAGCTGTGCTAATTGCTCTAACAAGCTTATTTATAAATGCCAGCAAGAGAAAGCATTTAAAAATCTCTATCTAGAAACCACACCCTAACCTCATAAAAAAGTGCGGCACTAGGGTAGTTTCAGACACTAGATCTAAAAATACCAACCCAAAGCCAGCATTTGCGTTGTCAAGTGGTCAGCATAGTTGCCTTACAAGCATTTATTTAAAAGTTATCTATTGATTGAAAAATCTGAAATATTCAGACACCTACATGTCTTCAAACCCAACTATCCAACTTAAATAGCTATATGGGGCTGAGATATCTTCAGCTAAACCATATATTAATAGCCTTAGAAATATATCATTGCTTTAGACTTAAAGCAAAAGGTTATAAATAGTCAATAAAAATTAAATAGCTTGTTAGAGCAATTAACACAGCTCATTACTGTTTATTTACAAGCTTAAAAAAAGATTAGGTCATGTGATATATGATGTTAATTTTTATTGACTATTTATTATATTTGAACATTCTAAATATTAAAAAAATGAGTTTGTAATAACAACAAAAGACACTTTCATCATTAAAAGATGGTCAGAGCACAGTGACTTCAGAAAATGAACAAAATCTTTTTTAATTGAAATTTGTATTTAAAATGTGAATGAACAAATGTTGATCTCTGATAAATCTATGAAATTCTGCTTTAAAATATTGAAATTGGTTGAAATTTTTAGAATATCTCAAATAATCCTGTCTTGGTGTTCTCAATGGCATATTTGCCATCATTTTTATAAGGCAGTCTTATTAGAATGCTGTGGTTTTCTTTATTTACATTATGTAAAAAAATATTACCATCTATTTTTAAAACTAAAACATATGTATAAAGTAATAATGTATACTTTTGATTTTTAATAAATATACAATTACTATTTGAAAATAATCATAAATCTTAATAAACTATGCAAAGAAAATCAAGATTTTAATTATTTTAAAATTTTTCTCTACATAATCATGCAAATGATCTTGAAATGGATTACAAGAGTCTAAGTCCATTACAGATATGGAGGCAGGATTAAAATACTTTGAGCTTTCTGTTATTCAATTATGCTGGCCTCTTTAGATTTTTTTTAATTAAACAAGCAAAATTAAAAAAAAACAAAAAACAAAATATTACAATAGATGGTTGTAAAAGTGGAATTTAAAGTTGGTGCTATTTCTGAAGTAAACAAACACCCAACTTAATGGAAACTAACAAAAAAGATTAATTCCAATTCTAGTTCACAAATTTTTTTATTAGACATTTGTTAGAATTAGAGGAAATAAAAACTTCATTTTAGGATGAAGTTTGTTCAGTAATTCTTGATCTATTCTCTTTTTTCTACCAAGTTTTCATATAGAAAGGACAATTTTTATTTTTTCAATCATATGAAATATTTATATTCACAATGCAATAAAAGTGTAATTATATTTATAACATAGTTTATATTGTGAAATATTATAAATTCATTGAAAGCAGTCAATATTTAAAACCAGACCAATGTCAATACCAATCAACAATCTCAATTTGTTGTTAAGGCAGCCTGCTTTTAATAGTAAAGGTGAAAACCCACCTTTATTTATTATCTGATATATTTCTGTAGACACTAAAGATTACAACTTGATCACAGAAAGTTAAATTATTGATACAAAGAAGTTTAAATGAAACTTCTGAAAGTAGACTAACAAATAATCAATTATTACTTTCAAATTGCACTCCAACAATAATTATTTAAATAATCTAATAATGCTTAAGGCTAGATAGGTCAATAAATATAAATTCATTGAAAGAAATCAACACTTAAACCAGACCAATATCCATAATGATCTCATTCTGTTGTCTGGTTGAAGTGTTGATTGTTTTCAATGAATTTACATTTTTTGACCTATCTAGTTTCAGCATGATTAGATTTATTATTTAAGTAATTACTGTTGGAGTTCAATTGGAAAGTTATAATTGACTATATGTTGGTCTGCTTTCAGAACTGGTTATATTTACGTGTTTAACAAAATTCATTTAAACTCCATTGTATCAATAATTTCACTCTCTGTGGTCAAGTTGCAATCTTTAATGTCTATATAAATATATCAGATCATGCATAAAGGGTGGAGAGACTACCTTTATTGTTAAAAGGAGATTGCCTTAACAACAGATTGAGATTGTTGATTATTACTGATATTGGACTGGTTAAAGTCTTTCACAAAAGTAAGCTGTTATAGTACTATCATATTTGACACTGTAGTTGGCATGATGGCACTGTGATCACTACTTTTCTATATTGTTTTAAAGCATTGTATATGGTAAATTACCGTGTATGACAGGCTGCAGTGATTCTTTCTATGAAGCTTCCTTTTTTAATGTATTAATTTTAAAAATATTATAAGAGATGCCAGCAGTATATAGACCTTTATGAACTTTTGCCTGTAGTTGACAGCACATTCTATTATTCTGAAAAAGCTATGAAGGAGGTGGTGATTTGTAATTGGCTGGTGCTTTTAGACTTTTTACGCCTGTGGCTAAATGCCACAAAAACATGATTTTCAGTAATTGTTAATAAGTATAATACAATATTTTTGTGAAAGATCTTTGAAAAAAATTTTATTTTTAAAAATACATTTCTTAGAAAGTATGTTATGAGAACTGGAAATTGGTACAGAAACAATTACTACAAATGAAAAAAAAAATCATTTTTGTAAAAACTGTAAGTGAAATATTTTAACAATTAATAATTTTTTAACTTTTAGACTTTTTTTTTGTTTTGTGGTGATAATTGATTTTAAATATATCATTTTTTAATAACATAAAATTCTAATATCTCATATTTTGTTTTTGTTTTTTAACTTTTTAAATAGGCATCACAATGCCAATAACAATGTTTCCCTTTGTTATTGGTAAGATTTTCAGTTAGGTACTTATTTTCACAATTTAAAAAATATTAATTTAAAATATATTTTTATTTTAATTATTAGAAGGTTTAAATATTTATAATGTAGTATATAAATTAATTTTTTAATGTACATAAAAAAGATTTTATTGCACACACAAAAAATCAAATATGGGGAAAGTAAAAATATTAATCGCTAGAATCTATTCCACTGTGGGATTGATATTGATGTAGTTAAGGATTGATTGCTTCACAATGGATTTTCAGTAGTCTTGAGCACTATTGTATTTATTATTTATGAAATATCTTAATTTATCAGGCTTTATGGTGTATATTTTAGATTTTTTGTTTTGAAACATTTGAATTTTTACATTTGATATTTTTATTTTATACATGTAATATTTTATGTTTTTTGGTTTTATTATATAATTAATACATATATTTTATAATTGATTTTGCATAGTTAAAATATTTGACATCAAATATACATCTACTTCATAAATTCAATATTTTATATATTTTTTATTTGTCCAAAATTAAGATGTTTGACTTTAAATCTTATTAAATACATTTCACATAGTTTTTTTTTTTTTACATTTTTATTATAAATATTATATATATATAATACATTTTAAATTTCTATTTTATATTTCATGTATTGAAAGATTTTAGATTTTTACTTTATGTATGTTAAATTGCAATAACAGTATTTTTTTCTGTTAGGAATAATAAAATACATTTTTAAAATATGGTATTCATACAAAAATGCACAATGAAATAGGAATAATAAAATACATTTTTAAAATATGGTATTCATACAAAAATGCACAATGAAAAGGTAAAGCCTAACTTACAAAAATAGCACAGTTTTCTTTTGCTATTATCAATCGAATAGCTCTGTTTAATTTGTATTTTCATATGTTTAGTTAATTTTACATTTAGTTACAAGCAAAAAAAATCAATAAATAATTGTTTCTATAGCTACTCTATAAAGATACTGTTCTGATATGTAACAAAGTTTAGCACACTAAACCTATTACATATATATTAAGCAAATATAATATATAATAAAAGTAATAGCTTAAATTTAGTTTAGTTTAATCTTCTTCCAGTAGTAATTTTTAACTTATGTTTTTTATCTCTGTATATATATATTTATGTGTTTTTTCAACAAAGGAATCTGTCAGTACATGTGATCAAATAAAGTTTTTTGCATATTTTTATTATATATATTATTATAAATGATAAAAAAAAGATAAATATTTTTAAAATATTACAAATATAAGTATAATTACATAAATATAAAATTAGAATAAATAAAATTCTAAATATGATTTGTGTGTAAAAATAAATACTAAATATATTGAAGTAATCAAAAATCCTTACTTTTTAGTTTAATTTATTATAATACAGATTTTAAACTTCTCCCTCGATAATTTAATATACAAATTAAAAAGCGTATGCAACACTTGAACGAGAAGCATACGCTTTTTAATTTGTATATTTAATTATTATGTACAAATTCTTTCGAACCCAAGTAAGAAATCTTAAAATTCATTTTTTATCTTATACAAACATGAGGTTTTTTCTGATTATAGTTTCCATTTATTGATAAAAAGTAATGTTAAAATATATTAATTAGCATGAAAAAAACCTCATAATCTTCAGCTAATGATTACAAACAAATGTTTCTTTGAAGAGTACCTGCAGTGCCATCCAATAAATCCTTGGGTATGGCAGATGGAGGTTTAAGTTTTTAGTAGCATATAGATGCTTTAAAAACAAATGATTTATAATGAGAAATAAGAGGTAGTGTTGTTGAATTATTGTTATATATTACTTTAATGTGACAAAATTGTTAAAGTTATAAGTCTATGTTGCTAAAAGTATCAGACTAATGATATTTCTTCTAGATTTATTTGAATTTCTTTATCATCAAATATGACATTTACATTCCTTTCTAGTATTTTTGATTGGATTATTATGTAACTTAAAACAAGCTTGAAGAAACAAATTGAAAATAATGTATATTAATAAAAATAATCATATTAGATGTGAGTTGCTTCAATAAACCTTGTAAGGTGACCCAGCTCAATGTGTTCAAGGAAATTCATTTTTCTTATAGTAAAGACGTTAACATTCTTGTTTGAATGAACATATATATATATATTGTAGATTTGAAGATGTGTGTGAATGTTTTTGTTAGAATTTGAAATACTATATAAAACTCAGGCAGACTTTTTAATTAAAATCTATCAATAAAATAATGAAGTGTAATATATATTTATTTAATTTTTATAATTAATCTTTAATCATTATCATGTTTCTTAATTTATATTGTTACATTTCAAATTAATTGTTGAGTTTGTACATAAAAAATGTAAATTTTTATTTGAACTAGATTAATATAACGAGTTTTTATATTATTTTTTTTACTTCCCCTATTTTTTAAGATACATTTTTTTATGGAATAAATTTATTAACATCAAATTCTCCCTGGAGTTTTTTTTTTTTTAAAATCAATTTCTAACTTTTTAAAATTATATTATAATTATTTCAAAACTTTATTTTTTTTCTCCTAAAGATTATATTTCTTAATTATATATATAAAAAAATGACTAAACATTTTTTTATTTTGTGAAACAAAAATTCAATATACTAATAAACAACATTTAATACTTTGTTAATTTATTATTAATTAATTAATAAAACTATATAATTATTAACATTGTTTTAAGATTTTGCTTTTAAAAAAAGTAATGTTAAACTAAGTTTTAACTTTTTTTTTTTAAATAATGAAATATGTGTATTTTTATGTTTTTTAGGTTTATATTGATTGACAAATATGAAATAAAATATGCAAACATTTATTTGTCCATTTTGAAAGATTGGTTATGTTTGTGTGTATGTTTATTATATATATTTATCTATTGAAGCAATTTTAATATATTTATTGAACATCATTTTTATTTTGTTTCCAGAAATTTGAATTTGTCATTTTTTTTGTTATTTAACTTAATTCTAGTAAATAGCATTAATTAATTATGAAACACTTATACTTTATTTGCATGTAAATGGATGTATATATTAGTTTACATGTATTCATATATTACAAAACGTTTTAATCCACCATCGCAGAGATATTAATTTTATGAATAAAATTGAAAATGATGAGCTGATTATGTAGACTTATTTATAGCATATTATTATTATTATTGTTGTTGTTGTTGTTGTTCTTATTAATAATAATAATAATAATAATAATAATAATAATAATAATAATAATAATAATAATATAATAATAATAATAATAATAATAATAATAATAATAATAATAATAATAATAATAATAATATAAAACTTCATCTTATAATAATAACGAATTGTGTAATAAAAGACTATTATCTGATATGTGTTTTTATATAAAATGATAAATGCCATAATAACTTGATAATTCAGTAACAAATGTATTATATAAAATACCAAGTTTTAATGGACGTTTTTATTAACTATTAATTAAACATATATGTGCAAAGAATTCACCTGTGTATAGATTACAAAATGAATATAATAATATGTTTAGTGATGTAGAGTTTACATCAGATTTTAAAATATTTAAAAAATATATATTAAATTTATTAAATCAAAATTTTATATAAATATAATCATTGTAAACATTTTCTTGGCTTAGTAAACTGTTGTTTACTACTACTACTACTACTACTACTACTACTACTACTGCTGCTGCTGCTGCTGCTGCTGCTGCTGCTGCTGCTGCTGCTGCTGCTGCTGCTGCTGCTGCTGCTGCTGCTGCTGCTGCTGCTGCTACTGCTACTACAGACAACACTCATTTACTTTTTACAACAAATTAACCCAAATACAAAATAGGGATAAGATCTTAGCAAGCCCACTTCTATACATGATCATGTGATCACTATTAAAACAGCAATCAATGTTATAGCTACATTAATAACTTAAGGTGCACTTGCTCCATGCAAAAGAAAATGAACACATACCCGACTCCGGAGAGGATGGGGATTTGGACTCATTAAACTAACAATAACTTTTATCATATTAACCTTTTAATCACTAATTATATTATTGGCCCGAGTGAGTTAAAAATCAAGACTGTTAATTGGCCAAGACAAAGTCAATTGTCAAAATATATTCAACCTTTTAATATCATTTTCATTTTAGATCGTTTGTAAAAAGTATATTAATAATTTTTCAGGTTATGAAAGTGAATGAAAGTTTTTTCAGAAATAAATTTCTATTTGTTTATTGTAGAAATATTTCATAGCGGCAAAATTAAAAGCTAAACTTAGTAACAAATAAAAAGAGTTTGCTGACATAAATGTTTTTTTTTTTCAGTTTTACATTACGAAAAAGTAAATATTTTTTTTGCTAAAATCTTAAATATTTTTACTAAAATCATAAATATTTTTTTAAAATAATTTAGTTTTTAGCATTATTTTACTTAAATAATTCATAATTTCTCAAAGTATACTTTATAATGGTCTAAAACACTGATTTATCATTTTCGAATTGAAAATCGTAGTGTTCTTCTTTGATTAGGCGGTTTCTTTGTCCTTGCCAGCCAATCAGAATGTGTTTGATGGCTGAGAGCCAATCACCGACAAGCTTATTTCTTTGTTTAGGTTTACCGAAGGTGTTATTGATTTTTTACTTGTAAAATAATTCAGAAGAGGGCAGCATCTTACAGAACTTTTAAAAATCCAACTATTGACTATAGAACGGTTATCCTAGCATTAAAAATAACGGAATTAGAGTGACATCAATCGTCGATGAAAGGTCTCGTAAGCATCTTTAGAAAGGTTAATATTACATTTATATTATTGATAATAACTTTTCTTTTATTAATACTACTTTATATTATTGATCACAGTCTTTAACTCATTGACAATCTTTAAACAGACATTTCTAGATGTTCAGATGTATTTCAATCAGTGAACAATGTTCACTTAGATCATTCCTATCTGTAGTTCCCTTGCAAAATTAACTCTTTTCTGGGTTTCTCCAGTTTAAAATGGTGATGGCTTCAAATCGCTAGAATTCCGTCATTTTTAACACTACACTAAATATTTTATGGTCTTTTTAAGATGCTGCCCTCTCTTGAATTATTTTACAAGTAAAAAATCAATAATATTCAAATTTTAGGTTAACAATGGAAGAGGGCAGTCTGTTCTTGATGCTGATTGGTTGTTAATGGTAGAGGACAAAGAAAACTGCTTGTCAATAATTTTTACCACTACGATTTCTTTTGTTTCATTTCGAAAGTGATAAACAAATGTTTTAGACCATTTTATAAGTATTTTTTGGCATATTATAAATTATTTTGATAAAATATACTAAAAATAAAATTATTATACAAAAATAGTTAAGATTTTAGTAAAAATTAATTACTTTTCTGCAACATAAAATTGAGAAAGAAATCACTGACATCAGCAACACTTTTTAGTTGGTTACTAACATTCATTTTAGATTTACTGCTATCAAATATTTTTATAATTACAAATAAAAATTTATTTTTGAAAAAACTTTCATTCACTTTCATAACCTGATAAATTATTAATATACTTTTTACAAATGAAACTAAAGTGAATATAATATTTAAAGATGAATATATTTTTATGGCTGAGTTTCTGAATTGACCAATTAAAAGTTTAGAGTTTTACCTCACTCAGCCAATACAATTAATTGTCATCATAGGGGTTAAACCTTCTCATATGCATGTACTCCCATGTATCAATTTTTTTATTGAAACTAAATAATTATCATGTCATTGAGTATTTATATACAGATTTAATCAATGTAAAAGTTTTCATTCAACCTTGTCTTATGTACCCTTATACATGAATACTATTATAGAAGATAAATGAATACCATGACAACAAATCTTGTATATACAAATGTAAACAATGTAAAATTTTACTTTGAATCAACAAAGTTCCTTTTTGGAACATCATCATCATTATCATCATTCAACCTCATTTTGGATTACTGGAAACCACATGTGAGGCTGATAATAATCAAAGCAAAGTTGGATTAAATTAAAAAATATATTTTTATTGCATAAAATTTTATTCTATAAAAAAATTGCCCTTGTTATTGCATGTTGTGTTGTCTAATAATGGGTGTCAGAAAAGATTTCCCTTACAATATATACTTTGAAAAGATATAGTTTAATTATTATTTCTTCATAAACATTGAAGTCAGATGTATCAATGGCCATATAATTAATTATTTTGCTGTTTATAAACTGATGGAACCAATAAATAACAGGATGTGTTTCATGGACTGTAAAAAATATCTTCACTGCTAAAATTATGAAACAACATTATTGTACAATAACTTTATGCATCTAAGTATTGGAAAATTGAGTTCCTTATTAAAAAATCAAAAGTATGGATATATGATTTTAAAATCTGTTGAAACATATGAGGGTAATTTTTCAGGTTAAATGCATCAAGTGTTGTTAAAATTGTCATTCTAAAAGACTTTACATAGCATCAAATCTGATTGGAGAAAATAATATTGAAGTGAATATTAATATGATTTTTTATATTTAAAATGAAATACTATCTGAGGGCGAAATATCTGTTTCCCTAATTATTTTGATATTTAAACCATATAAATAAAAAGTAAAACAGGTAAAAGTTACTCCACTGATTTCTCATAGAGAAACAATGAAAGAGAAAGCAATGCTCACCAGGTTTATCAATTGCAGGATAGTGAAAGTTTAAACAGTTTTTTATTCTTATTTTAGTCTTTAACTAAAGATTATTTGATGATATTTAGTAACCATTATTGGTTGGTTAATTAAGTTATCGATGGGCAGCTAATTGAGAAAAAATCTCATAAAAAATATTTGGCTCATATTTAAATATCAGCCCATAGGCATGACAGATTGATGTGCTTTTTCTGCTATATTATATTATTTATATTTAGACCATGTATAGGAGATATATTATTGTTATTGCTGCTGCTATTATTATTATTGTTGTTGTTGTTGTTGTTTGTGGTTGAGGGTGCTGCTGTTGTTGATAATGAGTTTTTTTTATTTAAACTACTTCCTTATTGTATGTCAAAGAAATTATTATTTTTTGGCTGTGTCTGTTTTTTATTATTGTTGCTGTATAAATATTGAGGCTTATAATTTTTTATAATATATGAACTTTAGCATTTATCAATAATTTTTATTGGTCATTCATTAGACTAGAGATTATCCACTTAATGGATATTTCTGTAGTGTGATTTTTAATACACCACTCTCAAACAAGGTAGAGACTGGTTTCTATCCACTTATAACACCTTGCAGAGGTATGTAATTATAAACATATTGCCAAAGACATGTACACCACTCTCATGCATGGTAGGGACTGGTTTCTATCCACTTTTAACACCTGCAGTAGTATGTAATTATAAACAATGACCAAAGACATGTGGTCATATGTTTATGATTACACACCTTTACTGGTGTTAAAAGTGGATAGAAACCAGTCTCTACTTTGCATGAGAGTGGTGCAGTGAAAATTACACTACAGAGTATTTGGTCATATGTTTATGATTACACCCCTCCTCAAGGTGCTAAAAGTGGATAAAAACTGATTTTTAACTTGTATGGTAGTGGTGTAATGAAAATTACATTGATATATATATATAATTAATCAAAACAATACAATAATTTATATATATATATGATAGATGGTATCCTAACAATACAATAATTTATATATATATATGATATATGATATCCTAAGCCAAGCCAACGGATGAGTGCTAGTTCAGCATGAATGCATCATGGGGGTCATTTATCTTTTATTGTTTTTTTATTTATATGAATTTAAAAAGAATGGGGAAGCATGGAGGTTGTTAATAGATATTACACATGGGAAAGAGAAAGGTGAATAACTCCATGTGTGTGTATGTATAAAATTAAAAAATCGGATATATTAATCTTTAACTGATGTTTAAAGTTTATATCTGTGCTAGAGATAATCTCTAGTTTAGCAAATGATTAGTATTAATCATTACTATATTTATCTTAGGTGGATGATGTCAATGTTATGAGTGGAGTGAGTTTGACAGGTGTAAATAAAAATGTAATAAATTATAGAAATATTAATCTAATGTTTATCCTTTGATATTTTCTAATATATTTGAAATAAATTATTTCTACATTGCCAAAAAGGCTGCAAATGTTTAATATAGATTGGTACTATATATATTTTTTAGTGTTTCTGTAGTTTGTTTTGTTTGAGTAATTTGAATCAATTGGTATTTTTTTTTTTTGGGGGGGGGATCATGTATTTGTACTTTGCCACAACTAAGTTCTAGTAATGCCAGTTTTTAATCTGATGTGGTCTATCTTTAATGTTCAATGTATTCAAATATTATTTTTTGTTAAAACATTTTTGATGCATTTGATTTTTTGTTTCTAACTTGATTAATTAAGATTAGAAGATCATTATTTATTAAGGATATTTTATAGTTAGTAATGTGTCTTACAAAAATACTTAAGCATAGAAAATCCATAGAGGGTTTATTAAATGTATATGAGCTGTTTGTAAAAATTACCCAGAACTTGACAATTTGAACTTACTTTATTAGCTTTATTGATATGTTTTTTTAAGCAATGTTGTTATTAAAATGTAATAATTTGGCTTTTTTACTAGCAATCATAGTTATTGTAGATAATCTTAAATAATATCTAATATTAGGAAAGTCATCTTTATATATATTTAATTCTTTTTTATAAGCAAACCCAAAAAATATATCCAAATTTTCTCCAATGAATTATTTATTTCTGATATATGTGTGTGTGTGTGTGTGCATGTAATGACTAGAACTCTGATATGAAAGTGTAAAAAAAGTTTTAATGCTGGCAGAAGTATTTGCTGATAATATATATTTTTTTCTTTGATTCACTTTGACAGTTTGTATGAGGGTGAGGAAAACAGGAGATGAATAATAATGATTATTTGTTGTTTTACCTGTCATCTTTGGCTTAACTGTTGACAGATCTTAGATTACCTTCAATTCAAAGGCTACATCCTACAATAATATAAACATTTTCTCATACAACGTGAATGTTTGTTTGTTTTATTGACATTTTGAGATGAAAATCATAAATACTTTGGTCTTTTAATCATTAGTTTGTTTAAAATAGAAACAATTTCTAAATACAACTACTGTTACTTTCATTAGGTTTAAGCATTATTTCTAATTTGGGGTTTTAAAAATATAATAATAATAATCAAATTGCTATACTTAAGTTATTTAAGATAGTTAATATATTTTATTTTTGTTAATGGTATATTTTATTTTTGTTGATGGTTTCATCATCATCATTTTCGACTAACATTTGAATTGTACCAATGTTTCAACTGAGTCCAACTATTTTACAAGTAGTCACTCAGAGATATTGCAGAGACTTTTCTACAATATCATTTAATAATTTCTATTACCCAGAAAATCTACCCATTCAAAATATTGATATCATCAGCAATCCATTTCAAGACAAAGGTCTCTTCAAGTTCAATTCAGTTTATACAATCTCTAGTCTCTCTTCTTCAGCAAATTTTCTTATTTTATTCATCCACCTCACAAATCTTTTACAATTTTTTTGAATCTAATTTAAAATCTCAAACCTCCATTATCTTCTCCAGTAATATGTCCAGTTTATATTCATTTGAGTTTCTAGATTCTTTCAAGGAGTGACACCTGTTTGTTCTTTCACTCACATATTTGATTTGCTCTTCTGATGAGTCCAAATATCAAATCTGTAAGTAAAATTGGTAAAACACATCTCTTAAAAACTTTTTTTTTCAAATATATCAAAAGTGCTTTATTTGTGTTTAATCTTGTGATCAATTTCATATATGTTTTAAACTGTATTAATAGTGTGATCAAGGTATGTGTAATGGTTAACTTGTATTAATACATAATTATCCATCTTAATTTTTTTCTGAGAAAATTATTGAACATTACTCTAGTCTTTTTAGCATTTATTTTTGTATGACTTCCTTATTTTCATCAGATAATTCTTACAATATTTGCTAAAGCTCAGAAGCATTATTTGTAAAATTAGTCACATTATCTGTAAAATTTAAATCGTTAAATAATCCCCATTTACTTCCTTTTTAATTCATAAAATTTTTCTTGTAGATCTTATGTAAAACGTTTTGAAGATATAGGATCACACTGTTTTATAACTTCCTAGCACTAAACTTTTTAGTATCACTGCTTAATCTAATTATTACTCTTGTCTTCAGTATATAACAATCTTCCAGATCTATATCTTGATGATTCTATGTTTTAAATACTGTAAAAAATTGCAGATAGAATCAAATGCCTTTTAGTAATGAACAAATCCAAGGCATAATAGTAACTCATAATCATGGACTCTTTCTATAACATTTTCTTAGTATTGATAAATAGAATCCATTGTCTTGAAACCACTCTCAAGTTTAGATTTTTTTTTTTTTCATTGGTTAAAATCTAAAGTTTGCTTTAGTTGATTTGTAATTATCTTGGTAAATTTTGTAGCTAAATACATTAACCTTATTAATTGCAAACTGATGAGTGGTGAAATGTTTTCCCCAGTAAACTTTCATTGACATTTTATTTTATTTACCTAGTTTGCACTTTATAGTTAATCTATCTTTACAATCAGTAGTTTTTTTTTATTACTTGGCATCCTTCATGCAAGTTGACATTGATTTTTGATATACAATCTGTTCTTTACTATTATGATGCGTTAAGAGTATTTATTGCTTAAGACTACATTTCTGGAGGCAGTAATCTCAGAAATTTATAGTTATTTTAGTAAGACATATTCTTTCTCTTCAACTTACTGCAGCTTGGTTCTCTTTTATCAATATTATCCAATCAGTCTTTAGGCATAACACCAGTAAAATAAATGACCTACAGCTTGAGTTAAGGAATATGGAGCTATACATTTGAAATTGAAAGCCACTTTTTGTAACCCTGCTTCTGTTTCCTCAGTTATGTCATCTTAAGCACCAATATAAATACATTTCAATCTATTTTGATTGAATAAAGCCAAAATCTTCTTAGCTCAACCTCATAACTGGTTAAAAGGATATATCTTCTGGACTTTTTTTATAAAAGTAAAAATCTATTCTTTTTTCATTTATTGTAGATAATATTTCTGCATAGGACTCAGCATGTTGTCTTCTATTTTTTTATCATTTTAATTTTAAGTTGCTAACTTTCAGCTATCCTGCGCTCCAATATTTGTGCTTGACAAAAGACATCAATGTCATGATATTACAAAGTCTGACATTATGCTTAAGATGAAATCTTTACTTGATAGCATTCATCCTGGACCTCATGCAATTTCTAAATATGGTCTTCTGCCTATTAGTTTTTGTTATTGTACCAATCATGATCAATTTTCTTGATTCTCATTCTAAACAAATTTATCATGTTGATAGGCTATAGCCAGTTTTTTTTGTGCCATTTCTCAAGCAAAATATTCTTCCATCTCTTTTTAATAACCATCACTCTATCTCTATGCCACCTTTAATTATCAAAGTCATTGAATCCATTATTAAGGATAAGATATAACCCATTATTTTGCCTCCCATTTCAAACTATCAGTTTGATAAAAAGAATGCTTCCACTTCTGATTCTATCACTTTATGTAAAGTTATTGACCAAGTTAGAGCCATAGAACAGCTAGTCCCATAGTAATACAACTTGATGTTTTATCAGCTTTTGATTCTGTTCCTGTTGACATTCTCATTGAAGCATTACAATTGTATAACATTCCTGATTGTTATTCTTTACATTTTAGCTAATTTTCTAATGAATACAGAGATCTTTATAACTCTTAATGGCAAAGTTACATTAGGATTCAAACCTTGTAACTATTCTGCAGAGTTTGAGTGATTTATCTTTTATAACTTACACAAATTAATTGCTTCTGGAAATAGAGGGGAAGCTGCATGGCTTCTATATTCCACTGATTGGTCAAACAGTCAAGCATATATCATTTGTGGATGTCATTTTTCTCCCCTTTAAGAAGTATCTTTCTTATTCATGTTTTGGAAAATTTGATGCAATTGTAAACTTCAATTCAAACTTAAAAAGTCATCCATATGGAGCATACTCTCTGGAAATACTGTTTTTTCTCTTTATTTCTCCTCATAATTTTTTTGGGTTTCCCATTTATAAGTCTATGAGTGTTATGAAAACATCTATTCAAAACTCTAATCTCATGTGCTGGAAATGTAACTAAATTCTTGTTTAAAGCATACCTTTTCTGTCATGCAAAATCTCTTATTAACACCTTGATCTTTCCAAAAATGACTTACTATGTGCCCATTATTAACTAAATTAATTCTTTCAATGAAATTAATTCAGTTCACTCCAAACTGATTTGGAATAAGTGTTGTTGCAATCGGTAGTAGACCCTTGCAGAAGCATACCAAAGACAATGGTCTTTCCCTTCACTCGATCCCTACTTTTATATTTCATTGAAACATTTAATACTTCGTTTAAAGTCTCTCTGATAACCTAATATAGTGAAATTTGTTCTAGTCACCCGTATTTATAAACTTCCACCTAGTAAAGTTAATTTTTTTTAATTCTTAATCAATTCCATTGTTGCTTATATTGATCTTAATAATCATACATTTTCTAGAAAAATACTGTTTTGGAAGGCTTACAACATGATCTATAGTGCTATTCAATATCACTCACCCCATCTTTTTTTACTATCGCCAATAAACAGATATTTAAAAAAATCAAATTCTGTTATCTAGAAACAAAATACCTTGATTTCATTTATCAAAATCCATTTAGATGCTCTCCTTATTAGTCATTTTTTATCACAAAGAATGCAAAAAAAATAAAGATACACAATTATATATGATAATACTGCAATAGTTTTAAAAAAAATTATAAAATTTATAAAAAATAATACACCTGGGTCTCGTTTTACGTGATAGATAGGTTCCTTAGAAAACACACACAAACAAAATCATGCAAAAATAGACGTAACTTACCTTGAAAAAGGGGGGATACGGACTGTGATTTTTCAAAAGTCGCATAAAAGCAAAGCACCAACGTAAAATTACTTTAAAATTTGTGCAAAAAAAAAAATAAGGAAATAAAATATGACTAATAAAAAATTTCAAATTTGAAAAAAATTGATACTAGACAAACTTTTTTAACTATAATATTGCACGAATTTTAAAGTAATTTTACATTGGTGCTTTGCTTTTATGCATACATTTTTTATACACGTTTTAATTATTATCGCTATTTGCCGATAAACAGGTTCGTTTGCAAACTGGTAAAATTCAGGTTCTTCACAAGAGGAAATACAACTAGTGCCAACTTTACTCTCATGTTGTGTTAATGGTTTTCTGGTGACAACGTAATTAGTAATTAATCTTTGAGATGATGATTTTATTAATTGTTTATGAACGCGATATCCAGACATACAACCATTTAGCTCTCATTGGAATTTAAGAGCACATTCGTGATTAGTGTTATTAATGAGAAAATAATTTGCCAACTGATTAGAAAGTTGAAGACCTTCTCGAATCATTTTTGCAGTGAAAGGAACAGGTTCCATTTCTGTTTAATTATGTTTTTCTACATTTTCTTCTGTATTTAAACTTTTATTTTTGTCTTTAATTTTTTAATTTTCAATTCTGTTTAAAAATCAAATTTCACATCACATTAATTTCATGTCACCTTAAGTAATTTTTAAATTGTTAATTACAATTAAAAATCAGATTTTAATTTTTAATTGTCAGATTTAATTGTGCCCACTGCTATTACCCACAGATTATGTTTTTTTTTATAAAGCAAAAACAGAATGTTATTTAAAATGCAAAATTAACATGCTCATTGTTTGAACAAATTTACATTACAATCTTACATTCATATCGGCCATTCAAGCCAATTGTGCAAATGCTTTGTGAGTGTTAAATAATAAATGAATACCCTCTGACCAATACAAGATGTTCATTCAGACATTGTATATAGTAATTTAAAGTGACCGTTATATTGTCACAACTTCTGTGCCAGTACTTCAGATTTGCTCATATATAAATATTTGAGTCGTAGGAATAAGAGGGATTCTTGGGATTCTTTTTATTCCTGCATAAATTCTATATCTTGTATTGGTCAGAGGGTATTCATTTATTTTTTAACACTCGCAAAGTGTTTGCACAATTGGCTAGAATGGCCGATATGAATGTAATTACAAATTGTATACAGACGCTATAAAAATAAATGCTTATTACAATCTTGTAAAATTTAATGTGTGTATACATAAAATGTGGAAATCATGATTTTAATTTCATTATTGCATAAAATCTTACTATTATAAAGCACTGAAAATATTGAAATTACTAAGATGAAAGTCGAATTCCAATAATGTGCTATTACTTTCAATATGATGTAAGTGCGTGAAATTTATTATTTAAAGTAATAGCGCATTATCAGAGTTCGACTTCCGAAGAAACATTAATCGCATAACTTCAAAGTCACATTAAATAAATCCGTGTAAAAAGAGACCCAGGTGTATTTATATTTATAAAAATTACAAAAAATAGTTTTATAAAATTAATTTTTACAGTTTTTAGTCTATATCTGTAGCTTTTTTTATCATGATAAACATATTTTTGATTTCCTCTTGTTATTTGTAAATAAATATTTTGATGAGTCAAGAGAATTACTTGTATATAATGAATGTTTAAATATTAAAAATTTGTTAATAAATCAAACTGTCAAAATATTTTTTTGTTTTTGTTTATTTTTAAAAGGATTTTTATTTCTATTACAATATATACAGGTCCATAGCCATTTAGAAATTTATATTTTCATGAGCCTCTATTTCATCTCTTTTTTGTAGCTCTTTTATGGGTGAGTGGGGGTGGGATTTAAAGAATATGGCTCTTCATGTTAAAACATTTGCTAAACATTGGTCTATATGAAAATGTAGTCCTTAACATTTCCATTACTCATGTATTGTTCTTTGTAGAACTCCCCCTTTTTTGAATTTCAAGAGATGTGACTGAGTGAAGCATCATATTATCAATAATTATTAATAAATATGCTTTAAATATGGTTCTATTTATATATTAAACTATTTCCAACATCTAGTATTAAGTATTAGGAAAATTTAACTTGATCTAAATTTTCCAATGACATATCTGTTAGTGATAGTGGACAGGTCAGTATGTGTGCAACATTTCAAGTGCTATTCTCTTCAGGTGTTGCTGGCATGACCAATGACAGTCCTAGCATAGGAATCGAACCTGTATTCTTAGATTCTTGAATATTGAATTTTAAGGTAATGCTCTAATGAACTGGAAAGTTTAAATAAAGTTAAAAATTTTTAAACACATTTAATATTTAATATAACATGGTGAAAATAGTCCAATATATAAATACAACTAAAATACCATCATCACAAGCTTTCAGGAAAACATGCTTTAAATAAGTTTTTTTCTCTAATTTACAGGTTAGTTTATGTAAATAATAAAAATAAAATTCTTTTGTAGAAAATTTATTTTAAAAATATAAATATATATATCTGGAAGCTTTTTAATTATTTTTTAATAATAGAGATAAAAAGTTTCTTTCATATGAAATGCTTTTATAGATTAAATGGTGTACTAAAAAGAAATAAAATAATTGCTTTTTCAACCACAATTGGAGGTTTTAGATTTAACTTGAAATAAAAGCATGGGATCCCAAGTCAAAATTTAAATATAAAATTAAACACAAATGGATATAATGAGGAATGAGCATGAGAAATCAAAGAACTGCCCTGAGTATAAGTAATTATTAGTTCATCAGCATTACATAAAGGTAATAATCATTCATCATCATAAATGATCAACAATAAAAATAAATCAACATTTTATTTTGTGACTGGATTTGAAATGAATCTATTATAGACTACATTAATAGTTTGCCAGCTTGGGGCAGATTATTTAAACAATAATTTGGATGCACAAACTTAAGCACAAATATATAAAAATAGGACAACTAAGAAAAATAATGCTGGGTGCTAAAACATGCTGTACTGGCCAACTATAAAGTTAATTTCTAAATAAATAATTAAAATGATATGTAGTGCATGGTGTTTATTTTTCAAAATAAATCATGAATCAATACCCTACATTTAGATACTCAATTCATGCAAAATTTATTTATTTCTTTTACTTCATCATTTTCACCAAAAAATTTCAATTTTAATCAATAAACTGGAAACATCATTTTGCTGAGTAAAGTTATTTGCTTAAAAAATTGTAATTTAAAAATTGCACCTTCCATTTTTACTAAAGCAATTATTTAAAATAACTCACCAGCTGTACTTTATATTTGTATATGATGTAGTACCTTTTTCTATGTCTCTCTGCATATAGACAAAACTATATGTATAAACTAATTTTTTAATCTGTTGGACTCTTTTGGTATGCTGGTCCCTTTTAAAACTTGTCTGGCTTATTGCCAGGTTTGGGAAAGGTATAATCTAGGTAACAGGTGACATTCAATCAAATCCATTTAGTCTAGAATTTGATAAATTTTAGGTGTAGCAGCTATTATGCAATATATATGGGCTACTGAACCACAGAAAAGTCAGAACTTGTTTACATGTGAATCCAAATTATTTTAGTGAACTAATAGCAGCTGATTATCCTGTTTCTTGCCTTCAGTTTTAACTTCATGACAGTAGTAATCTTGTTGGCATCATCTGTAAAAATCTAAAACTGCTAATTTTTTTTACAAACTTATAATCAGGGTGGAATAAAAAAAAAAGAAGAAACACTAATTAAAAGTATATTTTTTTTTATTTTCATTGAAAAGAAGTTAATGATTTTTCAATCTACCTTAATTGTTTGAAAAACAACTTTGTAGGTTTTTATCATAATATGTTACACAAACTTTAATTAAAAAAAATCTAATCAAAATAGATAGTGAAAGATTAGTAAACTTTTAATTATTATAATTACCAGTATATGTATTGTAAAATATGCTTGGTTTAATTTAAAAATCAGAATTAATAAAATATTAATTAGATCTTTTAAATGTTTAATTTATAATAATTTTTTTAAATTCAAAATTATTTAATCCCAGATTGTTATTCTAGTGTAATATAGAAAATATGTACACATTTTTTTGTTTGTGTTTATTTCTACTTTTCTTGTCAATTATATATTGTAACCGACCGATTTGTTAATGATGATGATTCCCTTTTTGTAATGGGGTAAATTACACTAACTTTTAATTAGTATTTTATCAAAATTCAATTTTTCCAATTCTAACAATTGTATATTTAATAATTCACGTACTATACATTTTTTCATGATCATCAATGATTAGTTTGCTGATCTAGTCATGCACATAGGCAGCTTTTTATAATGGATTAAATCTGCCTATGCTGGGGAGAATGATCAATATAATCTAATTCTAACATCTAATCTAATCTATCTCAATCGGGTCCCCATTATATAATGAACTATCATAAAACACTTAATAGTTTCTACTAAAGCCTAATTTACTTAAGCTATATGTAAAATGAAATAGCAATGAGATTATCTGTTTCAGACATTGACAAATCCATCACAATTACAAAGTAAACTGCAATAAGCAGTGAAACTGTATATAATTGCCCTAAACAATAATATATGATTAAGCTAACTATTTGATTAGTAATTGGAAGAAAGTCACTTCGAATCAATAACTAAACTAGATTCCAACATACTTTATTAATCTATTGTTATTGTAATAATTCAAATCTACTTTAATATTTAATGACTCTACATTTTATTTAAACAGATGTGCTTCTAAATAACTATAATTGCATTTTACGAAACGTTTTTAAAACCTATACATTACTTTAAATGTTGAAATCAAGTTATCTTTTACTCAAATGTACATCTAGTTTAGTAAAACGCTAAATACAATGTATAAATCATTTATTTATATCTTCCAATAAAACTATACATAATAATTTTTTCGTTTATATTTTAAAATGGAATATTTCAAGAGAATTTATTATCAACAAATCTATTAGATAATTTCTAACTTTATAATGTCCAATCACATTATATAAAATATATCTTAAGTTTCCATTGGGTGTTTATTAACTTTTAATTATTAATACTATTTATTTGAATCTTCAATTAATCGAATATGAAATTGATTTTATTAATAACTAAACCATATAACGATAATTGAAAGTTATTCAAACCAAAGATAATATTTAATTAAACTAGTGAATGAAATTTGCTATCTTTACTTTAGAGAAATTTAAAAAGTATTTAAGACAAGTCATTCTAAACCAATGACAAAATACGATCTATTTATACTTTCGTGATGGGACTAGATAAGCAAAGAAAGAATCAACTTTAAACTAATGACATTCACCTGTAATATTAACTAAATTATATGTAAGCAAATAGTCGAATGGAGAAATCAATATAAAGTTTATATATATAAGATTAAAAAAATTTATAATATACAAAACATATATTTTATATTCTAGTTCATTTACCAAGTTGAGTTTTTATCTTGAACCGAATTTTAAATAGCAAAATCATTTCATGCAATCCAAAAAATAATTAACAGAGTCATGGCACTTAAATCAATTCAATTTCTTGGATTATAAAAAAAAAAAAAAAAAACATCAATAACAAAATACAATAGAAGATTGATTTATATTTGTGATTGATTGAATAAAAAGAAATGATAAATTCTATGTGGGTAAATCTAAAATATGTTGCAAAAACAATAATGATACATGTAAAAAAAATGAATGGAAGAAGAGATTTGAATATTTTAATAAAAAAAATTTTAAACAAGAGATACCAAATATATGCAATTTAATGAGATTGAAATCTATTTGTTCATTAAAATAATAATCGATAAATAAATATGAAATAAAACTATATATTTAAACCTCTTGTCTGTCTGATGTTTTTAAACTAAATTTTACACATACAAAAATCAAATTGGATATTTAAAAATAAACATCGGATCGTATTAATATATATACTCAGACAAGAGTTCAAATAATTAGTAAAGAAATTTCCCCGAGCATTTCATTGCCTAAATTCTATTACACCTAAATATACGATATTTATGAGTTAAATAAAATAGAAATCATTCTTTTAAAATATAAAAAAAATATGCACACATTTATAAAAAAAAAACATACCCTAAATAAAAGTCTGTCCATTTTCATTATCCATTGATTCATCGTAGCTTCTTTATTTCCATCCTAAGGTGTGGAGATGAATTTATTTCCTTGAGTAGAGATAATGTTCAGATAGAATAATACCATTAAATCAGGTGAAGAATTTTAATAACAGCCTTTTTTCTTTTTTTATGTGAATTAGGAGATTGGAGTTTAAATTGCTTGTTAATATGTATTAATCCAGTTGATTTTCCTGGCTTGAAACATGGTATCGATAGTTACATCCGGATTTTTAAAAAAAAAAAACATGGGATCTCTTCTTTTTTAAAAATAAATAAATAAATAGCCGTTTCATACAACTTATTTTTTTGATATTTTTTATAGGTTTCTCTTTTTTCATATTTTTGTTTGTTGTCTTCTTTGGAACTTTCTTCTGCCAGTTGCCTTTCAAACTGAATGGGTAGAAAAATGAAGTTTTTATTCTTCATTTTTATAGTTAGTGATTTAAAAATAAAGTTTCTAAAAATTTTTTTTTAAAGAACTGTGAAACCATCGGTCTTCAGCAATGGCAAAAAATGATGAGTCCTATTACAGTCTTTTCTAGCTATTTATATCATCTCTTTCTGACATTATGGATGTCATAACAACTGTTGAAATTCACTCTGAAACTGCTCAATGTTTAACGATATTCCCAGTAACTTTCCCACTTTGTTTTGCAAGTGCAATGTATGTTTGAAGAGAAATAGATACATTGAAATGAAATCTAAGTTCGATATGATTTTTTCTTTATTATTTTTAAACCAAAATAAAGTATTGATATTACAACCTTGATTCATTTTATAAATATAAATAATTTACATATGTTTTTTAATAATAATAATTTTTAAATTAATTTACAAACAAAAATATCTGACACATAAAAAATAACATTCAATTATGTATACTAATGTTACTATGGTGACTGCAGTAACGGAAATTAAAATATGTAAAAATAATACTCATCCTATTCAAGTAAACGTTTATTTCACACTAACCTATTTCCAAAATTTATTTATTTGTCTATATGTTTTTCTTGAGTTTGATTATAACAAACAGTATTTTGAAGCTAGAATTAGTAGTAAACAATACTATTTAAAAAACTTTAGGTTGCCATGGTTATCAATTTAAACTTATATTTTCAAGATCTCCCATTATCCATTTATCAAGTAAAAGAAAAACCAAACAAGATCAACAAACATCTTTTTTTTAAAATACTTTGATCAAATCTGAATATTCACAATATATATATATTTAGTATGCCACGAGATACATAACTCATATATATATATATATATATATATATATATATATATATATATATATATATATATATATATATAATGACCTTTAATTTTGGCAGAAGCTAAATGTCCAGTTAAATTTTTGTGGCAAGATATGTTTAAAAACATTATATAACTTAATTTGTTATAAATAAATTGTTGTTAATATTTTAAAATGCTATAGTTATTACATATTAAAGTTGCTATATCAGTGTTTTATCTGTTATCCAGCTGTAAAATAATTTTTACTTAACTTAAATAAGAAGTTTTTATTTAAATAAATATTTCAAATGTTAAACATCTTTAATTTTTTCAGCTATTGATAATGTCAATGATAAAAAGTAAAATTTAGTGTTAAGAATGCTAATTTACTTTTAGTTTAACTGTCAAAATGTTTTATAAAGCTTATATTTATTTTAAAGCTAAGAAATAAAGTTCAAACCCTATATGTTGGTTTGCTAGTGTTTTAAACTAAAGCTATACTATTTAATCAATTTTCATGTTAAAATATAGTAGTCCAGTTAAACATTTTAAATTAATTTAATTATAAAGTTTAAAGTAAAGGTAATGATTAAAGTAAACTTTTAAAGTAATGAATAAATGTTGAATATGTGGATACATATATTTATTTAATATTACAAATATTCTTAAAAATAATTTTAATATCATTATTGGATATTTGTCTAGATTTAAAAGAATAATAAATAAATACTAAATTGTTTTAATGTGTGATTTGTTAAAGATATGGTATAAATTTTATACTGTATAATAATTTTATTTCTTCCTGGTCATTTGTAATTTTTAGTTAAATATTTTATTCAAATCAGGAAGGTTTTTAAGTATTTCAAGTGTCTAGACAAAAAAAATGATTGATTACAAAATTAAAAATTAAACAATTTTTGATTAACAACCTTTATCAGTGGTAAATAGATCATGATTTAATTAGAGGAGATGTTATAAGTTCAAAGATAACTAATCAATGGTAAAATTGGTCATATGACTCTGGATATAAATAATGTGAGACAGACACCTGATGCCAGTTCTTTCTCATTCTCTCTTCATTTTTTCAAGGTTCCCAATCCATTTTAATTTTGTTTGTAGCAGTTAAATAAAAATAAAATTTTAAAAGTGTAATTTTATTTAAATTTTTTGTTTTCATTAGTTCTGTATATTAGGCTAAATTTATATCTGGGCACAATTGTCTGAACAGAAACACCAAACACACTTTATTCTCTATATCTGCCAATGGAATGGCAATATATAATTTGTTATTATAATATTTAGAATAGTAGCTTTAAATTTGCTGTGATGGAAAACTTAAATTTATTGTTATTACTATAGCCATGAGTGGAGACCAATTGTCAATCTTAAAAATCAATTGACCATCTATGCTATAATTAAAATTGCCAAGGAATATCTAATTCTCACATTGATAAGAACATTTTTTAAAATACTAATTATTTTTTACTAGTATCTTCATAATATTCATTTAATTCAGTGGATATTATTTAGAATTAATTTACCTGGTGTAACTATAAATTGACATTGCAAATATTTTCAGAAGTTCAGTAATAATTTAATTCTGCAAAAGAAAAAGATTTAACTAAAATACTTTATACTTTAACAAAAATAATTTATTATGAATAATGCTATTTTTATTATTTGAAAAACAGCACAAATATTTTTTTCTATTGTAACTATTTTCATTTGTTCTTCTCCTGAAAGAGAAAAAAAAATATTTTTTTTCAAACAAGATGAAAAAAAGGGGAAAAAAAAAAAGTCAATTTACAATGAAATCTTTAATTTAAATATGTCAATTTTAAAATATTACCTGAATAAAATGACAATATCAATTTTACCTGCAATAATAACTTTATATTAATGAAGTTAAATATTTTTTTACTTTTCATTATTTATAATGCCAGCACAAATGTTTCAAAACTTTTAAATGATTTCTTCTCACCATATATTACTGTGGACACCACTGATGTCTTGAAAATAATATTGAATCAAACATTTTCTCCTGCGAATATTCAACAATGTTAATAATGTTTGTCAGAATTGTTTTATAGTATTAATAATGTTTGTCAGAATTACTTTATAATATTATATAACATTGTTAATACAAATTTATAATCCTATGCACAATGGATTAATTTAATTTAACAAATTTAAATTTAAGGATTTTTGGTATATTAACTGCAGTACTATGAACATTTATTATACTTTAAATCTATGAATATATTGAATAAATGGCCATTAACTTATATATTTGATAGTAGAATGAATTGAATTTACCTGGGATATACAAAAAAATGCTTTATACATTTTCTAATTATGCTATAAATTACAGAATTTTGATGATATTATCTTATATAATGGAAATGTTTTTTATCCATTAGATGATATTGCCAACAGTTTGCTTCATATTAAAGTGTAATGGACAAGAAGGAAGCAAAAGGACATTATTATTTAATATAATTTATTTAATAGTAAAAAGGGTGGAATTATTTATATTATAATTTTATATTATCTTTATGATATGCTTGTATTATTTTTCATGTTATATGCTATATTTTAAAATAGTAAAGGTTAAAGTTCTCTAAATAGTACTTTATTATATGAAGATGTTTTGAAATATTATATGGGTATCCCTTTAAAAATATGAGTAATTTGTTTATAGAGATCACCTAATAATGTTATAAGACAATAATTTTTTTTGGATCATTGTTGGTTATTTTTAGTCTTAACACTGATGGAATTTTGCTTTTGTGTTAAATTTTTGGAATAGCTTCTACATGATTAATGTCAGGAAATAGTTTAGCCAACCATGCTTTAGCTTTAGGTCCTAAACTTTTTAAAAAAATCTAAAAGTATGTTATATTTTCTTTTGGATTTTACCAATTTAAAACAGATAAGGGCAAGTCCAAGTTTATCAACATCTACATATTTTATCAGATCAATAATAGATTTTTTCAAAAATCCTTGCAACGTTTTTTTTTTCTCGTTCTTCCCATCTTGGAATTAGAAAACTGATATATAACATTATTAGCTTGATTAGCATAGCAGAAATAATTCTTTTACATATACTTTTACATTTTCTTCTGAAAAAGTGATCAGATCTTATGATTAAATCTTGTAATGTTTTGCTTCTTAATTATGCCTTTTTGCTTTTTTGATATTCTCCAGTGATTTTACATGGCTATAAAAAACATTGTTGATTCTATTCTAATCTGAAGTGAATTGATTTCATTATTCATGAGTATGGATACTTTGGCTTCTATTAGTATGAGTTTGTTAAACCTATCATAGCAAGAAATAATTGAAGATATTTTATTAATATTTTACTGAAAATTTCCCCAATATTGACTGTAATTAGCTTGCATTAAATTTTTGGGATAGGTTAAGTGTTAACTATAGGAATGTGAATTTCAAGGGATATTATACTTTGTTTATACTGGCTATGGATGAGTTGTTCTAATATCAGTAGGTTGGTAAGTACCAGTGAACAATTTTTGTCAAAATATAAAATATAAATCAGGAGTTGTTTCTATTCATCATCTGTCTGTATGCAATGTTTTTCCTTGCTTGGCATAATCAAATAAGTGTATATAATTTAAATATTCCTTTAAAAGGTTGACCCTCTTGTTCCTCATTAAAATATTTTCAAAAAGTACTATGATAATTCAAATTATCAACATAGCAAGTGTAGGAAGTTATTGAAAAAAGGATAACACCAATTTGTGTTGGGGGAAGGGGATTTATAAATATTGCATATATGAAAATTATTATCCAGGTGATAATTGCAATGTCATATCATTTGAATTATCTTCAATAAAAGTTGTATGTTTGAAACAGAAGTGGATATTCCATGTTTAGAATACTTTTTAACAATCAGGAAAGGTAAGAAGATATTCCTTATTAGAAAAATGATGAGTCTTCTGAAGCATAATTACATCAATATTGTACTGAACAATTAATTTTTATGGGATTTCTGATTTTAAAATACTCTCAATGTTGAACGGAAGTTTTTTTTTATTTTTTATTTCCTAGGTATATCTGGCATTTGAGATGTTCTATGTTTATGAAAATCATGTAGTTTTTTTTTTTAAAGCTTATGACCCTCATATCTGTACTCCTGATTTAACTATCTATCATTTTTCAGGATTTGTTGATGAGATTGTAATTGTAATCTGTAAATTAATAATATTTCTGAGAAAGTTTATTTCATTTTCAAATATTTTTTTAAATAACATTAATTTTAATGAAAGTGACTGTGTTTATAAAAGGATAGTGAATGGGGAAAATGTATGAAATTTATTTTTACGAGAAGTAAGAATATAATTTAAATATATTATTTTAGTAGGTCTTTTCCACTTGCAATGTATAGTTTTTATTGCCCGTGCAATATGCAGATGTTATAGCAGTATTTATTTTAAAATGTTTCTAACTATGCTCTATTAATTTATTCCAATATATATTTTGGGATATGTGGAAGATTTTTTATTTGTTTTTTGGCTTGTTGGATATGGGATAGAGCAATATGATTATGTTCTAAACTTTTGAGTTGTTCAGCTGAGGGAAATAGTTGTAAAATACGTTTTTAGTTCAGAAAATGTTTTTTGTTTATATTGAACTGATTAAAATCTTTATTGCACACACACTTTTAACATTGTTGGATAGGGCATAGATTCATATATGCCTGTAGTGTTTAAATGTATGGCTAACTAAATCTATTAAATTAAGAATAATATAATGATTATTAAAGAGGATAACTATGTTTAACCTCTTTCATAAAATAGCATGAGATTTCCTCATAATTGTGGAACAACAATCTTTTGATAATTGAATATAAAATATTCTAAAGCAATCATCAATTTTCCAATATTGTTGGATGTTACACTGATCTGACCTATTGCATTTTATAAATTTTGTTGCTATTGACATATACATACTATTTATTGGTGGAACTAGAAGACACTATTCAGTAAGTTTACTTTCCATAATAAAAATAATATAAAATGTTTGAAAAAAAATAATAAAACAACCTGAAATAATATATGAAAACATGAAAATATAGAAAACAGACTTGAAAGTAATATTTTTAGTGACAAAAAGAAAAAGGATTGACATACAAAAATTTCCAATAAATATGATCATTATAAACATTTTAATATATATGAAGGGATTGTAATAAAAAATTGTATATTTATTTTTAGGTGTTGGAAATTAAATATCTTTCAAAGTAAAATCTATTTAATGCAATTTACCAGTCTAAACATATTTGTTCGCATTTTAACACCTCTTGTTTTTTTCTTCATCACTTCTAAGTCCACAAAAAAAAAGAGAGAGAGAGAGGGACATTTTTTTTATTGGAGAGATGCATGGAGTGAGATCAAGTGAATGTGATAGATGGATAAGTTGGATCCTGCTGAATATAATTAAAAATTGTTTCATGCTCAAGCTTTATATCCTAGTACACTCATGTGATGAAATGTGCACTCCTCATTTTACCATAATATATGATGTTTATATTTTACTGCATCATACAAAAGTTTCAGAACTTATTAGATTTTAAATACCTGATTATTATGAATGAATTCTGATTGAGCAGTGCCATTTGCATTCAAAAAAAAATCCAGCATTGTGTTAACATTTAACTTCATTTACCACATTTAATTGGGACATTGTGAATTGACACTTCCTTTAAACCATTCATAAACTTGTGCTTTTCCAGCGCAACTTGCTTGTAAAACTTATCTGCCATTTACTCTAAAAGAAAGCAGAATTTTACATTGTTCCAATTTTTCAGGCATTACAAAAACCAACAAATACTTGAAATTCAATTTATAAAAAATGTGCTATGTGTGATCATGATTTCACATGATGATGTTATTTGGCAGATTGATGCAGAAGGATCTCCAAGAGTTATCTAGAAGCAGAAACATATACTACAACCGACATAGCTACTAGAGAGTGATTCCAGTTATTTTTGGGTAGAGGGCACACACAATTCAAAAGGAGTTGAATGCAATTTCATAATAAATTGAATTACAAAAGAAATATAATATAAACCCAATAATTGATTTATGGATACATTGCCTTTATCACTCACTAATTTAATTTTTTTGGAATTACATTAGTCCTCCTTAGTAATTTAATTCATTCTGTACTGCAATTCAAAACAGTGTTATAACAACTATTTTAGTAAATGTTTTATTCATTTTATTTTGAAGGTATACATCTTATTCTTCCTCACATTTATACTTTTTTTTTTTTTTTTAAAAAAAAGCAAATATAAGTTTAAAAATGAAAAGTGATCTTAAAAAGTGATATATCAATTTTGTAAATGTAGAAAAAAGATTAAAATATATATATCATCAGAACCATAGCTTCTAGTTTTTTTTTTTTTTTTTTTAGACAACAAAAAGGCATTTTGAAGAAATAAAAAAAAAATTTCATTCTAGTTTTAAAACTGTGAATTTCTGTAAAGAATACATAAAGCAATGAAATTATGTTTTAAAGTTTAAAATTCTATTCTTAATTACAAAAATAATGACAAAAAAAAAGCTATGATATTTGTTGAGGTGAATTTTTTTTTGCTCATGATAACTTCCTATTTCATTTTAATACATTTGCCTTGATTTGTATTGTCTTAAAAACACAAAATATCATTCAAAAAGTATGAATCTTAACTTTTTATTTTGATCAAAAAAAAAACAAAGTTTAATTTTACAAATAGGCTCATTACTAACTGCAATTTTTCAGTGCTTTGTCATGGTACTGCGATTACTTTTGGCTTAGCTTTACTCTCTTAAAGTTATTCATAGCTTTTATTTGCCAGTTTAACATTCATTTAATGGCATAAATTGAAACTAAAATTTAGATATGTTAGTTTTAAAAAAATCTGATGATGACAGAATCATACAAAGAACCTAATACAAAAGAGCTGAGAAATTCTAATTAGTTTTATTTGTATTATTTTGAAAAGAAGTGTATACTGTGTGTAATTTATTTATATATTTATGATTATTTTTTTCAAAATATTTATGACAGAGATATTTAATTATATTTAAGTTTTATTTGAAAATGTTTGATTTAGAGTAAGTCAAGTCAATGTAATATTAATAACTTTAAACTGCAAGTTATGTTTGCCTAAAAAAAAAAAACACTTTTATTATAATTTTAATAATTATAAGTGCAGTTTTAAATTTTTAAAAAGAATTTCTTAACTTTATGGTGTCTTAGCAATAATTCATTCTGTTTTTAAAAATGATTTCAAATACAAAATATATTCTTAGAAACAAAATTTTATCAGTAGTAACAAAATAAGAAGCTGCTACTGTGCTGATTACCTATTTCAGTTTATCACTTTTTTTCAATATTCACTATATTGAAATATTTTTAATTTTTTTTTTTTTTTGTTAAAATAAAATATTGCATATATAATCAACAATCATAAGGGTTTTTAAAGAAGAGTAGGAAGAATTAATTGGTGGACAAATTAAATAAAAATGGAGTTTATGCAAGCATAATGGCTATTTTAAAAAAAATGATCCCTTTACATTTAAATATATCCACTTTTTATATTATTTCCTTTGGATGATACTGATGGTTTAGCAATTGTTATTGAATTAATTTTATCAATACACATTTTAGTCCAAGTTCTTATCATTGTTGGTTAAATGCAAAAGTGGCAAATAAAGCTACAGATAATTGCATTCCAATCTTTTTATGCCAACGATTTGCACTACGATATGCCACATGAAAGAACTTTGGGAAGATATAGACAGAGTTAATTTCTTTGAAATATTTATATTCATCCTAATCATGGAAATATTGTTTTTAAATCAATTTTTGTTCACCAAAGATATTAATTTCAAGTTTATTTTCTATTCCATTTATTATGGAATTTTATTTACCGTTATTGATCTTTTAAATCACTGAAATTATGATAAGAGATATATGCTTAAGCACTGTCACAGCTTTTGTTTAAGCATCACCCAGTGGAGAAGTGTGCAAATAGTGAAACTAATTTAATTTCTTTGGAAATATTGGTTTACCTAATAGATAACTTATTTTTTTTTCTAAATATTTATATTAATCACTTTTATTAAAAATATTTGTTTATCGATAATTTTTTTGTTAGCATGTAAAGAGAATAATTTTCTATTTACTTTTTATGCACTTCATTATGGAATTGGTTTTGTTCTCATCATTAATTTTATTTTTTGGGACTAGTCAGCCATCTTTTTTTTTTTTTTAGCAATATTAATTTCAGGTTTTTTTAAATGAATTATATTATTTTCATGATTTCAAAGATTACATATTGTTTTACTTATTTCTAATAAATTATTTTTATTATGAAAAAAAAATGAAACTTTATGATTAGCATCTTATCGTCTTGTTGTTGAATGGTGGCTCCACCAATTATAATATGTATATACATTTAGTAATATTATTTCTCTGTTAGTTGCCAATGTGTTTGTTTATTATAAACATTGTAAATATCCGAAGTTAAATGTAAGTTTTAACCTAGTCTTAAATCGCTTAATAAAAAATGGAATATTTTATTATTCAAAGTTTTTTATTATAAAATCTAATAAGTTTCATTTAATTATATATCAACAGCTGATTCATGAAGTTCATTGCCACACATCAAAAATATTACATGAGACAATAATAAAATTGTATTAAAATTATTATAATAAAATTATATTTTGAATAAAAAAAGGTATTGTAATTTATAGTCCAAAAATTTTTTTTTGGGAGAAATCCTAAGCTCAATATTTACATTTGTTTGTTTAAATATATCTGTAGTTACCTTTAATTCTTTTGAATTGCCTTCAACATCATATCCAAAAAAAAAAAAAAACATATTTAATGACAATCTACTTTTTAAAATATATCAGTGTGTGTGGTCAGGTATATTGGTTATATGAGATAGAGTGGATAGCTGAAGTCTATGTTCAAATCTTTTCTAATTATATATATATATAAGTTGTAAAATTAATGTACTATTTATTCTAATTATATATATATATAAGTTGTAAAATTAATGTACTATTTATTATTATGACAATGAATACTTAAGCAAGCTGGCAACAATCTCAACCTGTAGTCAAGGCAATCTATTGTTTTAGTAACTATTTATTAATATAAAAATATATGGCCTCAAGTAAAATGTGATAATATATGTATTGAAAATATATAAATTGAAAAATATCAATGCTATCAACATTGTAAGATTTTTTAAAATGATATTTCTACTTTTTTCTGTATAGGTAATAATTGTTGTTATTGTTGTTGTTGTTGTTGTTATTATTATTATTATTATTATTATTATTATTATTATGATGATGATGATGATGATGATGATGTTTTAAAAGACCTTTATTGTCTCAAAAGAATACAACATTAGTGGTTACATAGTAAATTCACTGCTACAAGTTGATTACAAATTTTAACATTTACATTGTCATTTTTGTTAGAGTTCTTTCTGAATTTACATGAGCTTAGTTCTTGTCTACATATAATATCCTGGATTGTCCATTCTGTCTAGGTCAACAGTTCAAATATTATAACACAGTTTTCATTTTATTTTATGTCTCAAATGAGTCATGATATAATTTATCATTTGAACCCCATTAGCAAATCAATCACTTATAACAGAAGGGGAAAATTGTTGCTAAGTTGTTCTTGTTGCTAATTTGACATGCTTATCCTTCTAAGTTTCTTTATAATGTTTTATTTTTGCAACTTACAATGTTTAAACTGGTATTACAAATATCTTATTAGATCTAATTTCCAAGTTTTGGTCTTATGTTTCTTTTAAATGTGTCCTATTCCCAGAATTCACAAATGTTTCAAGATTTCAAAAAAAAACCCCACACTATACCAGTTCCTAAAAGTTTTATCATTTTTGTCACTATAACATTGATTTAATCTTAAGTAATGACCAGGTGGCTGCCGTAAATGTCAGGTCTGGCCAGTGTCTTATCTTTTTTCTATATCATTGCAAGTTTATTTAAAAAAGTAGCTAAATGCTTCCTAGAATTGTTACCAATTAGGAATGTGCATCTAGTACACCAGTATGCATAGAGCACAAAGGTTGCTGCCCTGACACTTGGTGTTAATCCCTCTCTAAATGCAGAAATTAATTGATGCATTGTTACATTAGCCTTTCTGTAATTGCTAGTTATCAGATTTCTGATCTGTCTAAGTCCCTCACAGTAATATATCAGATGTGATATGTTTCTTCAGCTTGATGACATAACCCTCAAAAGGGATCAATTGATGTATACAATCTTTTATGGCAAAGGAAATATGTGGTAGGCAATGCAGATAAGTTAAGTTTTATCAGAAAATTGAAAAGCTTTGGTTCTAAGGCCCATCTTTTATACCTTTTAACCAGTCATTTATTATTAATTCCCAGTATCGGTTGCAAAGCAATTGTGTTATTATCTTCATTTATTAGTTCTAAATTTCCCAGTATTTGTACTTATTAATAAATTGCTCTGGGATTTTTGATTCTGTTTTACAATTATATATTAATTGTTCAAAATATGATAATTTTTTGGCGGTGGTTTATCAGTTCAAATGACCTCTATGAGATGCTTAATTTTAGGGAATTGTTTAACAATATCAATTATATTGTTTCTCGTTCTCTGTTTGTCAAAAATACCAATATCATGTAACCCCAAACCATGTTTATTCAGTGGTTGACATAGTTTTGCCATTGGTATCGCCATGACATTCCTTGACCATAGTAGCTGATTGCAAATGGTCTTAATTTTAGAGATAAAAGCCTTTGAGAAAGCAACCACTGGCATAAAGTAAACTATCTTAGTTATCATCAAACTGTTAATTAATTGAATCTTAGAATATACTGACATATAGGTATTGGCTAGAGAGTCTGCTATTTGCTGGATTTTATTTTTCAATTTGATCTGCAAATAACAACTCATGCCAGTAGTCCCCAGATGGAATGGAAACCCGAGGAATGAGCCTGGCTTTGCTCGAAAAATGGATATACATGGCCTACCTGTGAAAAGGGTCCATGCTGCTGTTTTTTTTTCTGGATTGGAACCTAGTTTAAATTCCTTTGAGTATTCTTTTAAAATCATCTGTAGTTTTGGTATCTGCTTTTTTGATGTCAGAAAAACTGTAATATCATCCATGTATGCAATGCAGATCAATTTTTGACTCGTATCTGGGATCTCCATTTCCTCAAATGCCTGTTGTAATCGAACAAGAAGGGGATTAATATATAAAATGAATAAGATGGCACTAAGTGTGGACCTCTGTGAAAGGGATTTAGTTGGTGTGAAAGCTGGCGAATTTCTGCCATTTAGGGTGATGTGAATGAAGCTCATGATTTAAGAGTAAATTTGTTATAACATATATATGTGCTTTTGGCATTTCAGTGTCATTCAATAATGTCAACAGTACCGATATATCAACATTGTCAAAAGCTGAAGCAATATCAAGCTGTACAACAGTTGGGCCATATCTTTTTTTTACTCCAACGGATGTCAAAATAGCCTTAAATAACATTGCAGCTTGTGTGGTAGATGAATGCTTTTTTGCAAATTGTACCGGAGAAATCATCGGCAAAACAAATGGTTCTATTTTATCTTTAATTACTTTCTCTAAAATCTTCATGGGCAATGAACCCATTGATATTGGCCTTATCTCTAATAACAAAGGGATGGGCTTCTTTTTTTATTAAATAGCACCATCACGATCATATTAACCCCCTCTATTGTTATTATTCCCTGCAATAAATAGTTAGCCAGCTGGCACAGGCATTTTCCAGTTAGCTTGTCAAGGTGTTTTAATATGAACAGTGGAATTCCAGGGCTTCCTGGGTGATAGTTGTTGAGCATTTCATTCATTCATTATTATTATTATTATTATTATTATTATTATTATTATTATTATTATTATT
This sequence comes from Epiperipatus broadwayi, assembly GCA_028023455.1. NCBI lineage: Eukaryota > Metazoa > Onychophora > Udeonychophora > Euonychophora > Peripatidae > Epiperipatus > Epiperipatus broadwayi. Next base: position 6,333,949 of record JAQFVV010000056.1, on the reverse strand, counting down.
ATTATTATTATTATTATTGTTGTTGTTGTTGTTGTTGTTTGTATGTAAAATCTGTTAAATGTACTAAATTAAATTATTATTATTATTATTTTAAAAAAAAACTGTTAAGTAAAGAAATGAGGATTTTCACACATTTCATGCAAAATATTTAATGAATTACAAGTGTCACTTGTCATTGGCTTCTCATTTGCTTGCTTCGACCTGATGTTGAAGATTTTAGAAATGAATTTATAGAACAATTAAGAGAGCTTTCAATATTTTTTTACATTAAAGATTTTATTTGTCGTACATCTTTTAATTAAACACTGTCAGTTTATACTGTTTTCACTTATTTGTAAAATACTGAAAACAATTTATGAGAAATAAAATAGATATTCTCTTTAGAATATTTTTTATTCCAATATTTCATTTAAATTTATGGCTTTAAATAGGTCTTTTGTGTAACTCATCCATGATATAAATATGAACTTCAAAAAATCAGTACATTCACATAAAATTTTGTCCTACAATTTGCTTTTTTATTATCTTGTTTGTTTGTTTTTTTAATATAGCTTTTTTAAATTAGATGATTTTGCATATTTGTTTCTTTGAGCGCTCATATTTTTTGGTTCCTTAATAATAAAATAATGATTATTAAAATAGCAAGTATTTTTATTATTTAATAGTCATATTAAAAAGTTAGGACCATATTTATATTCAAAAGTTATCTCATAGTTTCTGCTTTTTTTTATATAAATATTTTGTAATAAAATAGTTAACATATTTCAAAGCATTCCATTAATTGTTATTTCAGTTACAAAATGTAAGAATAGATTATTATTTTTATTCTGTGTAGTTAAACACAATGTTAGAATGCAAACTTAATAGCTAAAAGATTTATTATTTTAGTCATTTGAATAAAATTGATGTGCTTGATGTTTCTTAGTGTTTTTATACAACTTTTCAAGCAAATAACATTACAATTATGGTTTTTTTTGTAATAATAATAATATTGTTTGAAAAATTATAGATTGTTATTCATCATTAACAGTGAATTATAAATGAATATCATGATCTATTCTAATTTCAGAATTAATGAGAAAAAGACAGAGAAAAACTATATAAATCAGTCCCCACGTTACAGACACTACAAATATATATAAATATGACAAAATGGTTCTTTATTCTATTTATTTGTCATCTTAAAAGGATGTTTTTTAATTTATTTTTTAACAAAATTTTCTTTTTGAAAAATTTATGTCCTTGGCTAATTGTAACTTTGCTTTTTAGTTTCTCAGAAGTCATGTTTTTGCAAGAAAAGCAATTAAATTGCTTTTTTTCAGCATTTATGTTTGAGATAATCCATATAATATAAATGGAATTTCTTTTTCCTATGAAAATATTGCTTGAGATTACCATAAAATACCTTTTTTTGTTTTTAGCAAATCTGTTTTGATTCAACTTCCTAAATTGGTTGATATAATGAAGGTATGTTCTTATAATTGTAAATGTATTATGACTATATCGTCACTATACTGATGGGCATTGAGTTTGATCTAATGATCTTTCCATACTGTTTCAAAATAATGAAAGTTATTTAGTCCTTGTATTTTATACTCATAAATTGCTCTTCTTATTTTACAATATACATATGCTTTGTTTATCTTTTGTCTGACATTCTAAAAAGTGTAATGCTAAGTGAAATAACAGTAAGCAATGTTTTCTAATACAGAATAATTTATTTTCTAAATGCAAAAATAGATCAATAATGAATTGTCAACTTTTTTTTTTGTTGCTTTTGAAAATCTCTTCAAAGCATGAGTAATCAGTAAATGCTAGAAAGTAATGTTAAACATTCTGGTATAAGTTGGCAAACCATTTTGTATCTATTAATTATTTTGTGTGTAAAAGAAGTGGTTTTAATGCAGAGAAGTAAATAATAAATGAACTATTCATGATTTAAGAGATCATGAGATGTTCGAGAGGAAAAAAATGAAGGTAAAACTGTTACCCAGGGATCTTTAAAATTATTGAATTCATCATTCTAAGTCTGGACAAAATCTTACAGGGCATTCATTACTTAGAAGTAAATACCACACTGATGTACAATGTAAATTAAAGGCAAACTGATACATAAGATCATATATATATAGTTTTTTTTTTTTTTAAATTGTAAGAGGTTTTCATTTAAATGATCACGTGATTCTATTTCAAATCTGATATTAACATATATTGCAAACCCCTTCCTTCTACTCCCACTATTTAAGAAAATTGGATTCTGATTTTCTAATTTAATAATAATTGGAAATGAAAGTTGATAAAACCTTAATAATCATAAATTATTCTCTAATTTTATTATTAAATTTATATATTTTTTTCATTAGAATTATGTTTATTTTAAATATTAAGTATGAAACAACTTTATTGAAATATATAGGTCTACAGTGTAATGGTGTGATGAATCATTTTCTATTAATGTAATTTTGTATTAATTTTTTTAAAAATTTAATTTCTTGTACTTAAATATTTCCAACATATTTTTACATACTTTTATGATTTAGTATTTGCACTTTTAATATCTATAAATAAAAACAATATATTTGCCAATCTAAAATCATATCAGCTCTGATGATGGATGCTACCATGAATCGTATCTCTTCCTTTTTTGTCTTCAGTAGTTTTGCTTATTCATATACAACAATATATCTTATTAAATAATCACAGACTTCTTATACCTATAAGCAAATAATACTTATTAATATAATAACAGTTTTGACTGTTCCTGGCAATCTTCTTCATATCTCAATCTAAAATAAAATGGTCAAAAGGGAAGGTAGAGAAATAAATATTGATATCTGAAAACTGTCAGGAACAGTCAAAACTGTTATTATATTCATACAAATTATTTGCTTAAAGGTGTAAGAAGGCTGTGATTATTTGATAAGATATATTGATGAGTCATATCTAAATGAAATAAGTTTAATTGCACATAATAGTGTTTTTGATCTTTTTAAAAATGTTGTAATATTATATAGATAGACAGATACATTTATTTTGAATAATTATTTAAAAGACAGATAATAGTTCTCTGAAATGTACAATGTAAGATGTATTATTTGATATATTTTCTAGATCAGTATTTATTACTTTACTTCTCCAATTATTTGTCAACTTATCTGACAAAAATATCAAGTTTTATATTAGTTTCATAATTTTTTCAAGAACATTTATGATATCTAAGTTATTTTGTCAACCATGTATTTCTTTATCATTTATTTTGCTAATCCAAATACATATCTTTCTATGCAATCATTTTGTTTTCACTGCATTACTATTCTAATAAGTGTCTCAATTTTTAGATCTATTAAAAAACAATGACTGAACATGTTTTTAGAACATCTTTTTTTCAAGCATATAGGCAAATTTTAATTCTATTATTAATTTCATTCATTATATTTATATTAATAAATTTACCAAAGGGTTTATCATTCCTAATTATTTTTAGTTCAATTTTTATATTCTATATTTGGAAGAAAACCATTGAAGATTATTTTAAGTATTTTTCATATTTATCTTTAGACCTTTCTTCTTATACCTGATTGCTTTTGCAAAATTTTTTGCTATGCTGAAGAATTGTTTGCAAATAAAACAGCTATGCAATATATAAATGATTTTAGTAATCTCTATATTTGCATTTTATAGTTCTCATTAACTACAACAATATGCACATTATCAAAGCCACTATATAGCCTAATCATTACTTTTATATTTTGATATTCTTACTAGACAATATCCCTGGTTTATACCATGATTTTCCAAAGCTTTAGTTACAACAGAAATATTTAAATCTCAATATATTATTAATTCTTTTCATGAAACTATATAATTCTTAAGCACATTGATTTTGAGTTCAGATGAAAAAGTATAAATTGATAAACATAAACTAATTAATTTTACTGAGACAGCTTTTGGCAAAATACTACCAGAATCATAGTGGTGGGATGATTCTAGCAGTGCTTTGCTGAAAGCTTGCTCAGTGCAATTAATTAGTATATGTTTATTAATTTATACCTTTTCATTTGAACTCAATGGCAACAAATACTTAAGAATAACAGAAATAATTATAGAATCAATTATATTTTTATAATATATGAATCCTACGCGAATTGACAATTTGATATTCATAAATTATTTTTTTTAATAACTTTTCTTCATATTTACAAGTGATCTTTATAAATTTGGCTAAATATATATATATTAAACTATTATTTCCTCCAGTTTGTTTCATTCACAACTTCTGTTTGCATATCATTGTTAGGAAATTGTTATCTTGTCCTTCCATTAACATATGGTCTTCTTCTAGCTCTTCTATAATCATTTAGGTTTCAATTTACAATTCCCATTGCCTTTGTATTATCATCTTTTGCAAAAGCATGTTATGTGTAATTAATACTTGTAAATGAAAAATAAAATCATTTTATTAAATTCATGTCTAATATAATTAGATTTTATTAACATTTAAGTCATAACTTAGTATTGTAAATATCCATTTGATATGCTAAATAATTTAGAGAACATATTCGCACCCATGCTCATTTCTGTTCTATAGTTAGAATTAAACTTATGCATTGCGTCCAATCCAAATATTTTAAAATTAAAAATTCTGTAACATTTATTGTGAAATTTTATTTACTTATTTTTTTAATTTAAAAAATAGATGAAAAGCTACTAATAATCTTTTAAAACTACTAAACTATAAAAAGTTAACAGATTTAGTTAGAAGCAGATTCAATGTATATACATGTATATGCATAGTTATTTTATTTATGATGACTATATTAGTTTTAAAATATAAAGTGAATTATTCAAACCATTTGAAAGCATGTCATGTATAGTAATACTCTCAAAAGTAATGCAAATTTGAGACTTTTTCCAGTTTCAAATAAATTGTTTATTACTTATAAATATATATTTTAATCCATTAAAGTGTTTTTCCTTTTTTGTATATATGTGACAACTGTTTTATGAACTATTGGGAAACTAGTGTCTATTGTCTATTTTGAAATCTCTGACATCTTTTTTTTTAAATTAAAAAAGTAAAAGCTCTTAGAACAGTTTACATTTTAAATTTATTTTAAAAAATTCAATCCTTTCGTTTTTATTACCTTTCAAGTATTAAAATGATTTGTTGACTAGTGGATTAAAAATATATATATAATTTTAAAAGTACTTTTTTAAAATAAAAAATAAAAAGTGCCATTGCTGAGTTTTAATTAAACTTTAATGACATGTTGTTTTAAAGATCTTCATAAGTCCTGATCTAGAAAATGTGTGTGCTCAAAATGTTTCAGGATGTTTCTGCTTTTTATTTCAACATTAATATTTTGTAAAGATTTTATTACTAATTTAGTTAATGAAATTGCTGTATTTTGTAAAAAAAAAAAATTCTATGTACATACTGCATAAGAACCAAAAAAAAAAAAAACCGTGATTAATAAATTAACATGAATGTCTGGAAAGTTTTTATAAAAAAAATAAGAAAGAAATAAAAAAAAGTACCCAGGATAGCAAAGGAAATTTTCAGATTAAGTAGTTCATGTTATAATATTATAGAAAGATGGAATGAGCAAATACACTGTCCAATGAATATCCTACTGGAAACAAGTATATCCATTGAACAATATTTTAATGTATTTGTAATAGTAGGTAAATGATATTTACATGATATTGCATTGAAGCTTTCAAATTGAGAAGAGATTTAAGACAGTTGTAATGATCAAAAACAAAGAAACAAATGGATATTTAATCAAATTAACTTGAACTTAAATCACAAAATATCAGATTAATATTGTTTTATTTTGATTATTTACAAAATGATTTAATTAGTTTTAAAAATGAATAGTGCTCAGAAAACTCGATAGTTAAAAAAGGAAAAGATTTGTAATTTATTTATAAACATAGCCAAATTTCTATATGAATAGTAGTAGATGTTGCCATGTTAGAGATTGCAGACTTTAGATGTGCTACTGCATCTCTTTGAAGTTTTTATTTTTTTGACCTTATATATATTGTATCAAGAAAGATGTTAATTTTTTTTCTTTTTCATACCTATAAAAATAGCGCTCTGTGTTTAAATTCATATAACAATTTGGTTTGAAATCTTACTTCACTAAAGTACAAAACAAAAAAGATATTACATAAGTTAATAGAAGTTGTAATTAATAATTTGTAAAGCACATACTCATGTAAGTAATATATATTAAGGCTGTAACCTTAACTTTCCATCTCTTTCTAGCAAATTATTTTGTTTTTTGACCATTTCACCCCTGGTGAATTTTTTCATAAGTATTACACTTTAAAATGCGTGTATAATTATATATCTTATTATAATTTTTTTGCTAAAAATTTTGCACTAAAAGGTAGGGAATTCAAAATTCCTGTTCTTGCAATAGACATAAGCTCCGCCTTGACATGTTCAGCCATTGTCTGTTGCCATGGTCGTAAAACATTTGGGGTGTTTCAACATTGTAGTTCCAATGATGCAAAAATGTGTTTATTTGCAAATTTATTATGGTTTTAGATATTGTAAAAAAAAAAAATTACATTATATTTATTAGATATCAAGAAATATAAATTATTAATAACTTATTTTGACTTGAAATACTTTATTTTAAAAATATAACATCAGATTAGCAGCTAATGTAAATATGGCCTGATGCAATTTACAAGATTAGTTTCTTGTAAACAATATTTTCTATTCATGAGTAAGAAAATATCACAATTTTGCAATAAATATTCAAAAAATTTAAACATTTAAAGCATAATTCATTAGTTATAAGAGAAATAAATAATTATTCATTTAGATATTTAAAAATAATAAGAATTAAAAAATATTTCGTTGATTTTATAAACTGAAAATAATCTTTCTAGAAACAATGATGTGTAAACTCTTTGCTTTGATTGCGATCTTATTTTTTTAATATTTATTGAAACAAAATGTGAACATTTAAAATTTATTTCAGTAGTAAACAAAAATATCTATCAAATGAAGTCAAATTTATTATTTTCTGATAAGTTGTAATCATTTATCATATATTTTACATTGACGTGTGAGACAAAGAAAAAGATCAGAAAATACTGAAATGTGTGAAAGGCTTGCTGTATTGTGGGAGAGTTAAGACTGTGCCTAAAATGCAACAGTAAAAACCTCTGCAAATCTAAACACAAGATTAATGACTTTAAAAGACAAGAGCCACTTTTGTCTTTTAAAGTTGTTAATCTTGTGTTTAGATTTGTAGAAGTCCTTATTGTCACATTTTAGGCACATAGTCTTAAGGTTATAGTCTTAATAAGTTAATAGAGAAAACTTAATTAGTCTCAACATTATCAATTAGTAATTGGTTTTCTGGTAACACCAAAAGGTAATGTTATCTCTGCTTACATGGATATAATCTCTTTATCTCTATTCTTTATCAAATCCCAGAGAAAATAAATTATTTGCAGACTATGCCTATAAATATAACTTTCTGGGTTTAAATCCATATAACAACTTGAATTTGAAGTAAAAGAGGATTCTTTTTACTTCACTAAAACTCAAAATGAAAGAGCTACTGTATAGATTAATAAAGAACACTTATTTAGCTTGAGGATTGTCAATTAGAAATTGGTTTTCTGGCAGCATCACAAAGTAAAATTATATCTATTTACATGGTTATTTATATCTCTATTTTTTAATGAATTAAAGTCATGAAAATATTTAATTCTACATGTATATTTATATATGTATATGGCTATTTTCTTAAGGGAGTTTCAGGTTATAGATTAAATTTTCAAAATTTAAAAAATGTCATTATAATGTGAAGTAATCATTAGTGCTGAAGTCACTATTAAATGATATATTAATGAAATTCAACTTTTAGTAGTCAGATCACTTTTTAAAATAATTCCTATAATTTTCAATTGCAGAAACTTTAATGAAGAAGTTAATATAGTGCATTCACATACTTTTAATGAAATTAGTACAAAAAAAGATAGGGTTAATATTCATTTGAAAAAAAGATTTAAATATAAGAAACTTTAATGAGATTTTTATGTGTATTTTTTATAATAATGATGAATGTCAAAGATTATGTAGTTAGAAATACAAAACTGGAACTTGGTTTGATACTTCTCTTTTTGAATTTTTTTGATTGTAAGATTTACTTTAATATGAGAGTAAAATTCCATGCAGGAATTACTGATGAAGTCACTAATTTATCAGTAAGTGACACAATAATCATTTAAAAATATAAGTCTAGAATTATTTTGCATTTTTATGTTTAATTATAATAATATTGCCATTCAATAATAATCATATAGATTAGAAAATTATCAATTGGTATTAAATTATATATATTTTTTCCTAAATGTCAACAAATGTATTGATTTTTCTCTTACAGAAGTTTACAGGTCTGAATTAAGCTGTTTTGGAGTTAATGATTGTGATATTTAACAATTGGATGTTAGACAGTTAAACTGCATATAAAAATTAATATATAATTTATTCTCTAGTATTGTTCTCTTTAATGTTTTTTTTATTAAAAAAAACATAATTTGTTTATTATGCCTTAACATAAATGACCACAGAATAAAGATTATCCAGATCATTCTCCAGATGATTAATAAATATCTCAATAACATGATGGAAATAATTTTAACAATTTTTGAATATTTCTTTCTTGCAAATACTAATTACCCATTTAGTGACCAATATTTGAATAATCAGTAAGTTAGTTACAGGCTAGTCTTAAAAATGTTGTTTAAAATTTTTTAACTATAAAAAAAAAGTCAATTTTTTACTTAAATCCAAATGCTGGTCGTGAACATGGGAGGTGAATGCACTAACTATTATGGTATGAGATCTATTATTTTCTAATTATGTAATTCTGCATGCAAGCACAAAATTTAACATACTTATAACATATATATATATATATCCGAATATATAAAATTATCTTTTTATACAAAGCTATTTTTTTTAATATAAAGCATTTATAACTTTAAATTTCTTTTACATATAATTTAAGTAAATTGTATTGGTTATGTTGTGACTATTGTTATCCTATAATCATTTGGTCAAATGCTATCTTGGCCTTTTATCTTGTTTATTTTCATTTATTACTTTTTGACAGTTATAAATGCAATATTTAACACTTCTTATTTATACATCTCCTCCCATTTTATGTATACATATTTTGGAATAAAAATTAACACTTTTTTTCCCTAAATTTTTTTTATTAGTTATACTCTTGTTATTTATTATTTATTGAAGTAGTTAGTTATTCACGACTATCTAAATGACTTTAGAAAACGTTTTGAGTACTTATATATTTGTAAAATTAGATTTAACAATTTCAACATTTATTTTTGAACTTTTTTTGACCTTTAATCTTTCACCTTTTATTCATCTGTAATTTACACATAAGATAGAAAAGAATTTTGCTATTGGACTTATTATAATTTATATTACTTTTCTAATCCTTCATTTTAATCATTTATTAAATATTCATTTACATATTTTCACACTTTTAAATTGTAATTATTGTTTGTTAATAATATAATTGCCACATCATTATTTAATTTTTTTTTGATTTATAATTTAGAACTTTTAAATTAGTTTAAGATATATATTGTTTTTTTGGTTTAAAAAATTGCATTTACAACTTTTGATTGCTTTCTGATTTTAACTTTAAAGCATCTCTTGACAATTTTAACAATTTGATTAAAAACATTTTGCAGATTTATATAAAATTTCTCTCCCTATTTATCATTGTGGAAACTTAGGACTGCATTTGATATTATTCATTAAGTTGAATAACTAATCTTGCTCTTTTTTAAATATCTGCAATTTCTGTAATATTATTTTTCCACTTTTCATTTGCAATGAATTTCACTTTTGCATTTTTTTTCTAACTTCACAAAGTCCAACTATATTTTATTTATCATAGACAGTTCTTCAGTTTATGCAGTCTGCCTTCACTTCAAATGATTTACAGCTGTAGGTGACCAAAAGTCATCATCAGTTTACAGGCTTCTGCAATAAAGAGATTCTTACCACCCTTTACCTTTAAGTATGAACCACTGCTTTAGTAATGGTTTTAAATATTCCTAGAAATGAGGGAATACATTAGCTTTGTTTGTTAATAATTGTAAATAGCTAAAAATGATCATTCACATGCATTTATCCTCTCTTCAAAAAAACTGAACTGATTTGTCAATTAAGAATTATCAGGCAATTAATGAGCTCACAGATAAAAATTTAATAAACTCACCATATTGATTGATACATGCTCGTGCTTTCATTTAAAAAAATCTGAAGATGTCAGTATTGTATAGAAATCTAATACAAAAATGTATGAACAATGTTATTGATTATAGTATATTCTTTGTTCTCAGGATCTGAGAACATTTCCATAGTTTATTTATGTATTTATAATTAATTTTGTAAAACAATTTATAAAATATTTTAAGATAAAATTTTTATGATTATAATCACATTTTATATGGAAATGTTTTTTTTTGACAACTTCTTTGGATTTCATTTTCAACACTTTTTTAAAATTAAATTTTGATATTATATAATGTATTAATTTTTTTTAGAAGTATAAGCTTACAAATGAAAAACATTCTTACAAATTATATTTAAATTTTGCAAATATAGAAAAAAAATCATTAATTGAAAATTAATGAAATTTTTCATATTTGAACTGTATTTCTAAAATCTGAATGAATTCTAATTTTATATACAAATATTAATAAATTATATATATATATGTGTGTGTGTGTGTGTATGAATTGGTAATATTATATCTGGGATCTTCAGTATAATAGAAATATAATAGATAAATAGCTGTTGTTTCTGTACAATAACAAGTTCTTTCCTCAGAGCTTCTTTTTTCTCAGATCATAAAAATATGTAAGATGATATTTAAAATCATTGTTTTTTTCCTTTGTTATTTTCTCTTCATTCTCAAATGTTATTGGTTGAGAAGTTTTAAAAAATATTTTATCATCCAATAGCTTTTTCTAAATATTATTAATTTTCTTTAATTCACACTCTTTATTTATGCTCTTAGGCCTTTTAAAAATCTCTATAGCTTCTCTTAGCAATCTCTGGTCATATTGTTCAGTTTTTACTAGAATATGTGTTTTATTAAAATTGATGTCATGCTTAGTTAATTTAATATGTGAGTAAATGGCCTATGAATTAGATTTTTCTCTAACTGCCAAATTATATTCTTTCTTTCTTATGTTCATTCTATGATTGTTTTGTCCAATGCATGCATGTTATCAAACTCTACATGGAAATTTTATGTAACCATTGGACAGACCAATCCATAGTATAAACATGAGATGAAGATCTCATTTTGGTAATTAGAGAAAAATCTAACTTATCAGCCATTTATTCACATATTAAATTAATTGGTATTTGTAAAGTATTAACTGTGCAGCCTTTGGTGGCACTGTTTTTAGTTAAAAATAGAGCGATATAACATTACCGGGCCGCTAGATTTTTTTTTTGATCTAATATATCGTATTTTGACATACAGCTGTAATTTTTTTCTTTTTAATATACTGTTGTTGTTGTTTAGGACATAATTATTTTTTTTTTTTGGTTTTCATTTGATAAATTTAAAACTATAATGGACACTTTGACTTTTTTTTGGATCTCAAAAGTACATAATTTTTGACATATACCTTTATTTTGGGGGGGGGGGGATTTCCATTTTAAATCTATTTTTTTTTTACAGACATTTTTTTTTTTTTTGTTTTGGATTCGATACATTTCAAAGTATAAGAGACAGTTTTAACTTTTTTTTGGAATATCAAATATACACAATTTGCTTTACATACAACTTTTTTTTTTTTTTGTTATTTAAAATTAGAATCGACACTTTCTTTTTGAATTTGTTAAAAATGCGAGGGGTTGCTGTTGATTGATTTAGCAAAAAAAATTCAAAGCTGTCTGACAAACTCTGCCTCAGATGTCTGTATTTGCTTATAAATGAAAAGAATTGTTGGTATTTTATCTTACATTTATAAATGCGAGGTTTTTTTTGGGTGACAGGTTTTGATTTTTTGTTTTTTTAGTAATAACAAATAAAACGGAGTTTTGATTTTTTTGTTTTTTTAATAATAACAAATAAAACGAGGTTTTGATTTTTTGTTTTTTTAATAATAATAAATAAAATGAGACTTCTTTTTTCTTTTAGATTTATAAATACGGGTTTTTTTTTTGGCGGTGGATTTTGATTTTTTTTTTTTTTAATAATAACAAATAAAACGTCAAAAACAAAAACAAAAAAGTCAATTGCGGTATTGTTTTTTTGACAAAAAAAATATGTATGTTATCCAGTTTTGTTATGCTTTCACAAAACACATTTTCGAGCCTTCAAACTATATACCCTTGCAAATAGACACAGTTCGCCTGCAGGCACGCGAGTAGCATACAAACTGCCAAGTCTGCTGTGTGAGATTTCTCAATTTGCCACATTCACATGTAATGGCATGCAGCAGAATGTTTTGGGCTTGCAGAAATGCAACTGCATCATTTTCTCGGTTTGGGACGTCTCACAAATGTAATAACGTGGAAGACATTTTGTTATTCTTTTTTAACTCTCCGTCAGAGTCACGACAAAAATGGTATCTTTTCGCAAACAACTACAATCATCTGCCAGAGAGATTGACATATTTTTTTAACTTTATTTACAAAAAAAAAAAAAATTAGCAAAAAAAAAAAACTTTACACAAATATAAAGAATATGCTGATAATTATTAATCTGCAAAAATCTTTCAGTTGGGAAATACAGAAAATCATAAACATCAATAAATAAACACTTGAAAAAGATGACAATGCTCACACTCTCATCTGAAATTCTAGCAACAATACAAATTCTGTCAATATGCATAGGAATTAAACCCACAATGAAATCAACGGCATACTACACGATCATAGTATTGTTAGTAGATGTAGTATTATTGAATGCGGAATAATTGGCTGCGTATTATAACCACTACATATGATCTATTCGTATATTAATGATCACTCATATATTAGTCGTAGGTTCGGCCACAAAAGCGATATAATTCTGTGTTTTTACACAGAAACAGCGCCAACACAGGCTGTACAGTGAATAGATTACAAATACCAATTAATTAACCATGACTTCTATTTTAATTAACACATTCTGGAAAAAAATTAAAAATATGACCACATATATTGCTAAGGGAAGCTATAGAGATTTTTAAAAGACTTAAGAGCATAGATGAGTGAATTAAAGAAAATTAACAATATTTGGAAAAAGCTATTGGAGAATAAAATATTTCTTAAAACTTCTTAACCAATGGAATTTGGAAATAAGGAGCAATTAACAAAAAGAGGAGAAAAAACATTTTTAAATCTCACTATCCACATTCTTATGATTTGATAAAGAAGAGAAGCTCTCAGAAAAATATTTGCTATTGTCCTGAAACATCAGCTATTATATTTTTATTACATGGAAGCTCCCAGAAATAATACTGTGAATTTATCATTTATCCATGAGAATATTATAATTAGTATATATGTACAAACATATATACTTATACATATTAACTATATACACATTAAGAAATTATATTTACAGTTATATAGTTATATCATTCTTAAGCAATTTAAATTCTCTATTAAATTTTAAATTGCACTTAGAATTATTTAAAAAATTACAAAACATTTCTATTATGATGTTATGAAGACAGGACCATGAACCCACTGTAATTTTTTTTTACTATTAGTAAGGTTTTTTTTTTTTTTGATGTCTTTTTAGAAACAAATATGTTGAAATAAAATGCAATTGCAACCTTGAATATTTTATTTTTAAATAAATACTATTTAAATATTTTATAAAGATAATCATAAATATTTAGATAAATTATGGAAAATATACAATTTTTCTTTTAAAATAAATGAAAGAACATTCATTCTTAAAAGTTTTTGTAACTGCTCTCTAATTCTAATAACAAAGAACTTACCAATCAGTACAGTATTGGCAGTTTTTTTGTAGTAGATTCTCTGAACATCAGATTTTTTTAAACTAGTAAATCAATGTATATTTTAATTTTAAGTTTTACCATCAAATGTAATTGAAGTGAAAACAAAAGAGAATGCAGTTTCAGCAAAAACTGAGGAATAGATAAAGAGAATTGAGAAGTTAAATTAAACAAAATGTAATCACAATAAATCACATTATTATTAGATGAAAAAAAGGAATGTTTACTAAAATATTATTGCAGTTATTTTTTAGTATTTTTAAATAATTATAAGTGAAATTTTAAATTTTGAAACAACATTTCTTTGCTTTGTGATATCTTAACAAGAATTTATTCAAGTTTTTGAAATAGATTTAAAATTTTGTTTGGTACGTATATAATTTGCCTGCCAGAAGTGTGCCATACATTTTATTTTAAATAATCCATTTTCAGTGGCTCAGAACACATGGCCTAAACAATATGGCTGACTCTAAGTTATCAATTCAATAATTAGTTGTTTTTTTTTAAATTTATTAAAACGATAAAGAAACACAAAAGTCCAATAAGTTGTAATTCAAAATTTTTTTAATGTAAATACAGTAAATTAATTCTTTTTTTAAAAAAAACATTATTTAGTGGACTATAACAAACATGCAGACATCACTTTTTGGACAGGCACTATTTTGTAATTTTGAAAATATTCCACTGAAACACACACTCTAAAGGATTGTAAGTAACATGTAAATGCTTTAAAGAAAATAAAAATAAAACATGATTAAGCAAAGTATAACAAACATGTAGGCAAATGCCACTTTTCTGGTAAGCATTATCCTGTAATTTTGAAAATATTCCACTGCATCTTGTTCTGCCGTTGAAATATTCTAAATTTTTTTCATATTTCCAATTCTGTCAATGAAATATTCAGATTTTAATCATATGTCCAAAAATGAACCATTTGTATCTAATGTTAAAAAAAATTACAATAATTTGTTACTTGTTATCTATTAGCATTGTGTTAATAATTTTGAAAATATTTCAGGGCATCTTATTCTGTCAAAATATTTCAAATTTTAATCATGTTTTCATTTCTGTCAATGAAATATTACAGATTTTAATCTTTTTTCAAAAATGATATTGCTAAAGAAGGAATGTTAACAAAACACATGTAAACTAATGTTAAAAAATATTACTATAATTTGCCATGTGTTATCTGTTGGCTTCATGTTAAGTGTTCACCAAGTGCTAACATTTTAATGTTATCTTGTCAATGGAATTTATGGCAGGGCTAATCCCATTTTTTTAAATAAATTACAATCACAATTCTAAATTGATTATTAATTTAAAAAAAAATCAAAAACATTTTTCAATAAATTCCATTTAGAACATAATGTTCAAACATTAGCATGTGCACAACACTTAACATGTGGCACTAAAATTGTCATTCTTTACACATTGAGCATCCCATGTATAAAATTATAAAATTAGAATATTTCATCAACAGAACTGGAAATATGATTAAAATTTGGAATATTTCATTGATATAACAAAATGCACTGGAATATTTTTAAAATTGTTAATATGAGATTAATAGATAATAAGTGACAAATTATTATAATTTTTTTTTAACATTAGTTTAGATGTGATTTTTTTGTAAACATTCTTTCTTTACCATATTATTTTTGGAAGTATGATTAAAATCTGGAATATTTCCTTGACAGAACTGGAAATATGATTATAATTTGGATTATTTCATTGGCAGAACGTAATGCAATGGATTATTTTCAAAATTACAGGATAGTGCTCAACCAAAAAGTTATGTTGGTCTGCATATTTGTTATAGTCTACTAAATGTTGTTTTTTTAAAAAATATATTTACTATATATATATTAAAAAAATTTTGATTTAGCACTCTCTGGACTTTAGTGTTTGTTTATCATTTTAGTAAATAAAAAAAACAATCATTGAATATGATAATTTAGAGTCAGCTATCTTGTTTATACTATATGTTGTAAGCCCCTGAGCCCTGGAAATGGATTATTAAAAAAAAAAAAAAAGACAAATGACAAGCTTCTGGAAGGCAAACTATGTAAGTACCCATTTTTTTTTTTTTATTCCTTTAATATTTTCATCAGCTAATACAAAAAACCGAAAGCCATTATTCTGATTATTTATTTATATTAATATATATTTTTTCTGTATTTCAGAAGTTGAAATATTATTTTTAAGAGTGGTTTATAATTTATTAAAGAAATATCTTGAAATTTGTGAGAATATGATAAAGAATAAAGATTAATATGCTAAAAATAAGAAATTGGAAATTTAAAATAAACTGCTGTTATGAGTGTCAAAAAAATTCATAGTGACAGTAAATTTCTGCAGAAATTAAATATTCTTCTACCTAGATTTTGTATTGGCATATTTAAATAAACTTGTATTATAACTATATATTTTGTGACAGTAAATTTATCTGAATAAATTGGAAAATGTCTTCATGTGCTCCATATTGATATTTATTTATTATTAATGTTTGTAAATTTTTAGCTTGTGTTCAATAATTTTCTATGTAAGCAGTCAATAGTCCATGGCTTTAGATAATGAAGATTCAAAGTTTTTACTTCAATATAGATATATTAGGCAGATAATTTATGCACAAAAAGATTATGATATGTTAGTTATCTATTCTTCCAAGCATAAGGTAACTATTTCAAGTCTTTCACTTTCTTTAGCCTAGCATGGCTTTAATTTAATTAATATTCAGAATGTATTGCTGCTTATTTTATTTCTCATTCAACTTTTTTGTCTGAAATACTCTTTAGTACATTAACTACAAATTCCTGAAATAATATTATTTCCTTGCTCTTTATAAGCTTTTCTGGAAAACAAAACTCATTTTAATCTTTTAAACAAAAGTTGTTTTTGTCCAATTAGTATTTATATAATTTACTCACCATTTAATTCATTTGATAATCTATTTTATCTAGCAATATAAAATAGTGTATACATTATTAATTCATTTTCATCATCTAACATTAAATTTCACATGTTTTAGAAAAATGCAAACTGTATTTAAACTTTTTAAATACATTCAACTGCTGACCAAACAACATAGGTTAATTTATAACACTGTTTTGAGTGATATTATTCTCCACCCTTCTTGAAGCATTGCTGGTCAAAAAAATGTTAGTAATAGCATAGGAATCAAACCTAGACCTTTAGGTCTTTTTGCCAAATGCAATAGTCAATAGAAAATGCATATACTTTTCTACGAGGATCCTTTTGATTTTCTCACTTTTCATTATGAATTATCACACTAGATTGGCATAAGGGTTGTTTGCATTGTCATGTGAGCAGTTTCTTTGAAATTTCTTTGTATTTTTTCCTCTTTCCAATAGTTTTTTATGTTCCCAATCAAACATATGTTAATTGGTACTTAAATTATCTGCTACTTTAGATATGTTCATTTTTTTTAATCATCAGTTTGTGCTCTTTCAATCACTTCTCAGTGGAGTGACTTGTCTTATCAATATACATCCTTCCACATTCACATAGCATTTCATCAGTGCAGTTTTTGTTTTTCAGTATTTCAAGTTTAGATTTTGTAAAGATTAGGACTCCTTGATATGGCTTTGGAAAGCTGTTTTTATGTTGTATTGATTGCAAATTTTTTTAGTAATTTTTCATGAGAATTTGTTCTATGCAAAAAATAGTCATATAATTCAGTGATAAACGTATTTGATAAGATTTTTACCAATTCTTCATAAATGAGTGTTCAGAGGAAATTATAGACTTTATATATATTTTTACAGTGGCTTGATAGCTGATCCAAAAGTATTTGAATAAAAATATAAAGTTTATAGACTTTGTAGTAATGGTGTTCAACGCATATGTAGAACGACATGTTGAAAAAAATCAAAAGACTATTTTGATAAATTTAAACAGTAGTTCAAGACCAATAGTTTTATTTTGAAAATATTAAAACTATAAACTTTTAAATAAGACATTAAAAAAATATTTTTTTTAAAATTAACATTGTGTTTTTTAATTTTTATTTATTTATTAATAATTTACAATAGTAAAAAAAAAAAATATTACTAATAATTTAGTTTTATTATTATTATTTTTTAAAAGACAAAATAAAGCTAGAACATTTGTAAAGTAAATTATTTCAAGGAAAGATAAACGACTTTTTAAAAGAATGTTAATGTTCAAATTGACATGACTAGATGTATGAACGGCAGCAATTTATAAATTCCTTGTCAACATTTAGATATAAGAATAATCTGAAAGTTAAGTTTTGTTCTTGCTTTATGATAATGCAGCTTGGGTAGTGACTAAATGCAAAGAATTTAGATTAAAATGGGTTCTTGTAAATATTAGATATTAACATATGACTATAGCCTGGTTATAAATAATTGAATTGATGCTATTTTTGTTCTTTGGCAATTATAAAAGTATTAATGATTAGTTTGGTGGTAACCATAGCTTTAAAAGTAGTTAAAAGCTTTATATATATTTCTGTTAATATAAAGAATATCTATGAAGAAGAATTAAATTACTAAAAAGAAAAAATAGAATTAGGTATAGTGAATCATATAAGGCTATAGATTATTATGTATTAACACTATATAAATGTGTCAATGGATATATTATATTATGTTCTCTAGTTAAAGAGAATGAAGATTTTCGTCATCTGTATTTTTCATATTAATCGTTGATTTCATTTAAGAGAAATATAAATTATTATAATGTAGAGCTCATACAGTATTTCAAGAATTTTAATATTGAGATTTTTTGTTGTTGTTGTTGTACTAGTCTAGATCAAACTTCTGCAGTATATAATCTTTTCAATAATTTATCAGTTATTAATATTAAAGTATATTATTAAATTTATTAATAATAAATGATTGGCCAGTGGGTAAAGACATATATATATATTGGCCAGTGGGTAAAGACATATATATATATATATGTCCACAGATGGCATTCTACCAAAAACACCGATCAAGCGTATGTTTTGTTTACATAAACGTCAGAGTAGTATTCATTATCCCTAACTATAATTCCACTTTCAGATCATGATTTCAAGCTATTTGCTATCATCAGTGAAAGACAGGAATAAAGAAACTAGATCTAAACACAAACTCTGAGCGTTTATGAAACAATTTCTATTCAGCTTGCAAGCATGAATTTTTTAGACACGTAATGTCTTCAAACTCAGCATAGCAAACCAGATAGCTATATGGGTCTGTTCTCAGTTCAGCATCACCACATAGTAGAAGCCTCTGCAATTTATATCATTGCAAGAAAGACCTCAAAGGTAAATTTATGAAAAACAAAAATGCAAGTTAAAAAACTTGCTAACGCTTGTATTTATGTCCACAGATGGCGTTCTACCAAAAACACCGATCAAGCGTATGTTTTGTTTACATAAACGTCAGAGTAGTATTCACTATCCCTAACTATAATTCCACTTTCAGATCATGATTTCAAGCTATTTGCTATCATCAGTGAAAGACAGGAATAAAGAAACTAGATCTAAGCACAAATTCTGAGCGTTTATGAAACAATTTCTATTCAGCTTGCAAGCGTGAATTTTTTAGACACATAATGACTTCAAACTCAGCATAGCAAACCAGATAGCTATATGGGTCTGATCTCAGTTCAGCATCACCACATAGTAGAAGCCTCTGCAATCTATATCATTGCAAGAAAGACCTCAAAGGTACAACTGGCCAATCATTTATTATATATATATAAGAAAAATATTTTTGTTGATTACAAGATATATACTATAATGGAATCATCCAAACAAGATAATAAATAAATGAAATAAGAATAATGTATGATTACCAGTGGGTGACAGTATATATGATAGAATGACTATACAAAAAAATGTTACCATAATTTGATAATAGTCATGAATAATAATCAAACTGGAGCTTATATTAAGTACAAGCTTTTAAACAGATTCATCCATATTTCCTGATTACCATTCTCTCCACATTGATAAGCTATTATTCTAATGAAATATAAAAATAATATTTGTAATTTGAATGAGAAAATTTATGAGAAACAAAAGTATAAACAAGAATTTTGTCATTACAGTAGAATATAAAGAATATAATTCTTTTATATTTATCCCATTAACACAATGAAATATGGAATATACTTGACAAAAAATATTTTAAATTATTATTTATCCAATAAAAATCATTGTAAAAGTCCTTAGCAAATTTATCTTATTTTTGTTTTATTAAGCTTAACACTTTTAAACAATAATATTAATTTAAATTAAGATCTCTGGACATATCTTCATAGTTTCATGTTGAAATTTAGAAATGATTTTTTGAATGTTTTTCTGGAAATAAGTTCCTTTTTGATCATAATGTCTTATAATTGAGGGAATCAGATATAGCAGATATATGTAAATCCTTCTTTTCTTTGGTGATTTCTTTTTATAACATTTGGTTAACTGGTGAATTTCTTTATAATATTAAATTATTGAGTTGTATTACATCATCCACAAATAGGGTCTATTATTGGCAGATGTATTTAGGTTGTATTCAATATTATTTGGGCAGTTCCATAAAGAAAGCTATAATTCCAGAAAGATGAGATGGGACACTAATTAAAATTGTTTACCCCATCATTGTAAATATATATAAATATATGAGAATTCCAATAATTTTCCTACGTCTAATTTTATAAGCAGTATGAAGAAGTCAAACTGATGTTCTATCAATTTATCAGTTTTGTTAAAGCAGATGATAATCTGGTTTATTTTTTTTCATTGTCTGGCAACTGTCCATATTTCCATAGCAACTTAATATTTTGAAAATAATTAACTCTATTTTCAAATTATTATCTTAAAATACAAAAAAATAAACTTTTTTTTCTGACAAATTATTTTGTTTTCAACTTGTCAATACATTAATGATTTGATTTAAAATACAAAAATAAATAAACTTTTTACAATGTTTTTAAAACACATAATTTTCTTTATATTTATTTATTTTTAACAGTTATACACGTGACTTAGATCAAAATGGTTATAATATATATTAATTGTAAAAAAAAAAGTTAATTACAATGTAATATACTGTTGTTGTTTTAAAAAGGACTATTATTGATAAAAAAAAAATACATTCACTCTTCTGAGTCATGCTGCATATATATGTTTACATTGTAAGTAAAAGGATATAAAAAGGTTACATACATATAAAACACAGGAAGGAGGCAATAGTTGGCTAGTGTTTTTTTTTTAATCCAAATTAACTTTATTAGTGAAGGCTCTGAGTGTGAATTCTGTAGTACATTTGCAACATTGGTTTATTGGTGTTTTCTTGTTCAAGGAGATCAACTGCTTTAATAACATGATCTCTATTTCTGTGAGCTTTGAATACAATGGTTCAGTTCATTCCATGAGTGATTATAGGGATGTTTGGATGCTGTGGATTTTGAACAGACTCCAAGTAATATACTGTTATGATATGGATAAAGTATAATAACAATATTCAAATGAAGTTAAATTGCATTAATTATTTGATATAAAATAATCAAATAGTTTTTTCCTGAGCTTTGAGTACAGGAAATAATAATTTGAATGTAATTTCTGGAACTTAAAGCTATAAAATCTGCTAATTTCCCACTGTATTAAACCATACAGGACTATGATTGGTATTTTGTGTGATTATCTTGCATAGCTAATATGTTGTTTGTATATGATATTGAATTTTAGTTATGAATTATACCAAGCTATTGTGGTAATCTTGGTTTCCAGAGGATTTAGAACATTTATAAAAACTCAAATACATATCAGTAATTCTAACAATAAAATGGAAAATGTTTAAAAATTAAACATAATATGTGTGTATTTAATCTAATTCATTAATAAATATTTTTTAAAAAATATTTTAATCATAAATAAAATAAATTACATTCCTTACTTAAATTTACCTGATTATGAAGAAATTTGATGAATCTAAGTAACTGAAATTCGATACAATAAATTAAGATATGTGTAAAAATCATTGGTTAAAAAATGCTTGAAAGGTTTTTCTATACTTATTGTTTAATTTACTGCATTAAAATTAGCAATTAAGTGAAAAAATATAAATTTAAATCCATCAACTATTTACATTTACTTGATATAAAGAAATTTTGCATTTATATTTTGCAGAAAATATAAAACTTGCATCTTTCTTGAACATTGTTTATAAATCATTTCACAGATTTTTTTAAAAAGTATTAAGGATAAACATTTAACAGAGAATTATAAACTTTTTGTATTTCTACAAATGTATTTTTTATGCTGCATATAACTGTCATAACATTTTGAATAAGAAAAAGTTTTTAAAATATACAACATGAACCATAGTGTATAGGCACTTGTTTTGCTGTGTTAAAATAGAGCATGGATATTAAGGCTGTTGTGATATATTACTAATTTTTTTGTGAGAATAAATTTGTAATATAGAATCACTTTTATTTGCTTTTGGCTATCATGCAGAATTTCAAATAATATATATTATTGCAACTTATCCTCAGTTTTTTCATAAAAGTGTCTTTGTGGAGACAATATTATTTGAAGTTTATGTTATATCAGCTCACTGACATATTCTTGCACAGACATTAAGATTCACTATATTTAGAGATTTTTTTAAATGAACTTTTAACATAGAATCTTACAGCTTATGGATAAATTAAACTATTTTTTTTAATAAACGTGTATGCTATGGATATATTTTTTTTTTCTTTAGACTAATATAGTAGTGTCCAAACATTTTAAAACTGTCTTTATATTTTTTCTGTTATCTTTTTTTTTTGAAAATTAACTTTTAGTATAGAATTGCAAACTTTTAGGTTTTATATGTCATGCATAATTGAAAATTAATATGCATTACATATATTCATTTAGCATACCAAAATATTATTTTTGATCCAACTTTTTAAACTCTTTTTTTTATTGATTTATGTTATAAGACATTTTAAATTTTTGGGTATATTTTAGGATCTCATTTTTTCTGATCTCATAGTGTTCAGAAAATAGGTTTGAATTTAAGAAGCTGGAAGTAGCAATAGATTATTTGAGATATTAAGTATGAAAGTCAAGAGTAGAATGAGAATACATATATATTGAAACAGTAAAATCTGTTATGCATATTTTGCTTCACTGTCTCGTGATCTTAGAAACCTTGGACCAGAAGTTCAAACCCATTATATACTTGTTAATCACTAGGAAGGCAAGTACACATGTACATGTGGGTATCCCCCTCTTTTGTAAGTTAAACATTATTTGAATAAAGAATATTAGTTTTAATTTGAAAATATTTAAATTTCCACCACCTTAAATAATCGTGTACGTGTGTGTATGTATCACAGATAGCTAAAAGTTTTGACAGTCATATTTCATTTTATTAAATATTTTATATTTTATCATTTATAATTCATGTATTTTATTAAACTGATGTAATACCAGAAGTTCTAGAGAGTAATTAACATAACTTAGATTTATAAGCAAAAGAAGGAACCTTGTTCAATTTCAAAATGTCTTTATCAGAGTTGATTTATTTTAGAACTCCTAATGTTAATGAAAATATATCTCTTGAATCTATTTCCAAACTTGAAATAGATTAAAACAATACTCTGTGGAACTTATCTCGTTGTCATCTTTAAAATGTAAATCTTGAACCAAGGATAATTGCAGTCAGGCCAGTTAATACACATTCAGGCTTAGCCAGTGGCAAGGTAATAGAAGTTTCTAGAATGTTTTGTTGGCATATAAATACAGCCAAAATTTTATGCTAGGCACTCTTTGATTTTATTTCAGAAGGTGTTGCAGAATGAATCTACACCACTCAAAATTTATTATTTTAAACAGCATTAAACTGTTGCACATGCGCTTTGGATTTTAACTATAAAATGAATGAATACAAACACTTCAAACTCATGATAAAGTCTTTGGAAAAGATAGAATGGATCTTTTCCAAAGACTTTCTCATGTGTTTGAAGTGTTTGTATTCATTCATTTTGTAGTTAAAATCCAAAGCGCATGTGCAACAAGTGTTTGTATTCATTCATTTTGTAGTTAAAATCCAAAGCGCATGTGCAACAGTTTAATGCTGTTTAAAATATTACAGTTTGTAAAGGACATCGCGCTATATAAAATAATTGACTTATTTACCACTCAAAATTTTTAATATGATTTCTGAGTAGAGGGAAGAAAGTTGCTTTCCCAATCTTTTCAAGATTGTCTCCATACTGCTATCCTGCTATCCCATTACCAGTTAAAGACTTCTGTAATGAAATGCTAATCTAATTCTACAAAGATGCCACCATTATTTTTCCAAACTCTGCATTGCTGACCAGGTTTTTCCATGTTATTTTTCCCACGTGTGTATCAATCTGTATGGCTGTCAAGTCACAGAAGATAATCCCATCTCTGCAACTAATATGAGCTATTAAAACCTCCATTTATGTAATTTGTAATTTATTTAAACTATAAATAATAATGTGAAAGGCTAAAACCTTTGACAGATGCACTTTAAAAATGCTTATGTGAAAGCCAATCAGATGTAATAATGACTGCATGTGGAACTCAATTCAAAAACACAAACCAGAAATGAGAAAAAGATGGAACCCACTTTCTTCTCTACTTAAATTTATATATAAATAAGCCAGACTCAAGCATTCCGAACTAAGAGCATGAAGCTTAAAACACCTTTACATTTAATTCACTAAATATTATATATAAATAAATGTGAAATCTTTCGATTTACTATGAAGCAATTTTCAAATCTAACGAAGTGGTAGTAACAAATGTAAATATATTAAATTTATTAAGCTCAAGCAGATGATATAATAATAAATGTGAAAGGCTAAAATCTTCAACAGATGTGCTTTAAAAATGCTTATGCGATAGCCAATCAGATGTAATAATGACTGCACGGAACTCTCAATTCAAAAACACTAGCCAGAAATGTGAAAAAAAGATGGAACCCACCTTCTTCTCTACTTAAATTTATATATAAATAAGCGAGACTCAAGCATTCCGAACTAAGAGCATGAAGCTTAAAACATCTCCACATTTAATTCACTAAATATTATATATAAATTAACAACATGAAATCTTTCGATTTACTATGAAGCAATTTTTAAATCTGATGAAATAATAGTAACAAATGTAAATATATTAAATTTATTAAGCTCAAGCAGATGATATAATAATAACATAAAAGGCTAAAACCTTAGACAGATGCGCTTTAAAAATGCTTATGTGACAGCCAATCAGATGTAATAATGACTGCACATGGAACTCTCAATTTAAAGTGCATCTGTCGAAGATTTAGCTTTTTGTTATTATTATATCATCTGCTTGCACTTAATAAATTTAATATATTTAAACTATAAATGTAACTCTATCTATTTAATAATCATTGATGTAGTGCTGATTGTCATAAATCTAATAAATTAATGACTTTGTCTTTCCCTCTGTAAAATATAATGCACAAATTCATAAATTTATGTCTTTCCCTCTGTAAAATATAATGCACAAATTCATAAATTTATTTTCTAAATGTATTTGCTGGGTTTCATACTATTTTTATCTTATTTTAAATGTGGCAAACTTTTAACTTTATTTAATGTTTGATTATATTTGCTTTAATATGCTAATAATTCAATCTAGTGAACCAATCTTATTTTAATTTTCCTTCCCACCATTATGGGATCTTAAATATTTAAATGTAGGTTTTTGTATCAAACTCAAAGTTTGCTTGGTTGAATAATATTACTAAATTGTCTTATGTGCTTAATGGCAGATTATAGGCTGTCTTATTTAAGATAACAATTTATTACTATATTAATGCTGCTGATTTAGTGAATTTTAATATTATATAAAGTAAAGCTTAATGATCTTACCTTTTCTTATAATCAGTCATTTGCATTCCACACCATTCAGTGTGATAATTTTATTATGTAATTATCTGTGCATTAAGCATATTAATATTTGTTTAATGAAGGGAACTACCTATTCCCTCTTTTCTAGTTCTGCCGTTCTAATTAATATTTAAGGTCATTTGCATACTTTTAAGAATAAGTTAAATTTTGTTATATCATTACGCTAGATTTCATTAATTTACGAAAGTCTTAGTTAACATATCAGCATCATTATGGACCTGATTCCTATTAGCGTTGCGTACTCCTGATAACATTATAAAATTTGTATATTCTTGCTTTGTCAAACTAATACCCGGAGGTCTCAGATCATTTCTTAAGGCAAATCCCCAAATGGAGTTTGGAAGCACCGACTCCAGGATACTGTCAGGTTGTAGTAGGTTCTTAATGGTATAACATCAGGAACTCTGAACCAAGGAATCCCTACCAACCATTTCTTCAGCTACCATCTTGTCACAAGTGCAGGCGAGTTTCTCACATTCATAAATTTGATGAAGCTCTCATCCTAAAATGATCTTAATATTTCTAGCATTTTCATGTAGGTCAGCACCATCATAATGTTATGATTTTTGTAAACCATCCTATACTTTCCTTTCATATTGTTTTATTGGTTAGAATGGTAATTTTAAAGCTTATTTAAGCTATCCGGCTCTCTTATTAAATGATCTTTAGGTACACTAATCAATAATTTTCAGTAAATTTTGTCAAATCATGAAAATAACCGTTTTTCTTTTAAAAGATTAGTGAAATATAATTAATGACTGAGTAAACTTTGTAATCTATATAAGTATGTTTTACTGTATAGTTAGAATAAACCATAATGAATAGAGTTCTGTAAATCAAATTCCATTTATCTGTATTTGTTATGGTCATTTATGTTTCGTTGAATTAATCATAGCAGTCAAACTATAAAATCACTGTAAATTTGATATCTCCCTTCATTAGCATATTAAGCTGCATCATCTTGATTATCTATTAACTTTTATTTGTTTATGTAATTTGTATTTATATAGTCGTTAATGATTAATGTATGTTCTAATATGTAATCTATTAGAATATGCATATCACTGCTAATAATTATGTGAAACCCAGGTGGTATTAATTATGACATGAAAATAGATTCACCATCGTATTTATTAAATTATTTAATCGTCAGTTGTTTATTGAATTTCTAATGAATTATTATTAATAAATTATTAACATTTCATAACCAATTATTCTTTAGTTAATCTTTGTCTTATGTTTTATGCGTACATATTGTTAATTAGATTGTGTTATATATGACTTAGATTCCATTGATCTTAAACCAGTCTTTTACATTTATTAATGATTCTCAGTGATATATTAATATAATCAGAAGCTAGCACATTCTCTTAGGGGTTCAAAGTCATGTAGCACCATCTTTTCCCTGTAGGTCTTTTGTTTCCCCAGTGTGTCTCCGGGACTGGAATAAATAAATTTCATCTGTTATCATCAGAAATGTTGTTCATAGTTTTATAGTTTTAGAGAAAGGTAAACAGGGCAGAATCCATGATTGTTCCTGATCTGTGTTTCTTGGGCATGAGTGGATTTAAGGTACTTTTGTCTAGATTCTGAATCTTGTTAGATGAACATACAATTCTTATCGGTACATTATATATATGTATCTGAAGTTACATTATCGAAAAGTATTATGAATATATTTTTATAAGACCAATTTGTAATTTCATTTTTGTTTTCAATTTTTTTTTTTTTTTGATAGTTTCTCAATATATTCCAAACTTTAATTAGTGTTTTTTAATAGTAATTAGATTTTTATTTTAGCTGTTGGCATTAAATTAGTTATTATTTATATTTATGAGATTAATTTCTTGGTTTACTATTTATAAATTCTAATGAGTTTTTAAAGTTTGTATTTTTTTTTTTTTACTTTTGAAGTTTATTTACATACTTTCTAATTTAACTATATATTACAATATCTGTCTTGTGGTCAGTTTCTTTGATGATCATGTGGTGTCTAAATACGAAAATGAGTCTAAACAGATGAGTAATTACTTAAACTGAGATTTTTATTTTATTTTAATGCTTTTCAATTGGGAAATAATGCATGAATCTAGCTCTTGAGGATATCTCACTTATTACTAATCTAAACCGTTTAGGAATGTCTTTATGCTTTTAATCATTTTACAAAAAGTTATACAATTTAAAAAGAAATGAAAATGGTGATACAATTTTTGTGCTAAATACAGATTTGCTTTATTTATTTAATAAAGATATTTTCAACTTGCAGGTAAAAAGTTGTATTATTATATTATCTCTTAAAAAAATAAAAATGATGCACTTTGATACCTTTGAAATCATGTTACAGATAATTTGATGTTTCATTCTCATCAGCTTATTAAGATATTATTAGCTTTGCAATTAATATTTCCTTCTATATGAATTTCCAGTTATCTGCCTTTTTTCAGGTATTACAACAGATAATTTAAGATTGAACCTAAACAAAAACTTAATATTTTTCCAACAAATATAAAAGAAATAAAAGGTGGTTATTTGATATTTCTTACTGACAAAGTCAATAACCAAAATTAATGTGCATGTCTAGATGATATTATAATCTGATCTGATTCTAAAATACTAAAAAAGCAATTCTAGTTATTAATGCAAAATTAAATATAAAGTAGAAATTTTATGATGTTGTGTCTTAATATGTATTACATGTATTAACAAAATGTCAGAAGGTTCCGCAGATGTTATGTAAATGAATTGACTAATATACATTTCTGTTACTCTAGTATCAAGTATATATAGACAGAAAGTTGTGGTTTCTTGGGTTCAAATTTTCAGGTTAAATATAATTTTAAGACATTTAGAGAAATGTAACAACTGAAATCAAAAATGATTTCTGGATGAATACATGAATTTCAAAGACCCTCACTACTAATGTGAGAATCAAATAGAAAACCTACTTGATAATACCATTACTACATATGATTATATCAATCAGTCTACACAGTAGAAAAGAGTGATATGTATTGTTAACAATAATGTAGATATTAGAGATAACCTAAAAGGTCATGTGATATTTTATTAAATTACTGAGTTTGAACATTTTAATCATGCTAGAATATTAATCTTGAACCATAATTTATTTTCATAACTATGAAGATTTTACAATATGTATTTTATTATATAGGGTATATGAGCCGAGACTTTCACATGACCCTCCACTCTATCTCATAACACTGATACACCTGAACACATATATGTCAAAAAGATAAATAATCACCAATATATGTATTTTGTGCTAAAGCAGCAATCATCACTTGGTCCAAATTATCATCTCTACACATATATGCAAGAAGTGCTCAGATATATATTAAGATAACCGATCTTCATACTTTAGTGGACAAGCTTCAATCCACTCCATACTCTAACTCTTCAACTGTCCATCTAATTGAAAATCTGATGATGGAATGATCAAAGGCCATCCTGAGCTAACTGTAGTGACATTTTTTTTTATTGTGGGTCAAGATAAATAATGATCAGTTAGGTATTTTAAAATTAAAAAGTTACATTTTTGAAATCTTGCACTAACAGGTTAAAATGATTCTGTTCTCAGTCCTTCTATAGAATTAGTTATTTGTTGCATTACTATTATACTTATTTGATTCAGTTATTTTATTTTTATGTCATAAATATTTACCACCAGAAATTTTTTATTTTTATAAATCAATGCATTTTGTTTACAGGATATATAATACATTGTCTTTATAATATAATGGCTTCTGTAGTTTATTATGAAGATTCAATCACTAGAGTTGATTAATTTATGATGTAGTTTCAATGTAAATACTGGATTAAATTGTGTTAAAAATGATTAGTAACGACAAACTATTATCTGTAGGGATCAAATAGAGAACTTATCATACATTCTTATTGAGCAATACCTGGATTTAACAAATCCCTTGGCCTATAGTGATTATTTGTATAATAATTTGCATATATGACCTTTTATACCTACCTCTGTGGTTGTAGTATGAATTTTTTTCAGATGATAAGTAGACTTTTTTCAAAACTACCAGAGTATACCAAAATAAGTTCTGGCTAATATTAGCTAGATTGTAAAGAGTCAGGTTAATCTCAGTTGGTCAGATGACTGTCAATGAACTGACAGAAAAAACTAACAATTTGAGGATTAAGCCATAGCTTCACCATTGATGTCGAAAGCATTATTTCTATAGCTGTTGTGCCCATAGATTATCATGTTTAGACTATAACTCTGGAAAGATTTAACTTTTATTTATTATTTTCGCCTGTGTGTGTATATATAAAGGACTCTGTTTTATTTATGACTATGGATTAAATCAGCAACTACTGTCATTATGGTTATTGTTTTAAGTAAAAACAAAATAATGTTGTCGTTTATTTTTTAATTCGATGTGACATTTTTCTTTAAAGGAGTTTATGATATATTGTTTATAACTTGAATAGATAAATATACTCTCTATTTTTGCATAACTTTATAAATATATTTTTGACAAGATGAAATTTAATTCTGTTTCTTAACATAGATTAGTGTCATTTTATTTTTTTAAAAATTATATTTACAATCTTTTGGTTGACATTAAGTTGGCAATGTATGTTAATTTTAAAACTATTTGTATGCCTCTTTTTGTACAATTATAAATGGAATTTTTGTATGTCTGTGAAAATGTATACAAAAACATGCAAAATCATTTATTTCTTTATTTCTGTAGTTAGTTATTATTGGATTTGCCAGTAATTCAATATAGTTTCATCACTTAAGACTTATGAATACCCCTTTCTGGATATTCAATCAGGAGTCTATAACCAAATAATTATGGTTTAAAAATAGACTATATGTGAGGTTACAAATAAATTTATTTTTTCTTATCTAATAGTAAAGCTAGGTGAATTTGATCTTTCTAGATGCTACTAGAATATCATCAAAAAGATTCAGAATAACCCATAGTCGTTTTACTCATCTGCTTCCTAAATCAAATTTATTAACTACTGACCTATGTGGATATGTACAAGAACATAGCTAAAGATTGTCAAATCTACAATGGCAGAATTATAATTTGAAAAACTATTGGTGATTCTATCTCTTGGTCAGAATCTTTATAGGTTCCTTTATGGTATTCTGTTAATAGTTAAGCTTTTTTGTTAAAAAGTCTATGCACTAAATAAATAAATGGTACTTATGGGTTTTCCAGTAAACCAAGATGACAGCCCATATTTTTGACAAATCTGCAGTTTTGGGTGGCACCCAAAAATGTGTACAAAAATATCTCCTAGAAAATGTCATATTTAATATTTACATTTTATTTTTTATTTCTGTTATTTAAAAAAAAATAATTGTGGAAAAATTAATTACAATATTTACAATTTATTTATTTTTTATTTTTTGGAAAAACTTATTAACAGAAAAATAGGAGAAAATGTAAATACAATATTTACATTTTATTCATGTTGGTGGCATGCAATCATATTGTGACCATAAACACACTTTTAGGAAGGGCAAGATCTTATACCTTTAGAAATAGTCCACTGAATCACATTCTGAGACAGGAAGGTACCAAATTTTTATCATTATGACAATTTACCAAAAAAAAAAAAAAAAACTGTTGACAAAAAGCAACTCACAGAATTGAACAAAGTACAATAATATTAAGAGGGTCTTGTCGTTTTTTTATAATATCTTATAAGTAGAAAAACAATTTGAAATAAAGCATATTAATGA
This sequence comes from Epiperipatus broadwayi, assembly GCA_028023455.1. Classification (NCBI taxonomy): domain Eukaryota; kingdom Metazoa; phylum Onychophora; class Udeonychophora; order Euonychophora; family Peripatidae; genus Epiperipatus; species Epiperipatus broadwayi. Next base: position 6,302,223 of record JAQFVV010000056.1, on the reverse strand, counting down.
AATTTATTGGAATTTTTCCTTTTTTTAAACTTAACAATCCATTTATTAATTTTATTTTAATTTAGCATTTAACACATGTTTGGTCGATTGTAGTCCCTCAGAATCTTATATTTATCAAAAATATAGGCTGCCATCTTGATTCATTGGAAAACTCAGAAGTATCAAATAAATATTATAAATTTGAATACATCACATTTTTGCATTTTTGAGTGGTCTCAATTTTTTTTATTTTTATAAATAATAAAAATGTCTGTTGATATAGTCTAATTCTAATTAAGATTATCTGATGTTGTGCTTTTTTTAATGTCTAAGTTCTGCTGCACATTTTGTTAAAGACATCATGCTTTACACACATTCATGAGTTGGGATTTAAATTCAGAGTTAAATCAGAATTCTTTTATGCAGTAATGCAATATATATATTTTCAGGCAAGTAATTCAGACCCACTATCCAAGATTGGATAATAAATGGGTATGCAAATATTCTTACAGTGATAATTATATTTTATTTGTAATTAATCAGCAATAAATGTTGCCATTTATTTTGAATTTTATTTTTGTATTAATAATGTTGTTTTATTTAAGTTCAACCGTTAACTGTATTAATTATCTGAAAATTAATTTGTCTCTATATGCCGTGTAGCCATATATTTTTTAATATAGTAAATTAATTGTATGTGTGTGTACAGTGTTGTCTTATTTTTGTTTGACAGAAATATTGTTTTATAATCTTTCAGTATCATCAACTTCTTGTGATGTCTAAACTGTTTGTAAAGTTTGTCAGCATTTTGTTTTATGAAGCCAGCTATTGAAGACATTTTGGGATTGGGCAGGTGATGGGTTAATGGTGGTATCAACACCCTTTACAACAGATGGGTGAAGAGAAGTGGGTGACAGGAGGCTGTCTAGGAATGTTGTAGTGACAGACAGTCAGAGTGGGAGGGTAGATCTCATAAAAAAATAGAAAAGGAAAAGAAACTTCTCAAGGGTAGATTGTCAAGTGTGTCATTTGTAATTTATACACTTTTATATATATTATTAAACTAAAGTATTAAAATTAATTTATTAATCTGTTTATAAAATACTTAATATTAATTTTTAAATATATATTTTCGAAATGTAATCAAGGTATGAAAAGTAGTATATTTTAATTTCATTTGTAAATTTTTGCAATCAACTCTTTAACACATACGTACAGATTAATATATTATATATGCTTATTTAAAATGAACTCACACTTTTCATTAAATTATCATAAGTGATCTATTTTACAACAATTACAGTGCATCAGTTTGATGTTTAATTAATGTTTAACTAGCATGTAATGACATTTAAATCAATATGAAATTAAAGGAAAAGTGACTATAAAGAACATTCTCTTGACAATCATTTTTTATTTTAAACCTAATAACTTTTAACATGAAACACATATATAAGTATTATAAAATGTACAATTTAATACTTTTTTTTTTATTATCTATAACTTCATTTTTTTTTTAAAAAGTTATAAAAGTCGTGATTACAAGTAGTTAACAATGGAATGATCTCTGAATATGAGGGTTAACAACAAATAATCAATAAGCAGTAACAGCAGATATTATTTTTATAAAATAAGCTGTTGTCTTCATCAAAGGCTAAATGTTATTTCTAATACAATTTTTTTCTGACTTCTCCCTAAATTTTTCTTTTCATATGTCTACACTAACTGTGCTACTAGGATTCTTTCTTTAGATATCCACATTTTCTTTATTTAATTGCACACTCAAAAATTATCAAGTCAATTTTCTTTTTTTGTACACACACACAAGAATATATAAGTATTCAAAAACTCTTTATATTAAGAAAACAATGATGGGAATATGTTTAACATACTGGGGATCAATAGTTATGATCCTGCATAAGATGGCCTATTGGCACTATTAATCCTTAGCTTCATTGTGCACCGTACTGACCATCTTTCTTTTATTCTAAATGTAGAAATATAAGAACTGAATAAACCTAATAATGAAGAATGGTTTGAATTGGATGTTTTCTTTATTATACAGCTAAAGAGTAATTCACTTCTAATCGATCTGTTTATAAAATTGAATGGTCTTTATACTAGATCAACAGTTATATGTTTTAGAAACCTCACTTCAAATTCAGTTTTTTTTTTGGGGGGGCCTTTTTATATAAAAACATAAACATTATGTACTGAGGTGGTTTTTTGTTTGTTTATTTGTTTAATTCTTAAGATTTCTGTGATGTCAATTTTTTTTTAAAAAAATAATTCAATTATTGATGATTATAATAATTATATTTATTGATAATCATATTTTTGTATAATTCATTTTGGATGTAAGAGAGAGTGAGAGAGTTAATGCAGGATGAGTTTGGATTGTTTCATTACTATCAAGTAACTTGATGTTATTAGTGAATAATTTAGTATAGCAGATTAGTAATTAATTTATTGAGCACACAGAAAGCACATGTTAATACTTTAAACAGGTTTTAACCTGTATTCAATGTGCTTTAAAATTCATAATAATCAAGCATATTTTGCCGATAAGGGGAACCTTCCAAACCATGACATAAGATAATGACTTTTATAAAGATAAGAGTGTCTGCCTTATCTTTAACCTAAATGTCCACTTATATAGGTAAATCTGAAGCATTTTGATTTGTAAGTGTGAAGTAGTTGTTGTCTCCACTGTTTATGTTCACTATTTCCTTTACAAATTAACTTACATGAAATATTGCAATTTACAACGAGTTAATATTACGATCTTAATATTGGAAATTCTATAAACTATTAAAGAGTAGTAATTAATTTATTGAGTGCACACAAAGCACATGTAAATACTTTAAACAGGCTTTAACCTGTATTTAATGTGCTTTAAAATTCATAATAATCAAGCATATTTTACCTATAGAATGAACCTTCCAAACCATGACACAAGATAATGACTTTTATAAAGATAAAAGTGGCCATCTTATCTTTAACCTAAATGTCCAAATAGGCAAATCTGAAGCATTTACATGTGCTTTCTGTGTGCTCAATAAATTAATTAGTACTCTTCAATAGTTTATAGGATTTTCAATATTAAGATCGTAATATTAATTCACTGTAAATCACAAGATTTCGCGTAAGTTAATTTGTAAAAGAAATAATGAACTTAAACAGTGGAGAAAACAACTACTTCATGCTTCCAGTGATGCTTCAGATTTGTCTATATAAGTGGACATTTAGGTTAAAGATAAGATGGGCACTCTTATCTTTATAAAAGTCATTATCTTGTGTCGTGGTTTGGAAGGTTCCCTCTATCAGTAAAATGTGCTTGATTATTACAAATTTTAAAGCACATTCAATACAGGTTTAAGCCTGTTTAAAGTATAGCAGATTGTAATCAATAATTGATTTATTATTTAAACACTTATAATTTATTTAATAAAATTAATAGAATATTGGTTTTGAATATAATGAATACTATAATAATTAGATGAAGTCATGGTAATAATAACAAAATTATTATAATAATTTGAAAGTTTAAATGGCATTAAACTTTTCAGTTTTTCTGTGAAAAGTGTTATTTTATAATTATAAGCAATTGTCTATTAACAGAAATCTGACTTGTATAAATTCAGAATTATGTAAACAACTTCTGTATTTATAAAGTGTACAAAATTTTAAAAATTGATGTAAAAGCCAATTCATCTCTCAGTCTTTATTAAGCTGCATGTAGTATAACTTATAAAAAAATTCAACTTAAGCTAGAAGCCATGTTGTACTTCATTTATATAATTAGAGGTTCATTTTATTTATTCAGTTTATGTATTTGAATTTTATGTGTTAAAAATAAAATACTGTGCAATCACTATTTTTTTTTTTCAAATAATGTTTACTATTATTTGTATTTTATTTTTAGGATGTTGCTTCACGAGGTTTAGATCTTCCTAAAGTTGATTGGATTATACAATACAATACTCCATCTCAACCTGTAGACTATATTCATAGAGTTGGACGAACTGCTCGGATAGGTAGCCATGGGCAAGCATTAATTTTTTTGCTACCTTCTGAAATTGAATTTATTAATGTACTTGGAAAATATAATATAAGGTATAGCATAACTTATTTTATTTTTAGATTGAACTATTATACATCATGATTAGATTAAGACCATTTTGTTTTCCATAAACTTTTTAACATCCTAAATATAATCTTTATTTATAAGTTGTAATGTAATACACATGTTAAGTATTTTAAAAGAAGTTGATACTAATAACAATTAAAAACATTCAATTGCAGAATTTTAATAACCAAATCTTGAAAAAAGAGTATAAACATTGATTATAATATTATTTGTGTACAAAAATTATTTCTATGAGAAAAAATGAACATTAAATTAAAAATTGTAAAAAAATAATTATATGTAACAGTAACACTGTAAATTGATCTGCAACCAAATATATATTATTATCTAGATCAGTGGTCTTCAACCTTTTCACACCTGCGGACCGGTAAAAATAAGAATAAGGTTTCGTGGACCAGCAGGTCTATAGATAAATTTTCTTAAAGATGTAAACTGCTTAGCTTTAGATGAGTATAATTGTTATAACTGATCAAAACAATGTTAAATATGGAAGATGAAATTATATATATATTTATGGAGTTTCTATAATAAAAAAACTTTTTTTTAATTTTGAATTTTTTTAGAAAAGTAATAAAAAATTTAATTCTACCCCTCCCCCTATATACATCTGTAATAACCAAAAAAAACAAATTAATTTATGTATGATTTTTTAAATTTTGTTTTTGTTCTGTTCTTTTTTTTTAATTTGTTAAAAATGAGATGAAAAAAATAAATAAAAATTGTTCATATTAATTAAAAGTTTAAACTCTTATTATTTTGTTATTACAAACTTTCCTGCAGCCCGGGTCCCTGGACCAAGGGTTGAAGATCACTGATCTAGATTGATATGAATAGAAAAGTGTGTGTGAGAGAGAAAATGAAGTTCTACGATTTCAAAACAATGATGATAACTTTTCATAAATTGTGAGAAAAATATTTTAAGCACATTTTTCTACTATTAATATGTTTATGATTTGAATACATCTTATTTGGTTTTTATTACTGTTTTATTTGTTTTTATGTAGAGTAGTACTCAGAAATCCACTTAATATACTTATGATTTGAATTTAAATCATGACTGAATAATTTTTTTTTTAAATTAAAGGTATAGGATTTTTTAATATCGTAATCCTGCTTATGACTATCATCTGTGAAAATTATCCAGTATTTTAATATGCATCTAGTTGTTTGATTAAAACAAGAATGGAGAAATTACTTAAATCTTTAATTTCATTATTCCTCTATGAGTGGCTGTTAGAGAAGTTTTTGCATGACATATCTGGTTTCTGTGTTATTCATTATATGAACCTAAATTTAATGGGAAAAGGTATAAGTTATATGATTTGTACATTGCACAAAATATTCATTGTGTAGGATTTTCACTGTGTTTATACTAAAAGGAATTTTTTTTTTTTTTGTGAGAAAAGTTGCAAGAATATATTTTGTATTCAACTTTGAATACATTTCCTTGTTAATATTGTATTAGTCTTCTGGATCACAATACTATCATTGTCTGGACATGGCTGCTTCTATTACATCTTTGAATGACCTCTACTATTAACATTATGTCAGAAATGGGTCCAGCTGAAATGTTAATATTCAAAGGAAATATTTATATGTACATACTTTTTTAATATTTGTTGGATATACATTAACAATACAGCCACATATTAAAGAACAACTACTACTACTACTATTATTATTATTATTATTATTATTATTATTATTATTATTATTATTATTATTATTATTATTATTATTATTATTATTATTATTGTTGTTGTTGTTGTTGTTGTTGTTGTTGTTGTTGTTGTTGTTGTTGTTGTTGTTGTTGTTGTTGTTGTTGTTGTTGTTGTTGTTGTTGTTGTTGTTGTTGTTGTTGTTGTTGTTGTTGTTGTTGTTGTTGTTGTTGTTGTTGTTGTTGTTGTTGTTGTTGTTGTTGTTGTTGTTGTTGTTGTTGTTGTTGTTGTTGTTGTTGTTGTTGTTGTTGTTGTTGTTGTTGTTGTTGTTGTTGTTGTTGTTGTTGTTGTTGTTGTTGTTGTTGTTGTTGTTGTTGTTGTTGTTGTTGTTGTTGTTGTTGTTGTTGTTGTTATTGTTGTTATTGTTGTTGTTGTTGTTGTTGTTGTTGTTGTTGTTGTTGTTGTTGTTGTTGTTGTTGTTATTTGTGATGACTATTGAAATAAACTTTTAAAAATAATTATCTAAACATTATTTAATACTTAATGCAAAACTGTTATTCAAATATATTGTTTAAAGTTTTTTTTTCTGTTTTCTCATTTAAAATATTCAATATTTCTTTTTTTCCAATTTTTATTTTTCAGATAAGCAAAAAAAAAATAAAAAATCATGGGTAACTAGAGCAGATGAATGGATCACTTTTGTATTTTAAAAAGGCAAATTAAAAAGACAGAATAATATTCAATCACATCAGCCATATGTTCATTTTTTTAAAAAGATATGCATGCATTATTATTTTTAAAATTAAAGCATACTTTTTTATATTTTTACAGTGTACAATTTGTTTTTTCCAAATGACAAATCTTAAATACTTTAGGTATTAAATGTAATTGGCAAAGTAAAGTTTAACAATCGTTTTTTTAACTTGAAATTATTACATTTCATATACTTGTGATATATTATATTTTAAATTTATTTACATATGTTTACTACTATTTCTATTTATCATTTAGATTAATGCATTTGTGATCATTGCACTTTTTCTGTCATGTTCCAAATTAAATAACTATATTGTTAATTTAAATTTATGATCTTACCAATTTTTTTTAATGAGCAACCTTTTACAATGACATCAGAAAAAATATAACTGCCACTACAATACATTTTGATTAAAGCAATCACATTAGGTGATGACAGTTAATTTTTTTTTTGTAATGTCTTTGGAAAAGGTTGCTGGTTAAGGAAAGCAGTTATTGAGATTATAAATTTAAGTTAATGATATAATTATTTAGTGTGCATATATTTATTTAAAATAAGTCATGCAAGTATGCAGAGGTAGGCATGGGTAAAAATATATGTTTACCCTTTAAATAAATAAAGATTTGTCATTTTTTTAAAAAAAAATTATGCTTGTCATTTATAAAGATCTGATTTTGTTTAGATATTGAAGACTAAATGTCTAATGATATTTGGAAATATAATATGGCTTTGACTAACTGATGTGATTGGTTCATTTAAATTCATCATGGAACTGGTTACATTTTTTTTCAAGGTCTTTTGAAAAGTTTGCTAATTCAGAAAAGTTAAAGAATTTATATATTTAAATTCATAATATTATATTTCTATAATATGGTTAAATAGTAGTAAACCATTAGTAAATAATAAATTTAGGTGAAATTTGCATCTTTAAGTTACTATAAAAAGTATGATCTTTGGTATGAAAATAATTTATGGTAAAATGGAATGATGCATAAATTCGAACAAAAAGTCAAGTGATTGGAACTCTATTGTATCTTGTGATCTTTATTTACAATTGTAATTTTATAGATTCACAAATTAATATTATTTGTTAACAATTATGTTTGCATTCTAGCAATTGATTTTCGTTATCTTATTTTTTTTTTGTTTGTGTTGTCATGAATGATTATTCTAAAAACTGTTCTCTCTTAGTATTTCAACTGGGTTTATATATATATATTCTTTAATTTTACACTAAAATTTAGATAATTGTTCAATTGGCAGATTATATTATATTCACTGTTCAATTGCCAATTTAAACAAAAATGCAAATAAAATTTAATTTTTTAAACACATTATTAGCCAATCAAAATGTTTGACAGAAACCATTAAAAAATATTAAAATGTTTAACAACAGTAATAATTTGAAAATATTGATTGATTCTGTTTTCTTAATTTTATAAATACATTGTTATATTGCTGACAGTTTTTTGCTAAATATGAAAACATTGATGAAAAATAATACACTGAAGTATATACTTTAGTATGTTTACTCTTTCTCCATATGCATGTATAATTGCCATAAATAAATGTACATGCACATCAACACGCTATTATTAAGTTTTACGTTTATTCTACTCTTATAGATTTTTTTTTTTTTTTTAAGTTACTCTCATTATATTCAATTACTTTTTGCTGTCCCTGAGAAGCACTCATCCTTTTAAAAATTTCATTGGAGGTAAACGCTGACATGTTAAACTTATGTGATTATTATAATAATGGTTGACAGCTTTATTTTAGTGACAGGTGCTGGTTTGAATTTACAGGTGAGGCTGTTTTAACATAATCTTATTTAGGAGGATTGTTACCTGGATATTGTTAAAACTGTCTCTTTTCATTTTAAAGTCTTTATGGGTTTTGCTATATAAAGAAAAGTTCAGAAGGTCTATCTTATTTTAATCAGTCTTTGTACTGAATGGAAATATAATGGATATGAGTCCTTCACTTTTGCCCACACGGGGGGTAATCCCATCCCTCACACCAGGGCATCTAGTCTACTGATTACAATCCATTTGTGCCAAAATTTAATTTTAACTCATGATTAAATGTTTTTTACTGTTTTTTTTTAAACAACAATTTTAAGTTATTTAATACTATATTAAATGTTTATGTTTATTTGTATATAAATTATATGAGTAAATGTATCATATATAACTCAACAAATATATATATATTATTTTGTAAGTGTATAGAAAAGCAGATTTATGGATAGTAAAATCATTAAGCACTATCATTTATGTATGCGTGTGTGTTTATATATATATATGAGTGTATATGTATTCATTTACATTCCAAATATATGTATATCCTTATTATAATTATTTGAGAATTTATCATGTTGATGTTTTCTGCCCTTTATTTATTTATTTTGCTTTTTGAGTTCAATTCATCCATTTGCTAATATTGTACATGTAAAGTTTTTTTTCTGTTTTTTTTTTAAACATAGCAGTAAATCTTAATCCAGATGTAGTATTATATTACAATTGTGTTCGGTTAGAACATTTGCCCTTATTTTATTAGTTTGCTCTGTAGATAGAATTAAATAAATACTAATTTATTGATCAATATTATATGTCTGGAAAGACTATAAATTGTTTTACCTAAAAAATAAGTCTTAACTTTGTTTCAGATATCTGAAATAATTTTCAAGCTTCCTCTAAACATGGTGGATAGATGAACTGTCAATTACATTTTTTACTATTCATGAAAAAAAAAAAAAAAAATAGAAAGGTCCTTATAAAATGTTCATGTGTTACACCCTTTTTTAAATTTAAATATTATGAATGATTATTCTTTGAGCTTTATTATTATTATTGTATTTTTTTATTATATTATTTAGTTCTATTGTAATGACTACATATTCTCTAGTGATTGTGATTAAAACATTTTCAGCTCACATTTAGTCTTCTCATTTAGGATGTATAAGAATATTATTGTTATTATGTTTATTATCATTATCTTATTGATTACTTGTATGATTGGTTTATATTGTATTTATTCTGTATTCATTTAGTCTTATTATATATGAATTAAGAAGCTTAAAATTTGGTGCTGTTAGCTTAATTTATGCAAAGTTAGATTCAGTTTTAAATAAGTATTTTTATGTCTCCACTACAAATAATCATCTTATTTTATTTTTATTAAAATGTATCATTAGCAAATAATTACAAATTTCCTACTCACAATGTTTTTCTAGTATCAATTTGATAATACCAATAAATATTTTAAATTTTCAACTTGATTTTGAATGTCTAAAACCATGAAAGGCACCAGGAGGCAGTAGCATATTATTACAGTTTCTAAAATATTTTGGATCAAAAGCCAAAGCATGCCTGGCAAAACTAATCTGTAAAATTCTTCTTATAGCATCTTTCAAAAATTTTGCATAAAAGCAAAACTATAACAGTCTTGAAAACAAATAAACCCATGAATAATCAAAATAAATTATTACCCCGTATGAATTTTATATGTTCCAATCTTATTAATAAGAATTTTAACAATACTCAAGGGTCATCACTTTATAGATCAGTCTGGGTTTAGTCCAGAAAGAAGCTGTCACAAACAGTTTTAATGTTTTACAACTCATATTGAAAAGAATTTTCAAAATAAATTAAAAACTGGTACTATCTTTATTGATGTAATTGTGTTGGAAAAATGATTTGCTAAAAGTTTTAAAAATTCTTAAATGCAGAAAACTATTGATTTATTTGACAATTGAAAGTGATATTAAATGATATCATAGTAAATATAAAATTTTATAGACTCAACTATTACTGAGTTCAGTTCTTTTGCTTAATTTATTTTATATATTTATCAGTGATTTTTCACAAAATAATTCATGAAGTTTAATATCGTAATGACTATGCTCTGTCTTTACAAAAGCAAACATTTTCTGAAATAAAGTCTCTCAATAAAGATATGAAAAGATTGAATTTTTTTTTTCAAAGAAGGAATTTTTATTTCTAATGCAATGAAAACTGTGCTTTTTTTAAAATCTAAATATCAGGAAACATCTCATAATCTGAGTATAATCTTTTGCAATGACTCCCATCTCTTCCACTTTTACTAATATCCTCCAACAATTTACTATTCAATTTCATTCTCTCTGTATAATTATCTATTTTAGCCAACTTCTTTTTTTCTAAGTACTTTTCCCATTTAACATCAGCATATTTTTTATGTTCTTGTTCTTAATAGCACACTTATGATTCTGTATCACATCAACTTCGACTTATTTTTTTCATTTATGTAAAAGTTAGATCAAAATTGATTTCTAGGAATGTTTTTTGAAAAGTTGGCTGGCATTACTTGAGGTTGTAATACAAGTCATTTTGAACGGTTTCATAATTAGTAGTTAAGTATTATATTCCTTTTTTAGAATTTAAGTCTATCACAGGTTGTTTTAAAGATTGCATTTGGTAATTGCCATTCATAAACAAATAAACAACCTGATTGAAGAAGTCTTCACAATCTGATTCCAAGCAAAAAAATGGTGGCACCCTCGTTCAGCTACCTTATTTTGTAATTTTTATTTAAAAAAATATGGACTGTGCAAAATGTTGTGGCACAACATGTTGTCACCTGTAATGATTTGCTTTTCTATTTTGATTGCTATCAAAATATGGTTTAGGGAGCCCAGTATCCAACAAATGTATTTTCTAGACTACCCATGGGTTTGATTCAGGTATATATTTTTCTTCTTTATCATCAGATGTTTTTTCAGTGAGTCACAAGCTGACCAGTATGTTTTCTTCAGGGATGATTACATTTGTACAGCCCTGTACTATGATAGCACTAAGTATAATTCTCTTATACAATTCATCTGCAAGTGCTAAAACCTTTAAGTGGGGTTCTCACAATTGTATCAACTGTATTTGAGATTATGTCAACAAATGCAATTTATGTTAGAACAAGGTCCATTTCCAAGTTACAAATTTTGAATAATGATATGTATATTTTTGAGGTTATTCTTTAGTCTGACCTGGGAGCAGTATTCTAATAGTTTTAGCTGTCGTGGTAATAGGTCTATATGAGAAGTAATTTTTAAGACAGACCATCACAGCAGAATGTTCAGAAAAAGATGAATTTTTTGAGCGATGTGCTGATCATATGATGAAATTCTGACAAATAAATAACAAGATCATTTTAAAGACAAATATCTATCATTATTGAAGGAGATAGAGTTCTGTGGAAGAAATTATCCAGAGAAAATGTCAGTAGATGTAACCATTTTTTTTTTTACAAATTTATTGTATGATATGTTAAAGTCTTCTATTACGATTATAGGCTGTACTGAGGATCCAAATTTTGAGTTTAATATATGTATGTGTATTAATTATTATTTTACCTGGAGAAATGTACATGTATGCTATGTTCACTTATGAGGTATAGTATAAAAATTACTATGTATGCATCAATATATGTCAGTTTAAATGTACTGAATGGATAGGTTTGTTTATCACAATTCCTGTTCCATCTGAAAGTGAGAATGCTGCTCTGGAAAATAATGAATATCCTGATGGATCTGTTTGTGTTTTGTTATATATCTTAGTTTCCACCAAACCAATCATGTGTGCCTGAATAATATGAAGCCATTTTTAAGCTTTTTTTTTTCTACAGAGTTTAATCCTCTGACATTGATAGATCATATTTTTATTAATATAGATATGATAAATAAAACAAGAAATATATTTATTTGGGTTAGCTGTTTAGTTCTAGCTAAAGATATTAAGCCAATATGTGGCAACTGTAGATTTATTATAAGCCATTACATTTGGACATGACTCACCTCTATTATGTTGATTGGCTCCTTATTTAAGATATCACCTGCATCAGAATCTGGCGAGTTTATATTTGACTTTTTAATTTTTTTAGCATAGTCCAGAGTCTATATTCTGTTCATTTAATCCAGGGGTTTGCCAATCACTTTTCCTTCCCATTTCTTTCATTGCAGATGATCTGGTTTGCATTTGATAATCAGTACATATATATTTATGTCAGTGTAAGATGGACCAGGTATTGGTAACTCTATGATATCTTGTATAGTCTTGTTTATTACAACTGCTTCTGTAAGAATTTGTTTATTAATTTTGCTTGTGTCTTTTTGGGGTAGGTAAATGTTATGATCCGAGAGTTGATCTTGCCTTTGAATATTATCTTGTTAGTATTTTCTGTGTATTGCTGAGTTATCAATGTTAACATCAATTATTCCAGTGATTGACTTTTCTCCCACTGAATGTTGCATATCATTTTTTTATGTACCGATGTGTTTATGTCACTCCCATTTCACAATGTGGGCACTTAATTTTTGGACACGCACTTATGTTGTGACTTCTTTGCTTACAGTTAAAATACTGCGGTTTGATGCTGTGTATTATTATGATGAGCTTTATTTCCTTACTATTAATTAGCATAGGAATGTCATTTGGATTAACATTTTTGTTTAATTGCAGTTTAAAATAATAATTATTACTTAAGATTGATATAGATATATCTTTTAGATACGTGGTTAGAACATTACTACAGATCCAAATGGCTCCATCAGTTTCTTAAAGTCATTAATGTCATAATTTAAATATGTGTTTTTTATAATTTTGGTTACATAATTTTCTCTATTCTGATTTACTTTAATTAGAGCATATTTTTCCAGTATGTAAATTGTTAGTTCAAATCTATTTCTTTGTCCTTTAACAAAAAATTTGATAGTTATTTATCTAGGATTTAGGTGATCAGCAATCCATGATATGGAGTCCTACATGTTGCTTACTGTAATTACTTCATACAGTAATTTTTATGGAAATCTGTAGAGAGTGCAATTTATATCTATAATCTCTAGAGTAATTGAGTGATCAGAAAAAAAAAAACATTTAAATGAAAAATCTTTCGGTATTATTGCATTGAAGATCTCTGAAATTCTGCTTACACCCTTCTTTATCCAGGCCTCTTCCATCATGTTGATAAGCTTTTGCAATATATCCATTAGTATGTCTAATTTAATAAGATCATTTATTGTTTATCTATAAAATCTTGCATTCAGATTTATATTTTTACTCACATTATCATTATGCTTTCTTCCATCATTATGTGGTAATAATATTGAGGCTTTCATTGCTTCTGCATATGAATGTAATTTTACTTTGCACATGGAGTTCATGGTAGCTGACACCTTTTTGATGACAAATCTTTGGGATCAAATCCTCTTATGAAGAGTTTTTATATCGGCTTATCTATTAAATTTTTCCTTATCTCCAATGCTTAATAACAATTATATTATAAAATGGTTTGATAATGTGTAAAGAATCTAATAAACTCATTGCAAATGTAAAATTTGCTTTACATTTATATATTAAGAAATAATCAACCATCTGATAATTTTTTTATATTATTTAAATTGTTTGGAAATAAGCTAACATTTCAATAAATATATATTTGTATTCTTTTATAAGTAATTTCGGAATAAAATTATAAGCATCAAAAAATTATTTAGACTCAAATAATAATGACCTTTACTTCATTAAATATCAATCATCAGAAATATTACTATTACTATTATTATTATTATCATCATCATCATCATTGTGGTGTAGGTGATACTATGCATGATTGGTTTCAATCTTCTTTAAGTAATAGAAACCAATTTGTTAAAATTAATGGTTTTTTGAATGATTCCGAAATAATCAGATATGTTCCTCAGGGTTCAGTCCTAGAACCACTATTATTTACAGTTTATATTAATGATCTTCTTGGTTTTTCTCTTCATTCTAACATTTTTTTGTTTTGCAGATGACACTGCTTTGTTTACTTCAGCAATTTCATATAACTTACTAGAGAAACTTGTGAATGAAGATTTATTTAAAATTGCACAATGGATGAACAACAATAGACTATGGCTAAATATTAATAAGTCTAATTATATAATATACTCTTAAAAATATTCCAGTAAAAGACTTGTTAATTGATTTACCTTATATGAATCAAACCTCTTGTCGGAAAATTACCAGGTCTACAACAATATCTTACCTTGGCTTGGTTTTGGATGAATATTTACATTGGCATAAGCATATATTTTGGCTTCAAGTGAAATTATGAAAACTTAATTTTCTTTTTTATAGATTAATAGATTGTTTGTATAAACTTGTCCTGTTTAGTATATATAAACAATTTTTTTAAAACAGACTTTGTTATGATATATCCTTATGGGTTGGTACTGCAGCATACTATTTCAAATCTTTGCAAGCACTTCAAAATTTTACATTAAGAATTATTTTGTTTTAACCCTTTGGATTTGTCAAGATTTGAATTATATAAATGTGCTGGAGTTTTAACTATTGATCAATTGTTTATAGTAAATAACTTACGTTATTATGTTAAATAGAAGGGAATGACTAAAAGTGGTTTTTAATCAATAATGATAACTAGATCAAGTGATTTTGATTTATTATTTGAACCAATATTTTTTAAAACACATTGTAGGTATCAAAAATGTTATCTTGGTTCAAAATTTTATAATATTTTTATAAGGAACATTGGATTTAATGTTAGTGTCCTATCAAGAAAAACTTTGAGGAAATTGATTATGGATTGGATTATAAATTGATGATAATGAAAAACTTTTTATTTCTATTTGATTGTTTCATACTGTATTACTGTTTTATATTTTATTTGCACATGTATAGTTTTGTTAAGCACCATGCATGATTTTTTTAATCACAAGAAAATTATATGTTTAATAAATTAAATTATTATTATTGAACTTTTTTCATAAAATATTAGCTCCTACTACAAAGATAATTTATTTTAATCTGCAATAGGAATGACTGTATTATAACTATCTCCAGTTTCATTGTTAAATACTATTGTATTATTGGCTTCAGGGATTACTGTTATTTGAGATCATCATAAGTTGATTGAAAGAAATTATAGA
Organism: Epiperipatus broadwayi; assembly: GCA_028023455.1. Classification (NCBI taxonomy): domain Eukaryota; kingdom Metazoa; phylum Onychophora; class Udeonychophora; order Euonychophora; family Peripatidae; genus Epiperipatus; species Epiperipatus broadwayi. The sequence goes on along the minus strand of JAQFVV010000056.1, from coordinate 6,286,717 downwards.
AATTCAAGTTTTGGCTTTTTCTGTAATATTAGGGTTATGTTTTACTTTCCTTTAAGAAATGGAATATTATAAATCAGTATTTTTAATTGATTCAGTTTGTGGGACTTTTTTTTTGTTGTTGTTACCAGATTTTATGTTACATGTTACTATTGGAAGGATATTTTTTTTTTTATTTGTTTAATTCATCAGTATTATTATCATTACTCAAAATCATCATTTTGGATTGGAGACATTAGTTTAATATTGACATTTTGTTGATGTTATTTGATGGTTTTTATTTCGTAGATATTGTTGTTGTTGATTGGGTTTTATTTTGTTTTATTAATTATTATTCTGTTAACAGGATTAACAACTTTATTATCAGAAAAGAGTGGTAAGAATTGTGAAAAAAAATCACCTTTTGAGCATGGATTTGTTCTATTTAGATCAAATTGGTTTATCTTTTTTTTTTTTACAATTTTGTTTCAATGCTATTATAAAGTAGTTTATAATTTTTAAGTTGAATTATTATAAATAATTTCAAACCATATATTAAAAAGCAAAAAAAAAAAAGTTTCTTCAACCACAATTAGAGTTTTTAGAATTAACTTGAAATAAAAGAATGAAAGATACAATAATTATCTAAGTCAAGCATGGGGCAGATCCAGAAATTAATTAAGTCAATCCTGAATGTTTCTTGAGCATTCCATTGTTAGTTTTTCAATGAAATAGACAGTTGAATAGTTGGAACGATGAGAAGGTTGAAGTCTGTCCAATAAAGTTTAAGGAATTTATACCTTAATATAAATCATATATATATATATATGAGAGATTATGATTTGGCCCAATGGATGAATGCTGGTTCTGCAGGTTGAAGTCTGTCCAATAAAGTTTAAGGAATTTATACCTTAATATAAATCATATATATATATGAGAGATTATGATTTGGCCCAATGGATGAATGCTGGTTCTGCATGAAATACATATATTGGTGATCACCTATCTTTTTTGCAAATATGTAGTCATTTGTATCGGGTGCTTGAGGTGGAATGGAGTAGGAATATAAACTGAAAAATTCTAGATTCAAATCATTCTTATTTACTTAAATAATATTATTATAACTATAATTTTGATTGAATATCTGTATTATTTATAACTGTATTTTTTAAAAATTTTACTTCTGGTTTTGTGATAAAACGAATTTTGTTTTGTATTATTGTTATTTTATTTGTTAGTTCAATAATATTTTTGGGAGTTTCACAAATTTAATTTTAATTGGACTGAATGGATTTGGTTATTTATTATCAGAATAATAAGTCAAATAGAGAAGGGTTGGTAACATTTTAAGGAAAAGAGTAGGAGATGCTTTTAGTATATTGAAGTGATAGATATGCACTTCATGTATATAATTTAAAAATTCATTAGAAATTTTTAAATTAAAGATTTTACTAGATGGAAAGTATATATATAAATATATTAGGCTTCATTGGTTCTAAAATAATTAAAGTAATTTAAAACAAAATATTTTGTTAATTAATAGTTGTAAAGTTATTTTATAATTAGATGGGTGGGAATGACATTATTTTTATACAAATAATTAAATTCTAGATAAACAAATTGGCTAATTAGGAGATAAATATCGTATGTTATTTAGTCAAAATATTGTCTTTCATTTTGTTATAATCTCATTTCAAAGATGATTTTGTAAAGTCTATAATTGGTCACTATGCCATGGACAGCAGTGAAGTATAGGGCTAATCTGCTATCACCGAATGAGTAACTTCAATTGAATGATAATGAAAACGGATAAGGCAGCTCTGTGAATTGCAAATAGGGACCTCTCTGAAGATCAATTATTGTGCTTTATCATTATTATGCTTGTGCTTATGATTATGATTGTGCTTTGATTCCTTATTAATATTAATTTATTTATTTATTTATTGAACATCTGAAGCATGACAGAGTACAGAATCCTGCCATCAGCTTCACTTTTGTTAAGCTGGAAGAGTGCAATCTTAGTTCCATCACAAAGTGGAGAAGTTGCCAAAAATGTACTAAACAACATTACATTCATCGTTGTGTCCAGATTATATGCAAACTGTATGTCATCTAACTTCAAAAGTGGCAATAGGTTTTGGAAAGAGACCACCCAATATTCAGCAAGAGAAACACCATCAGATGCTGCCCATTGAATAAAATAGAAATTCATATTAATGAAGACCATTTCTGTCAGCAAGAATGATCTATAAGCTTCACAGAATACAAGTAAACATAGTTATGTTATACCTACTGTTCTGTAAAAAGTCTATGGGTACTTGAATTTAGAACATGAACTATTAAAAATGAAAAGGATAATTTGTATGAGCATTAATTTATGTATTATTATGACTTTATTTCCCTAATATTAGATATTTAATCTCCTAAATATGTATATTTCATTTCCACTGAAATTTTGTTATGGTTTATTTTAGGTAAATATATAATATAGATTTAGAAATTAGAATGGTGAAGAATTCCTTAATTGTAGTAGATGTCTCATGATTCAGTCTGTGTAACATAAAAAAATATTTATAATAAACATTTGGTCAATCAATCAAACCCCCATCATTTCCTAAATGTTTCTTTAGTATTATTGAGTAAATTATTTTACAACATGAGTTAGTAAGATTAAATAAGATTGTTTTTCACAGTTATGAAAGTTTACAGTTTTATGCACAATATATTCGCAGGTCTGGGATAGGCAGGCATTGGAAAGGATATTTGTGTGTATAAAACTTTCTTGCGCTAATGTATTATTATTTTAGGCTTGTTCATATATCTATAATTTGATGGTTCATAAACAAGTACATTTTTCTGTCACTTGCATTAGTATTTATCTGGTAGGTGACCATTCCTACTGTATATATATATTCTTTGATTGTTTATATATCAGTGTTATATACAAGCTTGTTAAATTAGGTCATGTGACATATGACTTGATTTTTTTAAATAGATCGGTGAAAACAGATGTTATTCTTGTCACTTACATTTTTTTATTATTATCTTTATTTTTCAGGTTGATACCCAATCCTATCAGTTAGTTCATAAGTTTTAATCACAAATGCAAGGTAGGTGCACGATTCCTACTTGGGTATTTGGTGATATTTGATTGTTATTAAACATGTTAAAGAAGATCTGGCCAACATAATATATATATTAGAGTTGCTTAGTATTTGTTTTCCAAGCACTACCGCCTGAAATATATATATTAATCTAGTTGTTTTAATGGTCACATCCATTTTATTTTATAATCATTTGCATTCGGACAAAAAATAAGATTATTGAAATTAGAACAGCTCTTTGTAATCTTAAAAATGGAAAAGCTATACAAAAACCTGGGGTTATTTTAAAATCTGGTGGTAAAAAATATTGAAATTTGTTTATATTAATTCATGATGTTGTGCCATTTGATCTTAAGAATGCTGCTTTTGTTTCAATTTTTAAAAATAAATAGAATAGATAAGATTGCAATAATTACTACAGAGTATCATTACTAACCATTATAGCAAAGGTGTTGAACAGGTTGCTTCCAGTCATAGATAAGTGGTCATTAGAGACTCAGTGCAATTTTAGAGAATCTATAAATACTTTAGACATGATTTTTTTTGCCAGACTAATACAAGAAAAATGTCAGGAACAAAAGAGGCCCCATATATACCCAATCATTAGATTTTTAGGGGAGAAAGTAAAAATACTGAGAAACATATAGTAATGTTAAATTGACAAAACTATCTAGTAATCTTTGCCACGTAAAATATAATGGTCAGTGATTAATGAGAATAAATATTGACTTTTTTGACAAGTAGTCTTTCTGAAAATTAGCAATTTTTAAAATAGGTCTAAAAAATAAAACACCTATATTTATATTAAACAAATAAACAGAGATACAAAAGCAAAAAGAAATATAAAATGAATAAAGTTCTCAAGGTTAACCATGAACATGATGTGAATGTCATATTGTTCTTGGTTCCACAAAGACAGATTGCAAAATATATTAAAATATATCCAAAATCACATTGAAGTTTTTTTTGCTAACCTCAGTTATAAAAAAAAAAAAAACATAAACAAGTCTACAATTATAAGGTATAATAAAATACCACATTAACCCTTTGAACTATGTTTTTAAAAACTCTAAAAATAAAAAAAAAATGAGAACAACATTATCAGTTGTGAAATAATTGTTAAAGCTTCTTCAAAATGCCCAGTGATATATAGATATGGCATCAAAAGAGATCAAAAATCAAACAGGATAGTTTAAAATCTTTAATGATGGAAATAAAATGCAATGAATTTTTAATTTTTTATAGAATCATATCAGTTAAAGGATATAAATACTGAAAAACTAATCCTCTGTGAACCAATAGAACAAACAATAAATCTAAAAAGTGTGTTAGCTTTGGATTTTTGGCAGGCTATAAAATTTGGAGTATGGCAAAAAGTTGCTTTTATATCGTAACATTTAATTAAAAGTTGTTTATCATAATTGCTTGATATATTAAATTTTATTGTTTTAATCTTATCTATAACAATAAATTCATATTGTCTCAAATCAAGTAAATCACGTGCCATTTACAAGCTACAACCAAGAAGATTGGTAATATTCTTTTCCAAGACTGCAGAGCTCTATAATTTAATCTTTAAATCTGTAATTAATTTTACCAAAATCACACTTTTCTTTATGTTTGCTGTAATATCATATAAATACAATTTATTCAAACTTCAAACACTTTCTAGCAAAACTTTATTTGTACATACACCTACGTTTTGACTGACCTGCAGTCTTCTTCAGAGCTATGATATAATGAACAAAATAAAAAAAACATAACTATATAATAACACCATAAAAAAAAAAATTTAAACAATAAAAAACTAAAAACAACATAAAATATATATATTAAAAAATTGAAATAAATAATCAAACCCAAATAAAACAATTAATATAAAATAAAATGTACTACATAAATAAAAAATAAATATAAATTATACATGTGTATTCTTAACTTTATACATATATACATTCAAGGACAACTATTAATCTAAATATTATATATTTTATTATTATTAACAATCTACTAATTATCTCTATTCTTCATTTTAGTTACTAATCATAAAGTTTAAGTTTATGAAGAATACAGATAATTAGTAGATTGTTAATAATAATAAAATAGATAATATTTAGATTAATAGTTGTCCTTGAATGTATATATGTATAAAGTTAAGAATACACATGTATAATTTATATTTATTTTTTATTTATGTAGTACATTTTATTTTATATTAATTGTTTTATTTGGGTTTGATTATTTATTTCAATTTTTTAATATATATATATTTTATGTTGTTTTTAGTTTTTTATTGTTTAAAAAAAATTTTTTTTTATGGTGTTATTATATAGTTATGTTTTTTTTTATTTTGTTCATTATATCATAGCTCTGAAGAAGACTGCAGGTCAGTCGAAATGTAGGTGTATGTACAAATAAAGTTTTGCTAGAAAATGTTTGAAGTTTGAATAAATTGTATTTATAAATCTGTAATTTTAATATTAAGCTAGTTTATTTACTACAATGAACATTCAATCTTATTTTTTTAAAATCTGTTAAATTAAATCATTTATAAAGTAACTATGTAAAACTTGTCTGACTTCATCTTTATAAAGTAAAATAATTTATTCTTCTAATCTTGGAAACTTGTCTGAATTCATCTTTATCAAGTAAAATAATTTATCTTTTATAATCTATAAATAACTGCAATCAGTTATGATTTAAATTTTTTAAAACTGTGGTCATGCTTAGATTTATTGTTTTAACTATTTTCTCTAAATTTATTATATATGTTATAATATGCCATCTTTCGAAACAGCCAGCAAATACTTATTGTTAATGAATTTTCAATGGAGATAATTAAATCTCCATTTTAAATAATTTAGGAATGCTACTTCACATATTAAATTGCTGTTTTGAAATACTCTATTGATGGATAATAATCGATCCCTACATGCTTGTTATTATCATTATTTTATATATGCTATAACTGCATTATATTTCAAGAGGGTTTGCTTAGTCAGTTATTATAACTTATGACTTTTGATATCTATTGGTTAGAAGTGATGTGCTAGCTAGAGATGATATTAAAGTATATTTGTTAATGTTTATTAATGCCCATCAAATATATGTTTCCCCCTTAATTCAAATATATAAATGAAGATTCAGTATTTTAACTTAGATTATAATTTACTTTAAGCCCTTTATGTTAGTATAGTTATAATGCTAGTTTAAGAACTGGGTTGTGCTAATTTGGCAGATGGAAGCTATCTGATTTCAGGCACAATTAATTAATTATATGTATACATATTGGTATTTTGTGTGTGCATTGCAAGTGTGTCCTTATAAAGTACACAATGGTACATTCACGTTTTGCTGCATCTTTTTAAATGGATTCACAGTGATTGACCACCCCATCCTTTACTTCAGCTATGGCTATCTTTATTAGAACTGGAACACAAGAGTACAGACCATGTCTATAAAGCCAAGTGGAGTTCCCGAACTTATCTGTTCATATATTAATTGCAGCAAACCATCCGATCTCAGAGCACCGAGTATTTGATGCTGAAGCTCTTGAATAATTGATCATTCATGCCACAGACTTATTTCTTAGTATTTTATGTAGCACCATAGTGTATATATATATATATATACGCCAATCTAAAAGTAACCAGTTTTTGTCTCGCTTATTAATTAACTATTCAGCATTAGACTGAAACTCAAATCTTGATTACCAAGTTAAATCTGCATTATCTTAAGCTTATTTATTTGCTCTCACTGTTAATATATATAACAGCCATCTTTGAGCTATATGTAGTCATCATCTTGGCTGGGCTATTGTTTTGTAACATTCACAAATCATGCACAATAGGATAGGCATATTAAATGATTATAGGTGTAATTTGTTAACTGCACTTATACCTATTTTAATATGTTAAGATGAGAAAGGTGTATTGATAATAGTCTCACCCACTATGTAAACGCCTGCCTGCATTGATCACACACAACTTAACACTAGATAATCCTTGTCATTTTCTTTTACTTAATTTTATGTTATCATTTTAATAAACCTGTTTAAAATATAAAACTTGTTTCATATCTTTCTTGCTCATAGTTTTATTTCAATCCAATCTATATTATCTTATTTCAAATCCCTTAATGATTTTACATGTCTAATATGCCTTGTTCTATTAAGTTAATTAGTATAATTAGCAGTCTATTGCAACCCATTGAGTTAATTGCTAGCCAACCTTAGCATCTCAAGTTTCTCCCTGTTCGGAGTCAGCTCACAAATTGAATTAAGACCCATGTGTAACCTCAGAAATGCCATTCATAAGGTGTTAAATCATGGATACTAGCAAACAAGTTGAAGTTTGGCCAAATTTGAGACCTCACCATCTCATTCTGTCAACTTTGATATACTGTCTGCAATCTGGATTTTGTTACATGAATGTACAAATCTGACTGTTACAATATATATATATATGTGTGTGTGTGTGTGTGTCAAAACATACATATTTTTCCAATTAATTGACATGGAATGAATGATGTGAATTATAAAATCTGACTTGTACTTATTCCAATATTTAAGTCATTCATTAATGTATTTCATTGAACACTAATTCATTAAACTGATATCTGTTTACTTTGGCAATGGTGCTGGTAGTTCTTCCACTTTAAAATGCTTTATTTCAGCTTTCTTTAATGATATTTCTCTGGCTGTTTGCTTTAAAAAATAGCAAAACTGCTAACAAATATTGATTTATTATATCAAAAATAAATCTGAAAAGATCAGTATTTTCCATAGATAGTAAAGATTAAAGTGTATTTATTCCAGCCTCTATGTTTTGATGTTTTTGATTGTCTCAAGATTGTGAGATTACTTTGAGAAATTTTTTTTGGAATAACTAAAAATATGATTTTTGGTGCAGTTTATTAAATATTTATTATTTATATATAATAATGATATAATAATTATTTAAGCTCAAAAAGTATATGTATACACTTTGATTTTATTAATATTATATATTTTAATTTTAAAAATAGCAGTTAATAAAGTCAGTTATAATGTTATCAAAGAAAAATACCATGAGTATGATGGGCCATGCCTTGTGAACCAATCAACAACAGCCTATCAAAACTATGGTAGGATCTTTTGAGATATTCTAAAATTACAAATGAAATTTTAACAATTTATAACAGAATTTTATAGATTTTTCAGATTTAGTTGTTCCATTTAAAAATAAATTTCAGAGAAGAAAATTTTTATGTATTTATTTATTTTTTGGTTCACAAGTGTGTTTTCTTTTCTTTCCATTGGACAATGATAAAAAAAATCTTTTGTTTTCAATATATATTCACCCCCCCCCCCAATATTTACAAATTTCTAAGAAATCAAGTTCAATTTGGTGAATTTTAATATAGAATAAAATTTTTACTCTAAAATCAAATGTTAAATATTAATAAATATAGCCACTAGGACAATTAATAGAAAATATTAATCAGTTAAGGAGCTAAATTATCACAAAAATTTGAAACCGTGCTGTTTGACCGGTCATAATTATGGTTGTTTTAATTTTAACATTACTTAAATTTCTTAATTATATTTTTAAAGTTAAACATATTTTTAAAAAAAACTAAATGTAAACATGAATATTTATTTTTTAATAATTATTATAAAATATTATGTAAAAATAATTAATTATACTATTATTTCCTATTTTTTACAAGTATATAAGGTTATTAATACTCACTATAAAAGAATTAACCAATCAAAAAAGCTCTATGCTTTTTAGAGGCTTATTCTGATGTTTTTCTCTGTAGACCACTCTATGCACTACTGAAATCTCTAGATTTTTTTTTTTCATAAGTAATAAATCAATATTTATTTAATTTAAATTTTTAACACAAAATGGATATAAATAGTGATAAAGACCAAAAAAGGGGATTTAAAACTGAGCACAGCAGCACCGTCACAATATTCCAAAATATGTTAATTATCATTAACAGAGTTAATCCTTATATATTTCAAAGCTTTTTTCTCTTATCCCTATTGATAAATTTGATCAATAGTTCAACATTTTAATGTTAAAACTTTTATTTAATATTATGAATTAATAAATTGATCTTGGTTTCTTAGAAATGTAAGTTTACAAATAAAAAAAATTCTAAAAAATCACTTTTTAAATGTATATTTAAAAAAAATAAATTAAAATGTGAAATACATAATGGGAACAATGAATATATTGGTTGTTTGTCATAAGACTATTATAAAAAGAAAATTAAAAAAAAAAATTGTTGAGTGAATTCTAATTTTAAATCATGATCAAATAATTAAGAAGCCAGAACAAATTACTACAATTATTTCTACAACTAAAAACTGCATTTATAGTTATTAAGGAATAAAGTAAGAGAAGAAACACATGAAAAAGTACCCCAGTTGGTATTGTACTTAATAATGATAATATTTTTTATGAGTATTACATAAATATTTTCTATGTTTTAAATTATCTGTCCAAGACATGATGGAATAACTAAAAAGTATTCTAGTGATAACACTTCATTTTTCTGTGGTGGTGATTAATAATTAATAAATATTATTAACATTTAAAAATTGAAATAAATTTTAGGAAGATAAATATTCATTTAATCTTGTTGTGATAAAAGACTGTTCAATCAGTCAAATAATGCAATCAAATTTAGATCAAAAACGTGAAATTCTTTTTACTTTCCAGTCTTTTGAGCTGTACAAGCTGGGGGGGGGGGGGCATTCCTCAGTATAATTAAGATGCCTATAAAAACTAGGTTTTGCAATTTGTTACATTAAGCTAACTAAAGTAGAACCATTAGTACTAACCTCTATGAAAGTCCAATTTCATTAAGCCAAACAACAAGTAAAAAAAAATGTTTTGTAGAGATTTATTATAAAACACTTTTGTTAAAGGATGTTTTGTGTGTACGCGTGCATATAGAGTTAAAAGCGATTTACAAATTAAAACAGCTATTATTAAAATTACTCCCGTGTTTCGTCTATAACACAGACTATATTAGCAATGATTATCGCTAGCTGCAAAAAGAAGAAGAAAAAACAATTTTGCAGACAAAAGAATACAAAATAATAAAAAATATTTAAATAATAAACAGGAAAACCTTTTTCAATATACAACCCTAACCATAGAATAAAAAAAAAACCAAGATTTCTTATTTTCTGAAGTCTCTTCTCAAATTAGATATATTATTCATTTATGAGACCAAAGTCAATATTTAATTAAAATAAAAATTAATGGCATTATATATATAATTACATCTACTTATTTATTTATTTTTTGTCTATGCCTTATTTTATTATAAATTTTTGACTTCAAGATTGATAATGAAAATACAGACTTGGTAGTTTTTGCTTCATTTGATCATTCATCAACACTTTTTTCTGTGGTTTAGTTTAGTAGTAGAGCAAGTTCAAGAACTATATAGATCAGGGGTCAGCAACCATTTAGTAGTGTGGTGCCGAACCTATGTTACAATGTTATTCCATGCGCCGACATGGTTTTACCAACCTTATTATATTATATTATCAAAATTGGTTCAGTTATAATGGGCTTCAAAATGATATATATAATATTATAGTATATAATATACACCACTATATAATATATGCTTTTGAAGTTCATTATAACTGGATCTTATATTATTGATCATTCAATATTTTAAAATAGTTAGAATCATGCGAAAAATACCATTTTTAAATTTGTAATTTTTAACATACTTATTAAAAATTATATTACAAATTATAAATTACAACTTTTTACCTATACAAAATATATAATTTAAATAAGAAAAAAACTATCATGAATTCTAATATGATTAGCCATTTTTTATTATTAAAATAAATTAATGTGAACATTGCCCTGGTATCTCTTTGCTCAATGTCAGGTCACTTTTAGCTTCACACATGCTTCTGAATGTTTATGTGTTAGGCAACGTCTTTGTGAACTCAAAATATTTTCCATATGTGAAAAAATTTGTTCACGTAAGTAAGTTGAACCAAATGCTGAAAGCAGAGCACAAGCAGTTTTTTCAAAGAATTAAATCTTTCAGATAATGATACCCAATAATTGAGAATGACAGCCGACATTTCTAGACAGTTCCTGTCAAGAGTTTTCTGCAATTCTACAAATATAGTTTTCCACAATTCTGATGACATTAATTTGATTAATTCCATTTCAAAACTATCAATATCCATCCACTCAAAAAGAGATAAATCAAATGGAGTCATTTTGAAATCAAGTCAGGTGTGTATTTGGATGTCTTCACATCATTTGGAAAATTCTTTTCTGAGAGCTTCAGTGTATTTTTGAAGTTCATCTTTGTTAAAGTTAAATTGGTTTATATGGGCCTTTACATTTGGAAAGTACTTGTAGGTGTTAGTGGTAATATTACACCCAAAATATATCTAATTTTGATGCAAATCCTTTCCAATATTCAAAAAGTTTACTGACCCTTCCCTTGCATATGCAAGTTTAACTCATTTAGGTGTTGAATTATATCATCAGAAACATCAATTTGCATAAACAGTCTTCATTATTTATTTCCGGAAAATGTTCTTTTTCATCAAGAAACATCTTGATTTTTTTCAGACATGATACAAACCTGTTCACGACATTACCTTGACTAATCCAACAAACATTGCTGTATAGAGGGAGGTCTGTGTATGCACTATCATTTCTTGCAAAAGGGATTTAAATTGCCTATATGTTAATGAAGAATGAGAAACTATGAAAATACTTATTTTAATTACACTGTCCATTACAGAATTTAAACATTGTGATGAGATTTTTGCAACTAAATTTTCCTGGTGTATAATGCAGTGGAAATTCAATATTTGATGTTTAATATGATTTTCAAGAAATTTAACAAATCCCTTTTTCTTTCTGACTATTGCAAGACTGGCATCAGTAGTAACACTAAATATTTTATTTATGTTGATTTTCTGATTTTCAAAATATTTGAAAAATGCAGTGAAAATATAATGTCTCTTTGTTGTACCAGTAAGAGGAATCAAGCAACACAATCTTTCATAAATATGATTGTTGTCACAATATCATGCAACTATTGCTAAGAGTGCCACATCATTTACATCAGTGCTTTCATCAACAGCAACACTGAATGCAACAGCTTGTTGTAAACTGGTTTTCTCTTTTGTTATAACATCTTTGGCCATGTCAATTATTCTTTTTTGAATTGATCTTACAGAAGCTGGTATTTCTTGAATTCAAGACAGTATCATTTGTTTATTATATGGTAGATCACTGAATAAGATTTTAGCATTTTTCAAAAACGTTTTTTTGATGAACTGTCCAACTGTGAAAGGTTTGCCTTTCAAAGCCACACAATGAACAATTGTATAACTACATTCGGTGGCTTTATTTTGGGTTTCAATTATTTGACTAAAATAATTAGTTTGTTTCTTAAAGGTAGAAACAGCTTTTTTCTAGCTTCACTTTTCTCATCTGAATTTTTGTACATGAACACATGTTTAGTTTGATAATATCTTTGTACACTTGAAGTATGACATACAATACTTTCACAGCATGAATATACACACAACACAATCTTTTTGCTGTACAAATTCATATTCATTTGCTCAAGAGTTTTGAAAAGTGTGAATATCATGTTTTTGTCTTTTGTGGGACATTTTGGGGATTTCTCAGTCACTATGCCATGAGAATCTCTTTTTTGAAAGAAGCGCAGCCAATGAGCATCGATTATTTGCCATTCAACTACCGAAAATAGCTTTCTAAAATTGATAACATAATAAGCTTTTTATTTGGATTACGATCTCTTTTTTTAATTTTATCAGAAGTAAAATGTAAATATGTAGAATTTTTTTTGCTTGCTAAAAAAAAAAAATCTTTAAATGAAGTCAAGTGTATTATTTTCTGGTAAATAATGATTTAATCGTAAATTCAAAGTTGAATGTATACTGTTTTATCTATATGCAGAGAAGCACAGCTAAAGGTACTATGATATATATATATATAGTGACAGAATGTGTTCGAACCCAGTCACAAATAATATCATAGATGATGGTAATTATGGGTATAGGTAGATATATATATATACATTTAATTTTATTACACAGTGGTAGCTATACAAATACACAAATTAGGTGGGGAGGTGCTCTGTCATTTTGAAACAATGTGTATGTTCGTGTTACGAACGTGTATGTGAATGGGTTTGGTGGTTGAAGAGATAGAAATGAGGTTTTATTTCATGTTATAAAAGCCTAGAAGTTTCCAGCAGAAATGGAATTATTACTTTCTTTTGTTTACAATAAAAGCAGTGATAAAAGCTTTTTGCACATCAACTAAAATCTGGTTAGGCAGCAATTGGAACAGGAATTGAGATTGAAAGAATCTTCTAGAATGAATGGCGGGAACTATAAAAGAAAGGGACCCAGAATGCTCCTGGTCTTGTCTCTGCAGAACTTGAGTTGTTGACAGTAGAATCATTAATCGAATTTTAAAAATTTTAAATTTTAAACTTACCTAATGGCGGATCAAAAGGAAATGTTGGGGTAAGAGCATAACGTATTGGGCTCGAACCCCTAATTCCCACTAACTGCAGCTGCTATGTTCAATGATAACAAGATGCCTTTGGATTAAGATAACTACCAACATCGGAACCAAAGCGGAGTCTCATCAATCGACGGCTGTATAAGAAAACAAAGATTGGGAAACCTTGCAATGAATTCTATGTTTATTACCTGCATTTATCGGAACTCTTAAAAGTAAACAAAATATTCTTCTACAAATTCCCTAGGGATATTCAGGTAAAAGAACTTTATGTATTGATTTTTAATAAGAAAGAAAGTATTAACCATTTCCTAATGTGCACATGAAAATCCAACTAACAAACAAAAGAAAACTTTTATTAAATTTTTATTTGCAGACATTAATATTGCGATTAGTATATGAGGTCATGTGAAGTAAACTCTTTCTATCGGCGTTTGCTACCTAATTTATTTGTGATAAAAAATATTGGAAAGAATGTTGTGTTCATGTGTATCAAAATGGCAAAGTTCTAATTATAGTTATGTTCAAAGGGTTAAATTATATTTGTTTTTCTTAATGTTCAAAAGAATAATAATTGTCTTTTGAAATAGTTAAATAAAATCTGGTTTGTTAAAGAAACTATCTAGAAATCTTATTATAATATTTTTGTTATGTGTATTTTATATGTGTTTTAAAACTCTTCTCTCATTTGTGCCTAGTCTCGGCCATGATGCCACCCAACCTGAGACTGAGCTAGCCAAATGTCAAAAACCTCTCATATTTCTTAAGGTAGTGGCTCTCATTGGTAATATATTCACTTCGTGTAATTCTTATATTTTTATAAGACTGGCACTTGGAATTCTATGGATGACCATAAATATGCATTGGGAATGTATTACAGCTAATGAGAATGAATTCATAAGACGTTCTGATCAATAGTAATTAAGTCAGAACAGTTTTAGTTAAATATACATATGTAAGCATGTATATTTTTTGTGTTGTGTGTTAGGTGAAACATTATTATAGAGGGTTTTTTTGTTACAATATATATATATATTGTAACGGGAGAAAGATCTTTGAGATTCGAATATACTGACCCTGGGGGCACCACTAGTCTGAAAATAGGAACTAGACATTTATTTTAGGGAGGACAGGATATGTGAATCAAAAGTCACCGAAATACACTCAGGGAGGAACAAGATATCTTAAATATTATTTAGACAGTTGAGAAATCAAAGCACAAAGACAAACATCAGCCAAATTAAGTTTAAACAATTTATTAATTTTATTAAAAGTTGTGCAATACAGTGAAGACATCTAGCCACGAATACAAAAGTGGCTTATAGTAACATACGCGTATTTACCAGAGAGTGCACAAGAGTACGACAAACATGAAGGCATTAAACATTTTGGCAGCAAAATTCTCTCACTTAAACTATAAGAAATGGTTAGGGTAATATCTTCTTGCTGGCTTGTTGTAAAATTACAAAAACAAACAACAACCCTAGCTTCCTGAATCAGGAATAATAAAACAGTTACTGTCCCGGTGGAAATCAACATAACCAGCGCGGACGTTTGAGCAGTAATATTCTAACTACTGTCGTTAAAACGCCGCAGGACTGCTGCGCTTAATACTACATTCAAAGTCAACATGGTTGATCTCACACATAAGACAGCAAAAGATATTTGATTATGATCCTACGTAATCCAGAAAGAAATAGACTATTTTCAGTCAACCCAAAGAAATAACTTGACAAATAGCCAGCAAAAAGATTTTGTTGTTTGCACAAACAGCGCAAATGAAACATGCTTAAAGATTCTTTATTTTACAACTAAGGGCAGGTGAATAAATAAAGACTACAAAAACTGCCAATGCGTTTTGTAATAGTTATCAAAATAATCAGGTATATATTAAACATATAAAATACAATCTCCTAATGCACGCTCTGATAAACGAAAATTGCAAACAAACTTGTAATCTTAAAACTAAGATTCCAAGACACACTTTAAATATTAGAAAAGAGTACATACAGATAATAAATAATAATAAGAAAACAATTA
Source organism: Epiperipatus broadwayi (assembly GCA_028023455.1). Lineage (NCBI taxonomy): Eukaryota > Metazoa > Onychophora > Udeonychophora > Euonychophora > Peripatidae > Epiperipatus > Epiperipatus broadwayi. The sequence goes on along the minus strand of JAQFVV010000056.1, from coordinate 6,271,044 downwards.
ATACCATTTTAAAACATATTTATCATTAGATTGAGCGGAGATTTAATTAAACGCAATTTATTTACCCTGGCTAGAATACGAAAAAGTTTAGCTTACGGTAAGGTAGAGTTCTAGTGATTTAGTGACGAGTGCACACTTTTGATAATAGTTCATCTTTCAGGTCCTTTGACCTCGGCAAGGTAGAGGCAGTGTTTATTTTAGAGGTTCATGGCATGACTGAAGGAGAGCTGGTAGGCGTGGGTCTGTCCTTTGTTTAAATTAGCCAGACATTCTATTGATGGCAAAACTCACAGTGGTGGATTTTGACATCTTGCACAGCAATGAAGTTTGTCAATAATTATTTAAGTTTTTAGTAGGAATTAAACGTCCGAACAGCTACTCACAATGGTATCTCTTTGCAGGTCATAATCCAAGTGTGTATCTAATAGTGAATCTCTTCTCTCTCGAAAAATTGGTGGGCTATCGTTGCCTCGCTACATTTCCCGTGCAAAACTTTCATTAGTGTCCATTCTATATTCCAGGCAGGGCAAATATTAATTTCCTGCTCAATCTAATTTAAGACTTCCAACCAGGGATAATTGAAACAAAAACGACAAATACAAAACTAAATCTCCACTTTTTTTTTAGAATTAACTTTAAAAATAATTACAATAAAAGCAACAGGAATATATAATTTGCAAGCTTGCCTGTTTTAATCAAATTGATTAAAACAGACAATAAAAGTAAACTATTTTACAATCAATTTTATAAACATTAAATAATCTATTTTAAAATATAAATGCGTATGTGTTTTAAATAATAATAAAAAAAATTGAGCCTTAGACATTTAATGAAAATGAAGTTGTTTTCCCTTTTTAATTTTAGTAATAAATCCATTGAAATGGAAATCAATCCGTCTCTCTCTCTATATATATATAAATAAATTACAGCTGGTGAATAGAGAGTGTTATATATATATATATGATAAACAAAAATGCAAGTTAAAAAACTTGCTAACGCTTGTATTTATGTCCACAGATGGCGTCCTACCAAAAACACCTATCAAGCGTATATTTCGTTTACATAAACGTCAGAGTAGTTAGTATTCACTATCTCTAACTATAATTCCACTTTCAGATCATGATTTCAAGCTATTTGCTATCGTCAGTGAAAGACAAGAATAAAGAAACTAGATCTAAATACAAACTCTGAGCGTTTATGAAACAATTTCTATTCAGCTTGCAAGCGTGAATTTTTTAGACACGTAATGTCTTCAAACTCAGCATAGCAAACCAGATAGCTATATGGGTCTGATCTCAGTTCAGCATCACCACATAGTAGAAGCCTCTGCAATCTATATCATTGCAAGAAAGACCTCAAAGGTACATTTATGATAAACAAAAATGCAAGTTAAAAAACTTGCTAACGCTTGTATTTATGTCCACAGATGGCGTCCTACCAAAAACACCTATCAAGCGTATATTTCGTTTACATAAACGTCAGAGTAGTTAGTATTCACTATCTCTAACTATAATTCCACTTTCAGATCATGATTTCAAGCTATTTGCTATCGTCAGTGAAAGACAGGAATAAAGAAACTAGATCTAAATACAAACTCTGAGCGTTTATGAAACAATTTCTATTCAGCTTGCAAGCGTGAATTTTAAGTTTTTTAGATCTGAAAGTGGAATTATAGTTAGAGATAGTGAATACTAACTACTCTGACGTTTATGTAAACGAAATATACGCTTGATAGGTGTTTTTGGTAGGACGCCATCTGTGGACATAAATACAAGCGTTAGCAAGTTTTTTAACTTGCATTTTTGTTTATCATAAATGTACCTTTGAGGTCTTTCTTGCAATGATATAGATTGCAGAGGCTTCTACTATGTGGTGATGCTGAACTGAGATCAGACCCATATAGCTATCTGGTTTGCTATGCTGAGTTTGAAGACATTACGTGTCTAAAAAATTCACGCTTGCAAGCTGAATAGAAAGTGTTTCATAAACGCTCAGAGTTTGTATTTAGATCTAGTTTCTTTATTCCTGTCTTTCACTGACGATAGCAAATAGCTTGAAATCATGATCTGAAAGTGGAATTATAGTTAGAGATAGTGAATACTAACTACTCTGACGTTTATGTAAACGAAATATACGCTTGATAGGTGTTTTTGGTAGGACGCCATCTGTGGACATAAATACAAGCGTTAGCAAGTTTTTTAACTTGCATTTTTGTTTATCATAAATGTACCTTTGAGGTCTTTCTTGCAATGATATAGATTGCAGAGGCTTCTACTATGTGGTGATGCTGAACTGAGATCAGACCCATATAGCTATCTGGTTTGCTATGCTGAGTTTGAAGACATTACGTGTCTAAAAAATTCACGCTTGCAAGCTGAATAGAAATTGTTTCATAAACGCTCAGAGTTTGTATTTAGATCTAGTTTCTTTATTCCTGTCTTTCACTGACGATAGCAAATAGCTTGAAATCATGATCTGAAAGTGGAATTATAGTTAGAGATAGTGAATACTAACTACTCTGACGTTTATGTAAACGAAATATACGCTTGATAGGTGTTTTTGGTAGGACGCCATCTGTGGACATATATATATATATATATTATGAACTATATTATTTTAAATAATTTATTGAAAATGTCAATTAAAATCTCTACTTTAAAAGTAAAATAAGTAAAGAATTTTTACTTGAATTAAAAGTCTAAAAACATTGATTCATGTTTGATTTTATTCTGAAAAAAAAAAAAAAAATAATAATTCCAAAATTCTTTCTAGGTTAGAGAGGGATTTTCTGAAGTGTTTTTAAAGATGTTTACAATGAAAAAAGGAAAAACTTTTATGAAGGACTGTCAAAGAATTAATATTACTTTTTTTAATAAATTTAAGGAAAAACATTTTTTTACTATTAGAAATAATGAATTAATAAATTTGATTTATAATATTCTTTTATATAAACATGTATGTGTGAATTTCAATATGTAATTAATTGTGAAAAATATATTTTTAATATGTTTATTATTTTGATAAATTAAAATATGATAAATGACAGTGTGCACACAGATTTCCATGGGTACCCACATATATGTGTGAAGACAATCATTATGTATATATCATTAAAAGGTGAAAGCTTATTTTTTATTATGTGACAATTCAAATATGTTCATTATATATTATACTGTATATCTGTGTGCTTATATTTAGGTGTTTTTTATGTAGATATTGACATCTATATGTAAGTTGCAATGTAATAGTAAATTTCTTTTTGTAGTAATCAAAATTAGATGACTTAATTTGTATGTATAGTAATATTCTTATGAATTGAGTTTTATTTTAATGTAATTGTTGTTAATAAATTTATATTTCATTGTTAAAGTTATTCCAGAGAATTTACTCAGTTCTAAATAGTTGTTGAATACATGTTTGTATTATATCTCTTGATCATAGTATCAGTTATAGAGCTTTTCCTCTTTCAGTTGGATTCATGCATAACAGTCTGTTGTATAAAAATGGTTTATGTTTAGTGTTATCGACATCCAGATCATGATGCTGGACACTGCAAAGGGAATACCATTTAAAGTTCGTGCACTACATTTAATTTTAATTATTTATTTAAAAATTAAGTTTACAATTACCAGAACATTAATGGTTTTAAATGGCCAGAGCATTGATGATGATTAGCATGGTTTAGTATCCCAGCATTATTTTTTTGTTATATTTTTATAGGTTAGCATTTAAGTTTGTCCATTCAAATTAATTTTTAAATAATCTGCTCCAAGCTGGCAAGGGCTAAATAATTAGCCTGGTCTATAGTAGACCCATTTCAATTCCAGTCCCAAGATTGACTGTTGATTTATTTTTATTGATGATCATTAATGAAGATGAAAGATTATTACTTTTGTGTAATGCTGGTGAACTTATAGTTAGGTCTATGCTGATCTCTCAGGCTCATTGCAAGGTCATTATATTATTTGTAAATTTAAATTTAAATTAATTTATTAAATTTGAGTCTTTAAGTGGGGTTGATGATGATTACTACCATCACCCCATATTTCCAGGTGAAGATTTTATGTATCGTTGTTGTTGGCAATTACCACAGACATATTTAATTTGATCTCAAATATAACCACATCTGAGATAAAAAAAAATCACATTTTATGCAAAATTAACATAAAAAAAATTACTGAGAAAAATGTGACAAGGGTATTGATGATTATAAGTTATAAAATAGTGGTTAATATATATTTAAAATGTTTGTGTTTTGAGTTGAATAGAAAATTATGATTTGGGAGACATTTGATGGGGTTTGTGACTGTTGGAGTTTAGTTAGCTATTTTTTCAATTTTGATAATGGATGGAGGATTTTGTCATTGGCTTGGGGATACATTTTCATGAAACTCCATGGACTGTTCTATCTCAAACATTGCTCCAACCCACGTTCTGATTTCCTGCCATTATTCCAGTTCCTAAGTTTTTAAGAAAATGAGCAAGTCATAGTTTTGTATTTTCCAGTTCCTAAGATTGAAGGGAGTTGGCCTTTGCAATGATTTTTGCATTTTTATTTTATTACAAGGATTGTGGTAGCTTATAGTGTTTAAATTGAGATATCCCTCTTGTTGATCATGGTGCATCATGTACTTATAGTCCATTGAATACATTCTTTATCTTAGAATTGCAGGTCACTTTTTATTCCGTTAACTATCAGATGCTATCAAATCTCAAAAAAATTGATGAATACATAGTTTGAGGTATGAGCTTTGTTTTGATTATATATGTATATTATGTAAAATATCATTACATTGGTGTTTAATTTTTTTTTCTTTCCTGCATGAAGAAAGGATATGAGACAGTTATGATTTGTGGAATACAACATAGTAATGTGTGTGCGTGTATACATAAAATTGAAAAGAAAGTAGAAATAAATCCAGACTAAATTTTTTGTAGATATTTTTTATCATATACTGGAATAACAGTTAAGGATTAAATAATTTTGAATTAAAAAAAATTATAAATTAAACATTTTGAAAAGGCTCGATTAATATTTTATTAATTCTGATTTGAAATTAAAGCAAGCATGTTTTTATGTTACAATAAATATACTGATAATTATAAAATTTCACTATCTATTTTGATTAGCAATTTTTTAATTAATGTTTGTATAACATATTTTGATAAAAATGTTACAAAGTTGTTTTTGAAAGAATTATGTGAATTGAAAAGAATTATTAACTTTTTTCAATCAAGATGTTACTTTTAATTACTGTTTTTTATTCCACCCTGACTATAAAAAGGTTGAAGAAAAATTAGAGGGGAGTTTTTAAAGCTTTTATAGATGATGAATACATGAGGACTATGAAGTTATAACTGAAGGTGCAGAGAAGCCAAATCAACTGCTGCTAGGGTTTCAATAGTAGAGTTTGGAATCACATGGAAGTAAAGGGTCTTTTTTGTGTTCTATAGCTCACAATGTGTTCTATACAGCTGGCTTGCCTGAAGTTCATGAAATGATAAAAGTCTGCATACAACTGATTGAATGCCAATATACTTTCATTATACCTTTCCCAAAGATGACAATAAGTTAGTTTATGGCTTTACAAGCCACCAGCTTACCCAAAGAGTCCATCACCTTGCTGAAGTAGCTTATATGTATACTGTTTTATCTGTATGCAGAGAAACACAGATAAATGTACTGTTATAGATAGATAGATAGATAGATAGATAGATAGATAGATAGATAGATAGATAGATAGATAGATAGATAGATAGATAGATAGATAGATAGATAGATAGATAGATAGATAGATAGATAGATAGATAGATAGATAGATAGATAGATAGATAGATAGATAGATAGATAGATAGATAGATAGATAGATAGATAGATAGATAGATAGATAGATAGATAGATAGATAGATAGATAGATAGATAGATAGATAGATAGATAGATAGATAGATAGATAGATAGATAGATAGATAGATAGATAGATAGATAGATAGATAGATAGATAGATAGATAGATAGATAGATAGATAGATAGATAGATAGATAGATAGATAGATAGATACAGCTGGTGAGTAGAGAGTGTTATATATATTGAGAATGATGCAAATAATTTATTGAAATTGGCAGCTAAAATCTAGTTTGAAAGTAAAACAAGTAAATAATTTTTACTTGAATTAAAAGTCTAAAAACAAAAGGATTGCTTCATAGATGATATTATTTTGGAAAAAAAAAGTCAACTTCAAAAATCATTCTAGATTATGGAGAGCAGGGACTTGCTGGAGTATTTTTAAAGACCTTTACAATTAATTAGAAATAACCTGAAAAAAAAACTTATGAATTACTGTCCAAGAATTAATATTACTTTTTTTAAAAAAGTAAAATATTATTATTATTATTATTATTATTATTATTATTATTATTATTATTATTATTATTATTATTATTAGAAATAATGAATTAATAACTTTGATTCATAATATTATATATATACCTATGTGTGAATTTTATGTTTCCAACTTTGAATTAATTGTGAAAAGTATATTATAAATAAGTTTATTTCAGCAAATTAAAATATATGATATAAATGTCAGTGTGCACACACATTTTCATGGATACCCACATATATATATGTGAAAACAGTCATTGTTTATATATCATTAAAATGTGATAGCTTATTTTTTTCATTATATGACACTTCAAATATATTCATTTTATATATTACCGCACATCGAAATGCTAATATTTAGATGTGTGTTATATAGGCATTGAGACATATATATGAATTACAATATAATAGAGGATTTCTTTTTGTATTAATCAAAATCATAAGGCTTAATTTATATGTATAGCTGTATTCTATCAACCATCTTATTTTCATTTTAATTTAATTGTTATTAATAAATATATATTTCATTGTTAAAATTATTCCAGTGAATTCACTCAATCCTAAATAGTTTTACAATATTATATGTTTGTATTTATCTCTTGTTCACAGCAACAATTGTATTCTCTAAGCTGGATTCATGCATAATGGTCTGTTATATAAAAGAGGGTTATGTTTAATTTTATTGACATCTAGATGATGATGATGATGATGATGATGATACATGTCACAAAGGGAATATTCTTTAAAATCCATGCTTTACATTTTATTTTAATTATTTATTTAGAAATTAAGTTTATAGTTGACCAGTATACAATGTTTTAGTATCACAGCATTAATTTTTTTATTATATGCTTATGGATTAGCACTTAAGTTTTTGCATCCAAATTATTTTTTAAATAATCTGCCCAAGATGGTAAGGATTAAATAATCAGCCTAGTCTATAGGAAACCCATTTCAAATCTAGTCATTAATGATCATGAACTTATACTAAGTACTGTGCTGATCTCGGGCTCATTGCATACTCATTAGATTATTTGTAAATTTAAATTACATTAGTTCATTGAATTTGAATCATTAACTAGGATTGATGATGATGAGTATCATCATCTCAAGTTCACCCCTGAAGATTTTCCATGCCATTACAATATACATGAAACAGATTTATCTAATGATATTTATTTAAGTTGGTTGTTGGATCTCATAATTGTCATTGTTTAAATCTGCTTACTTTTACATGTATATGGCAACACAGCTGAAAGTGAATTCATTTTTTTATTATTTTGGAGTGAAGTGTTTATATAAAATGTACTTAAATATAATGTACGTAGCATTTGAAGACTTCACAAATCAAAAATATTACATATTCATTAGTGTTGTTTAATTGTAATATTACAGATTTACAATGACTATAGCAGTTGCTTACAAAGTTATGAAGATGAATACTTGGAGATTCTGTTTTGTAAATGTGAATTAATGGTAACTTAAATAAGTTTGTATAAATATCTATACTGATTTGTCATTATTTAAATCTACTTCCCTTATATATATATATATATATATATATATAAAATAAGTATATATATATATATATATAAAATAAGTATAGAGGATTTGAACTCAGATTTTCAAGCACCCTTCAACTATCCACACTATCTCATACAACTGATACATATGACCACACACATGTAGAAAAGATTAATAATCACCAATATACGTATTTCATGCTAAACCAGCACTCATCAGTTGGTCCAGACTATCATCTCTCACACATATATATAATCACTGCTCAGTTTATATTAAGATAGCAAATCTTCATACTTTAATGGAAAGGCTTCAATCCACTGCAACCTCCAACTTTTCAGCCATCCATATCATTGAAAATCTGATGATGAAAACTCAAATCCCATGCTGATGCCAATATTATACATACATGAGGGATCAGAGTGACTTCGGGTCAACATGGGCATGACAATAATATTGGCATCAGCATGGGATTTGAGTTTTCATCATCAGATTTTCAATGATATGATAGATGGCTGAAAAGTTGGAGGTTGCAGTGGATTGAAGCCTTTCCATTAAAGTATGAAGATTTACTATCTTAATATAAACTGAGCATTGATTATATATATGTGTGAGAGATGATAGTGGACCAACTGATGAGTGCTGGTTTAGCATGAAATACGTATATTGATGATTATTAATCTTTTCTACATGTGTGTGGTCATATGTATCAGTTGTATGAGATAGTGTGGAAAGTTGAAGGGTGCTTGAAAATCTGAGTTCAAATCCTCTATAATTACAATTAAGCTCCCAGGTTTGTGAAGAGTGCCTGGTTTTCAAATATTTATTTATATATATATATATATAAAGTTATAATTTTAAAATGGATTTGTTTTACTTTGCAATTAGACAATGTTATTATAAGACATGTAATTGAATTTAATGTAGACAGTAAATTTAATGTAGACAGTGCTTTGAGTGTTCATTGTTCCAAAAATAGTACTTATTGATTTTAAGACTATTTAATTCTAATAATAACAATGATGGTAATAATAATTACACAAGAGTACGTCAACAATAGAAATACAGTTGTCAAACTTTAATTATTTTTTTTTGGTAAGACTAGGTTTTCAATGTAGAATATTTTTATCAAAATAAGACTACAATAAATTTAGCAAACCCATATGTGTAAAAAGTATAAATTGAACAATCCATTATCGAATAGAAGAATGTCATTGCATTAAATAAGCAGTTCTTGTGTTTCTTTAAACATAATGACGCCAAATGTTTTTATTTGGAAAATAATCTTGGAAATGTAAGATTAAAGAAGATTAGTATTTAATTAATTCCAAAAATGCCATTAATATTAAAGCCAATGACATTTTTCTTAAGAAGAACTGCTTGTTTAATGAAATGTCATAGCCAATTCTTTTTTCCAATAATGGGTTATTCAATTTATAGTTTATACACATGTGGACTTGTTAAGCATATTGTACTCTTGCTTTGATAAAGATACTCTCTATTAAAAACCTGACTTAGCAAAAAAAAAAAAAAACATAATGAAGTTTTATTGCCATATTTGTATAGTCTACATACTCTTGTATTGTCTACAATTTATATATTTATTTTATTTCATATATATTTTTACTTAGATGTCAATTTAGAAAATACTATCAGTTATATTTTTATTTAGGTTTTACTTAGTAACAACAATTTGTGTATTAGAAGTATTAAATTGAATTATTATGTATATATTTCTAAATATATTTATAGTAATTTTTACATGATTATATATTACATAGATTCTTTTCATATTTGAATTGTAGTAAGCCATCAGTTATATGAATTAATTGAGATTGAGAATATCATTGAGAATTGAATTACTCATTTAATTACATATTTATAATAAAGTGCTACAAAACTTATACTATATGGAGCATGTTTAGTATATGAAAATTATGCACTGTAAAAATGAATTACTTTTACAAATGTTTTGTAAATAGTATAAAGTATCCGCCCCGTGAGAGAAACAACAGGGACAAACAACATACAATAAATTACTAAAATGATTTAAATTAGTTTCACAAATAAACTACCAGCACGAGAATTACTAATATTTATTTAGTTAATTGTATTAAACATTTACATCAGTTTAACTTAACCCTACATAGAGCTCTGAAGGTGTACAAAATAATAAAAGATCGGGAGGATCTGTTATATTTACCCCTAGTCAGATTTTTGAACCTTCAGATTCGATAATCTGGGTTTTTCTCTCTCGTAAGTTCTGATCAGCAAAAAACAATTATTAGCTCTGATCCAATCAGGTAAAACAGCAAAAAGACCCATGATCCTCTCCTATACAGTTTACGTAGTCCCGTCTAATTTCTTATCAGTTCCTTTTAATCTTAGCTTTTTATCTTTTTCAATTGTCTAATTATTTCCATTCTATATATTAAAGTTTGAAATTCTAAATATTTCTATTTATACAAGTTTAAGTTTAACATATATATATATATATACTTCTGTAATAATATTTACACAGTTATATTTATTTCACCATTAAACACAATACTTCCTCCTCTCACTCCAGAAGTATATTGTTTTTCCCACAAACATAATCGTTTAAATGGGGAGGGTTTCTTTTATTGCATATGGGTCTAGACGAATTTCCTTTTTCCGCTTTATGTTGAACATTGCTCTCTTCTTTTTCATCTCCCCCTAGCGTCACTTCTGGGAATTCCTGCTCTGTGTTATCGCTCATTTCCTATGGTTGTAGTTGCTCGAATATATCCATCTGCATTTCTTCTGGTTCCGCTTTATGTATGTGATTCACATGTCATTTATATTTTAATCTATTATGTCCTGTTATTTTATATATATGGTGTGATATTACTTTCTCAATTGTTCCTTTTATCCACACTTTATGAATAACATCTCTTACCCATACTGGATCACCTATTGCAAACAATTTTCAAGCTGTTTCTTTGCACACAAATTTTTGAGCAGTGGGATGCAAAATATCTAGCTTAATTCTTAACTTTTGCCCCAATAGTAGTTCTGCTGGTGATTCCCTGTCGCTGTTGATGGTGTTGAATGCTGGTCTCAGAATAAATTCCCATAAAGTTTGTTGTATATTCATATTTTTATTCTTCTTTAAACATTTTTTTATTTGTCCTACAGCATTCTCCACTAATCCGCTTGACTCAGGGTGATACGGTGGTGCATACACATGTTTGATTCCATAACTATCAAACATTTATTCAGCTCTTCGCTTACTAATCCTGTGGCATTGTCCGATATTATCACTTCCGGAAATCCATGTATATAGAATATTGTCTTTAAGCAGTTTATAGTTTCCTGTGCACTTGTATTCTTTACCAGGTGACACTCTATCCACTTTGAGTATGCATCCGTCACAACTAGCATTATTTTTTCATCAATCGGTCCTGCATGGTCTATATGTAGATGTTTCCACAGTTTAACTGCTTTTGGCCAAGATAAATACTGTATAGCTGGCAATGCGCCTTCCGACTGACATGGTGAACATTTTTTAATGAATTTTTCAACATCATTATTTATTTGAGGTCCTAGACATAACTACACGCTAAAGCTTTTGCACGCACTATGCCTGGCTGACCTTGGTGAAGTAAACTTAATACCTTATCTCTACCTACTGGAGGTGTAACAACTCTGTCCCCCATCACTATACATCCCTTACATATAGATAAGTTTTCTCTGTTAACCCAAAACTCCATCGCTAAATTATTTGGTTTACATTTGATCCAACCTTTCTTAATCCAGGTTGTCAACAAACGATATCCTTTATCTTCGTTAGTCCACCACTTAACAGTTTCATTATTTACAACCTCGGAGTTCATGTTATCAATATAATTTACCTCAATTTCACTCTCTATTGGCTCCTTGTCATCTGGTAACTTCGATAAAGCATCCGCATGGGAAATTTCTTTTCCCTTCTTGTATTTCAATATAAAATCATATAAACTCAATATATTACACTATCTTAACATACGAGGACTTAAATGTTCTGGAGTTTCCTGGTCATTTTTGAAAATACCCAGAAATGGCTTATGATCAGTTATTATCTCGAATTTTCGGCCAAAAATAAATTGGTGGTATTTCTTCACCACAAATATAATTGCCAGCGCCTCTTTATCTATCTGGCTGTAATTACTTTCTGCCTTTGGCAAATTCTGGATGCATATGCCACAGGGTACTCATATCCCTCTATCAGATGAGCTAGGATTGCACCTACTCCCCATTCTGATGCATCTGTAGTAATTCTAACATCTTGATTGCTATCAAAATGCACTAATAATTTATCCGATACTAATAGATCTTTTGTTTTTTTGAAAGCTTTTTCATGTGTTTCAGTCCAGCTCCATGTTTGCCCTTTACATAGTAATTCATATAACGGTGTTGCTACCATTGCCTTATTTTTCAGGAAAGGTTTGAAAAAATTTACAAGATCTAGAAACACTTGCAACTGTTTTACATTTTTAGGTCTTACTGTGTTTTTTACTGCCCGAACTTTGTCATTCAGAGGGCGCTTTTCTTTATCTGAAATCGTATGACCTAGAAAATTTAATTCTTTTCCTTCCCATACACATTTTTCTAGTTTTAATTTTACACCTGTCCTATTCAACCTATCACATACTTTTAAAACTCTACTTTTTTACAATTCCACTAGATGTCACCGTTATTAATATATCATCATAGTATGGTGTCACCCCTTTAATTTCTTGCAATATCATATTTAACTTTGCCTGAAAAATATTATGGTGCTGTAGTAATTCCAAACGGCAAACCATTGCATTTATATAACCCAAAAAGCATGGTTAATGTTAATATTTTTGCTGTGTTCTCTGTAACTTTAATCTGATGGTACGCAGAATTTAAGTCTAATTTAGCAAAATATTTTGCCTTCAACAAATTTGCTAGTATTTCGCATACATTAGGTATCGGGTATGCACCTTTATTCAAATATTTGTTGACTGTAATACAGTAATCGCCACATAATCTAACTTCCTCATCTGGTTTTGTTATTACCACAATCGGTGTGGCCCAGTCTGCCTCTTCTACTGGGGTTAATACTCTGCTTGCTACTAAATGTTTTAACTTGTCTTCTACCTTTTGCCTTTGCACAAAAGGAAATTTTACGTGGCTTGCACATTGCTGTTTTTACATTAACCGCTAAATGTATTTCCACCTTACTTTTGTGTTGGCTTTCGAGATTTTTTTCCAATCGTTTATACATAGCAGCAATATACCCGACCCACTATCAACTTCCATATTTAACTCACTATTACATATTTTTACTTTTATCATAAATTGGTCTTGCATGGGCATTATTATGTTTTTCTTAATATTAGGTTCTTCACATCTATATCTTTTTCCTGTATATATTTTTTTTACAAGGCTTTTTACACACTGCTGCTAAATGACCTTTCGTCCCGCAATTGTAGCAGCTTTCTTTCTTCCACTTGCACTTCTTTGCTATATGGTCTGCTTTTCCAAAGCAGAAACATTTTATTAGTATCTTTTCTTCAGTCCTTCCTTGTAATTTTTTTCAATTTTATATATTGCCATTTTACTGGGCTCTTCAACCTTGTTTTTAAAAGCGCAAGCTTGCTATATTATTGCCTCGAAAGCCATTCCTTTTTAATAACCTGTTCATACAACAAATCAGCTTCAGTTAATAATGTTTGATATAGTCTTTTGTCTGCCATTCCTCATAATAACCGGTCTAGTAAAGCCTGTTCCACGAAATCTCTGTAGTCGCAATCTTTAGCTAACTGCCTTAAAGCTATATTATAATCCTTTATTTTTTCTTCTTTGGCCTGCCTACAATTTCTTAGAGCTAATCTGGCAATGTGTTTAGAGGGCCTCGGACTAAAATAGTCTGTTAATTTTTTAATTAATTCTTCAAAACGTACTCCATCCGTTACTGTCCCATCACCCAATTTATTCACAATTTCAATAACTTTTCGTCCAGCTAAACACAATAGAGCTGCCACTTTTTTGTCATTTTCCATTATGCTGTTTAGTTTAAAAAAAAATTCTAATTGCTTGATGTATAAAGGCCATTCCTGTGGGTTTTCTATTCCAAACTCCGTAATATTGCTTTGCTCTAATGACATTTTACAACTTTAGTATTCTTGGCTGAATTTGCGAAAACTCTCTCTATATATCTTCTTACTCCGCACGTAGTTCATATGCGGCTGTCAACTGTGCCAACTTTGTAATGTATCCGCCCTGTGAGAGAAACAACAGGGACAAACAACATACAATAAATTACTAAAATGATTTAAATTAGTTTCACAAATAAACAACCAGCATGAGAATTACTAAGATTTATTTAGTTAATTGTATTAAATGTTTACATTAGTTTAACTTAACCCTACATAGAGCCCTGAAGACTTACAAAGTAATAAAAGATCTGGAGGATCTGTTATATTTAAACCTAGTCAGATTTTTGAACTTTCAGATCTGATAATCTGGGTTTTTCTCTCTTGTAAGTTCTGATCAGCAAAAAAAAAAAAAACAATTATTAGCTCTGATCTCAATCAGGCAAAACAGCAAAAAGACCCATGATCCTCTCCTACACAGTTTATATAGTCCGCCTGATTTTTTATCAGTTTTTTTTAATCTCTGCTTTTTATCTTTTGCAATTGTCTAATTATTTCCATTCTATATATTAAAGTTTGAAATTCTAAATATTTCTATTTATACAAGTTTAAGTTTAACATATATATATATATACTTCTGTAGTAATATTTACACAGTTATATTTATTTCACCCTTAAACACAACAAATAGTAATCAATCCTTTTGAAGAATTATGTATATTGTATTGCCTATGATTTGGTGCTAAAATCTGAGAACTGTTTGAAAATGTTTTCAAAGTTCTCAGAAATCTGAGAATTTCCAAACTATTTAACCATCTGATTACTGATTAGAAAATGAGAATTTAGCTTTTATCAGATTGAGAATAAAACCAGGGAGGGAATATGTTCGAAGCATTATTTATTGCACATTGTATTCTCTATTATCCCTTCATAGATGGGATATTGAACTGATTAATGCTGTTTTGTCTGATTATTTTTTTCTAAAATATTGTGAAAGACCTAGAAAGATACCACATATGAGATGGATGAAATAAGGAATTGTATTGGGGTGGTATGGAGAAGAGAGGCTACAGATTGGACAAATTGAATTAAACTTGGAGGGGTCTTCATTCTGCAGTGGACCAGCATGATTGAATGTGATGATTTTTTTAATGTATTTTTCAGTAATATTAATTAATGTACTCTCTATCGTTAGTTATTTGCTTTAAAATGTACACACTATTATTTAAAAGAAAAAATATAAATTCTGGTTGTGGAAATTTCAAATGTCTTTCATAACTTTTACTACGCATTTAAAGAAAATCAAGTTTAGTAATTCAATAATAACAGATTTAGACTGCTATTAGTAGTTGAATAAATAACTGGAAATAATACGATAAACAGTAATGTATACTGATGCTCTTGTAATTTATTTTGAAAAGCGTGAAATGACAATCGATGGAAAGGAAGCTCGAAGTTGATATAATTTATTATATTTATGATATTTTTAGGGCTGGGTAGGGGGATATATATAAAAGCTTTAATTAGCTTTTTATAAAAATGAAAATTTTTAGTTTATTATATTATTTAGCTCTATTTACAATTGGTGGAATTTTTCAATTTTGAAATGTACTTATATACGCAAGTAAAAAAAAAAAAGTTTAGTAACTGTATAGTTTCTTAATGATATCTAACCTTTCAATAACTTTGTTAATGAAAAAGTTCTCTTTCAGTAATTCAATTTCAATTTGGAGAGAATTTCATTGTCATTAGGTAAGAATTAGGCTAGCCTAATGATAAAATGTCCAAAAAGTTACCAATACATGGTTTTTATTTAGAGTCATCATTTTTGAAATCATCCACATCACTTTCCTAAAATCCTTCTGTTTACTTTGTTGGAAAAATAACTTCTAATTAGTTTCATTTTCTCAGCAGTGAAATAAACATTATGCTCCTAATCCATTATCACATAAAGCTTCTAGCTTAAATGCTAATAAAAAGTAACTTTTAGAAAAGGATAATGTACTCTTATCAAGAAATATATATATATCCATTATTATTTCTGTTAATAAATGTTACTAGCTTTAATCATAATATATGTATGTACGATTAAATGCAATACTGATCACTTTTACATAAATAGACATCTGAGATGATTAAACATATATGTATAATACTGGCATGTTATTAAATTTGATAGTTAATGATGATTTGAAAAGAAAAGTCATTCTATCTATTTAAAATTTCAAAATTATTAGTTAATGTTTTTTACTCTAAGATATACTTAAAGCTTCCCCTCCATCCCACATTCCTGAAACGTCGTTTTTCATCATGGTAATAGCAAATTCTCTGTGTGTTTAGCACACACACACACACACATATATATATATATGCCATATTGAATTTATACACACATATATATATATATGCCATATTGAATTTGTAAAATGTACACATTGAAGCATTAACAAAAATAAGAATAATCTGCTTATCAAAAAGACATTGCCATGTTAAACTCTTCACTGGCAAAGCAGCTATATTGAATATTTTAAAAATTATGTTAAGCCACGAATTTTATCATAATTTAAGTTTGTATTATTCAAAAGTGATATAACATATATTGTTTAAAACATAAAACACCAAAGAATCTAATTAAGCTGAATATTAATATAGCCATTGATATTCAAAGTAATAATAAAAAAATTTCATATTTCTAATAATTATTTTCATATTATTTAATAAATTCTAAATTTCCATGCATACATTTTAAAATTATATTTTTGTTAGTAGATTAGTTGCATTCATCATTAAATATCTAATAAATTGATATATAATAACACCTACCTAAGATAATCCATCACTTGAACACTTCATAGAATAAAGATATTAGTACCTTTGATTTCTCCTAGTAGCCCTTCAAAATGTTTTTCATACAGCCATTTGCAATGAATACGTTATCTCTAATAACATCCCTAATAACAGGTAGTTATATTGATCAATAATTAGTATAATTTGAATATTATAATAAAGAACTTCAATAAAGTTTGTAATTCATTAAAAATTACTACTATAATAGTTACTATATACAAAATAAAATAATAAAACAAAATAAAAAATAAATGAAATATTAAATTCATTATAGAGTCAAACTTGAGGTACATAAGTTAGTAGTTTAGAGTCAGTGCAATGTAATATTATTTATTCTACCTTTATAGGTTTTGAGGGCTCATATTGCTTCATGCTACAATGATCAGTAAATTTAGTAATAACTTCATCAACTGCCATCCCTCTTTGCATTTGATATGCAGCTTTGAAATTTACATTGCAGTAGTCTATAATCGGCCTAAGTTTATATACTGTCAAAATCTTTACTTTTAGCATTTGGCAGGCAAGACAATATTGGAAAAAAATCTAAATCAGGTCATAATATTTGCAAAATATGTTTGTCTTTGTCTCATATCAGAACTCCAGATATCATCTAATTCATATACTGGACATCTGGACCCATGCCCATACCATACCAAAAAATGCAGATATTCATGATATAAATTTACACAATCACAAGCCATTATTTTGATCAGCTTATATGTTAGTTTCAATAATAATTTTTTTGTATATTTTTTTATCAAATATAAATTCAAATAATAATTTAAAAATATATAAAATTAAATACTTACTACTGGAAAGAGCTTCTGCTCACAATAATGTTCATTCATTATACAAAGTAAGCAGATTGGTAAAATCTTGTATTCTTTCTGATGTAATATCAGGGCAAATCCAATTTCATTAAAAATGAAAAAACTGAGAGGAAGACAAAAAAATTCACTTTACATGATCACAAAAATTATCATAAAATTTTTAATTTTTATCTTAGAAAAATGAAACTTACCTTTTCTGAAACTAGAAAAAAAGATGGAAACGAAGATGTAAAAAGTGCGTGGATAAACTGTATAGATTTATGGAAGTTTTAAACTGAAACTGAATGTTGCAAATTTGAAAATTCATGAATGCATTGTGTGAGGATGACTACGAAGAAGTTTTAAACGGATATAAACCATATACTTAGTATGCAATATGAAAAAATAGAACACATTGGAAAGATGCATGTAAATTTATTTTTATTTTTTTAAAATTATATGAAACTGAATTATGAATAGTCAATAAGCTTACTGCATCTTTTTTATACATGTATCATTATCAATAATATTCTGCTCCATAGAAAGGTCCAGGGAGTAGTCACTTCATCAATTCATCCATTTTTTTCCATTGCAGTTTTTTCATTGCCTGGCTCTTCAATCCCACATAACTCTTCCCATCTCTTATATCATCCAGCAATGTCAATCTTTTCCATCCTCTATTCTTTCTTCCACTCACCATTTTCTCCAAAACATCTTTCATTGAAACTATATCTTCTTAATAAATGTCCAATCCATTTCTCTTTCTGATTTCCTCAATCCTTTTTTTTCATTTACCTTCTTCATTTATTATTTTATTCATCCAACTGATTTTTTTCCATTTCTCTCCATGTCCACATCTCAAAAGTTTTCATACTGTTCTCAATTTTATTATGCATTGTCAATGTTTCACAACCATACAATAGTACATTCCATATATAGCATTTAATTAAATTTCTTTTCTTAATTCTTTCTTCAAAGGTCCCAAAATACTTTCTTTTTTTATTAAATGCCTCCTTTGCCAAAGCTATTCTTTTAACTTCATCTTCACTTCTTCTATCCTCACTTAGTCAACTACCCAAATATCTAACCTGTTGAACTTTGTTATCATAGATTTCAATTTGCAGCTTTTTGCATAGTCTTCTCAAAATTAATCTTCATTCCATATAACCTCTTTCCAGTTTATTCACATATTCTAAAGAAACTTTTTATCCTTGGCTATAAAAGCTATATTATTTGCAAATCTTATATATTTTATTATTCTACCTCCAACATTTGCTTCTCCACAATTGAAATAATTATTTAGCATGCCTTCTAAATAAATATTAAAAAGAATAGATTGCATATTGCATCCTTGTCTACCTCCTCTTTCTCTATTCACTTCATCACTCTCATTCCCCAATCTAATTCTTATTCTTTGCCCAGTGTATGTATATATATATATATAAAACCAAAACTGTCTATATATATATATATATTCCAAATTAATCTCTCTTTCCAAAATACTTCTTTATTTTTTAAGATGGTCATAAGTTTATTCAAGATTACTCTATCAAATGCTTTTTCCAAATCCACAAAACCTATACCACTTCTTTATTTTTTTCTCAATATAATTTCTCTGCATTTGTTCTAACAGCATCTCTTGTACTTTTCCCTCTCTGAAAACCAAATTGTTTTTCTCCAATATAATCCCTACCTCCCCATAAATTCTTTGAGTTAAAATGCTCAATAAAACATTAAAAGCATGGGATATCAAACTTATTATTGTACTCTTCACATTTAACAGCTCTTTTTTTAGTGTAATCTTTTCTTAAAAAATCTTCAGGACACATTCCACTGTTATGAATCAGGTTGCAAAGTCCAACTATTTCCTTCATAATAAATGCTCTCATTTCTTTCAA
Organism: Epiperipatus broadwayi; assembly: GCA_028023455.1. Taxonomy (NCBI): domain Eukaryota; kingdom Metazoa; phylum Onychophora; class Udeonychophora; order Euonychophora; family Peripatidae; genus Epiperipatus; species Epiperipatus broadwayi. The sequence continues at coordinate 6,251,461 of JAQFVV010000056.1, read as the reverse complement.
AAATTCTGTAGGTATTGCAACAAATCCAACAGCCATGGGATTCATCATTTGTGCAGTTGATTTTATTACTTCTTCTGTCAATATGCCCTTACTTTTATCATCTACTTCAGTATATCTTCATTTTCACATTCATAATTACATTATTTTCCCTTCTAAATAGACATTAAAGATATTGCTATCAGTTTAATGTCTTTCCCTTCTTATCTGCAATCTTACTTGCTGCCCATGTTTTTTTCTCCCAAGTGACATTTCTTATTCTATCAAATGCTAGATCATATCTTTTCACCTGTTGAAATATTTCTATTTCTTTATATTCTTGCTCCAACCATTTTTCTTTTGCTAAATCTATTTCTCTTCTTTGCTCATTATTAATTGTTTATATGCATTTTGCCTTTCCTTAGTATTTACATTCTTTCATCTTTTGCACACTTCCTTGTTTTTTAACATATCTTCAGATATCCAAAGTCATTTAGCTTTCCTCAACTGAATAATACCTATTTCATTTTTTGTTGTCTTTAAGAATCCTTTTTTAATCCTACACCAACACATCTGAAATATTAATATATTCATCATCTTTAACAATCCTTTTTATTGCATTTTCACATATTAAAGCAAATTTTCTTTTTTGCATTTTTTTAAGTCCCATCTTACTTATCTTTTCCCTCTTTTAATTGTATTTAAACTCAACTTTAATTTAACTATAACCAAATTATGATCTGAAATTTATACCAGCCCCATGCAAAGCATGTTAATCCTTAATAACATTCTTGTATCTATTCTGAATCCATACATTCTGTATCACCTGGAGCCTTCCATGCATACAATCTTCTTATATGATTTTGAAAACAAGTGATTGCAATCATAAACCTATTTTTCTTACAAAATTGTACAAGCTACTATCACTTTCATTTTTTTTCCAGTACCATAATTTACAACAATTTTTCCTTTCTTATCTTTCCTCACAACAGCATTTCAACATCCAATATGCATTTTTCTCTCACATTGGATAATTTCCTCTATCTCCTCATATTTTTCATCAATTTCAATATCATCATGACTAGTAATGGGCATATAAAGTTATATATTTATTGAATCCCTAGAACTTGCATTTATTCTTATCATCATCAACCTATTATTAATACAATCAACCTTTGCCACACTATTCTAAATTTTCTTTCCAACAACAATGCCAATTCCATTACTTGAAGTATCATCACTGGAATGAAATAACCTAACATCTCCACTACGTATTTCCCCACATTCCTCCAATCTCATTTCACTTAATTCTATAATATTGATATTATTTATACACAACTCTCTTTAAAATTTTCAATTCCCAGATCTCCTCAATGATCTAACATTTCATGTACCAATTCTCAATATGTCTTCTCTCACTGAATGAAATTTATGAGGATTTTGCAGTTTTACGATCTGAGTAACCTCATGTCTACTCTTGCTAGACAAAGCACCAAAGCCATTTTTAGCTAAAGTCTCAACACCAAATGTAATAATTACCATAGATTTCCTCTTAATAAAATAAAGGAGTTATAAGGCAATATGGTTTTCTATCACCTTCTTTGCTGAGCAATAACCTTTCTAACAAGTTTAATGCACTAGCTGAATCTCAAAAAATGAACATCCATCTGCTTTTTCCACACTGTTGTCACCTATAGTGATCTTCTGCTAACTTGGAAGAATGTTGTTGCTGATCCAGCACCCAGCAGGATGTTGATTTATTTAATGGTGGTCAACACTCGCCATTTTACATTCACTGTCATAGGAATTGTGGCAATTTATAGAAGTAAACATGCCATTGTCTCTTTCACCACTTCCCGATAGTGAATGTTGTCCCATTGTCAGCGACTGCTTATTTACAGTACTCTGGTTATTTACAGCTAACTTTCATATCTGAATATTATTCCTCTATCTGAAACCTGGGGGTATTTTGGATTGCATGGGTCCAGGCCCTTCTATCCATTTCAATCGAGGTAGATACATATATAATATTAATCAAAGAAGTAACCTCTCATCTTCTAAGGACTAGTCAAATTTTGCAATATCCCAGTACCAAACAAAGTAGATCATTTTTATTCATTTTCTAAGACCTTATGTGGATGTTTAGATAATAACATTAGCAAGAATGAAATTTTAATCAGCAATGATGATCATAAAAATCTTCATAGTTAATTAATTTTTTGCACTGAGAGATTTCATTGATTTTTAAATATTGTTTACATATTAACTTACACTTTAAATTTATCATTGTGCATTCAATTTAACATCTAATCTAATTACTTTAAAGAGATTTATTAAATAATTTGAAAGTCAATTATCAAAACATATATTTATCTATTGAAATAGATCAATAGAAACTAAATTATACAACAGTTGTGCCAAAACCTTTATTGATGAAAAATCATTTTTAGGGGTCACAAACTCCTAGCTTTATTTTACACAAAGTTTTATTTTACTAAAAAATAAATAATGCATAATTCAATTGAAATTAAAATATCTATTTGTGATAATATAAAGGCAAATATGTTTTCAAAGTAAATGTGAATTTTGAACGATAATATGAAATTTAATGTTAGTTTAAAGTTGCAATAATTTCATTAATTTTTTTAATATGAAGATCTAATCAATTGCAAAGATTATTTAAAATGTTTATGAATTATTTTGTTTCTTCTGTTAACCCCTTAGCTGCCAACATCAACTTCTAAAACCTTTGTCTGATTTTTGTGTTGGTCCATTACTTAAAAATCTGAGAATATTATTTGTCAGTTTCACTTCCAGTCAGTTTCTTTTCATAAAATATTAATCTAAAATAGACAGAATTGTTTCAATTCAGCTTCTAAAAATTGAATAACTTTAGATTCAAATTGAATGTAACCAAAAATTAAAAATAATGTTAATAATTGAAGAAAAATATAAAAAAAAAGTTTAAAAAATAGCCAGCAGTGAAACAAAAGAATTATATTTCAACCAATCATTATGTGACTGCCGGTGATTTATTTTCATTTCTTATAAATTACAATGTCTCATTATTCAGTTGTGTTGAATTTTCTTGGTCTAAAATTAAATATTTTAAATAAAAATCTAAATCTACACTCATTACAAGTCAATATTCTGTAAAAAGTAATTATAAATTTCATAAAAAATTATGAAATATAATTGCATTCTGTTCTTATCAATGACAGTCTTTGATAAACAAATTATGGTCAACAACATTCAATGTTATTCACTTTTCTTGAAGAGCGATCATTTTCCCACACTTATTTTTGTTGTAAAATTTAAAATTATTCGAATCATAATTATATTTTGATAAAGTAATATAAAATCTTAATTATGAATGTAAAAAATTATGATAAATATATTTATTTATGTTTAAAATCAATTACGAATGCATAAAACATTTTGTTTTGATTTATGACTTTGTCATTTATAAATGCCTGTGGCATAATTTCCAGAGTTGACAGTCATTGAATCAGAGAACAGAGATTCACCTACACACCAATATGCAGCAATGAAAATTGATTTTTTTGTCAAAATATATTGCCATATGCTGACTTTTTTACAACAAAAATTTTGAATTTCCTATAAAATAAGCCTAAAATGAAGAAAATGTGACCAAAATTGACCAAGAGATGGTGCAAGCTATGGGCACAAACCGTAAATAACACAAATGAAAATTAAAATGGTACTAAATCTACTCATATTTAACAAGGGTTTTTTTTAATATCTTGAAATGTGTAGGTTTTGCTAAGTAAATCAAGCCAATGCAAGATAGAATTTTATGCAAAATTGATTAAAATCTGATTTTTTTTTTTCAGATTTTAAAATACTTTTTCCTTTTTTTATTATTGATTTTTCAATATATAAATTATTTTGGATTATCATTATTTGATATCTTAATATTAGTCTCAACTGTATCTAACATTAATGAAGTGTATAAATGATTTGGAAATGAAATCTTTGCATTTCTAGAGTGTATTTTAAGCATCAAGTGAAAATAAACATATACTATAGTCAGTAATATGTCCAAACTTATGTGTAATTCAAGGAAAACAATAGCATAAAAATGGAATAGAGGTATAAATTTGCATTATATATGTGTATGTACATGTAATTTTATGTGATTATGTTTTATTGGATTTCATGTCTGCATTTAAATATTTTCTCTTTTGTAGTTTTTATATTTTAAAAACTCTAAAAGAAAAATTAGATTAACTTTAAATTTCATTAACTCAATTTACATTTTTCTTGTTAATTATAGCAGAGGTCAATATAAAACTTGAATGTAAATAAAAGGTTTGACATCCTTTGAATCAGAATACCATTTAGCTGACTAAAATATAATTTCTCTTTTTGTACATCCACACAGTTTGCAGTATTAAAATGACAAACTTGAGAGATGAGGTGAGTTGGTGTGATGCACTATTGCTTCTCCTTTCTTGGAGTCAGGAATCTCTGTCTCCAAGAAAGGAGAAGCAATAGTGCATAACATCACCTCACCTCTCCAGAGAAACCTGTTAACTACCTTACCTTCCTTTTCCATTTCCAATCTTAAGTTTTTCTCATATTCTTTTTTTTCCTGCTCCATCCCATTTCCACAACATTACCTTTGTCCATTTTATGGTCTTTATATCTATATCATTTTTTATCTTTTTCCAAACCCAGCTTAAAAACCAAGAACCCACTTTCTGTAAAATCACTTTGTTTATATTTATTCTCCACAACTTCATTATTTGTATCCTTTCAGCTTGTAAGCATTTACATTCAATTAACAGATGCCTAATATTTTCCATGCCTTCCTTGCATAACTTTCAGACTAAATCATACACATTTTTTCATTTATGTGTATATCCCATTGCTGCTAACAATCCTGTTCTTATCATAAATTAACTTGTATCCTATATTCTGCTTACTTCTATATATATTTAAACTCTTTTTACTCTGCATACTAGTTCTCTATCTCTACAACTCTATTTTTTATTAATGCATCTCTTTTTTTTATCTCATTCCTTGCCACTATAATACTCAACAATTCTCCTAACACAATCACCCCACCTTTTGCATAAGTATACTATCATAAAGCCTTTATCTAAATCTTCTGTGCACCATACTATCTTTTTCAACCATCTTGTTGCCTGTCCTTTATTCATAACCAAATTAAATACTATTTTGGCTCTTCTCTTATTATCCCTAAATTGCAATCTACTGATCAATTTCATTTTGCTCTTTGAATTTCTCATACTTGACCATCCCATTTCCGTCGAATTGCTTTCTTTGCTATGCACGCATCTGCATCTAATGCATTTTTTCCTAATTTTTTTTTGTACTTTTTCTAAGTATTCTAAAACCACTTTTCTAAAACAATGCATTATTACCAGAAGTAAACCCTTCTACTGCCACTCCTTTCCATACTATTCTTGCTACATCATATTTATTATAATAAATTGTTTTTCTCTTCACTAGTGAAAATTGTAATTATAAATATGCGACTTTTTATTATATGAAAATACTGATAATTTCTTTATTAGTTTCTTTTTTTTTCTTTGCTTCATTTATTAACTTTTTCTCCCATTCATCCAAGCAATTTTTCTGATTACTTAAGTTGATTCCCAAATAATTATACCTATTCACCACATTTAACTTTATATCCCCCAATAAAAATTATTTCTCTTCTCTTTTCCCAGAATTTATCATTATTACTTTTGATTTTTCTTCACTAAATTTAATTCCCCTCTCAACCCACTCTTGCGCAAGTCTTCAGCATAACTTCCATATCTCCCCCACTTTCTGTGCATAAGAAGTTATTATCAGCAAATATAAGACCTGATAATATATACACCCCTTGCCATCTATTAATGATATCTCTACCTTCATCCTAGTCTTTCTATTGCTCTCACCATTTCTCTCAAATATAACTAAAACAAAATAGGTATTAGGGCACAGATTATGTATTTTCTCATTGATATGTATAGTAATTATTTTCCTACAATCTCTTAATAAGATCCACTAAAGCTCCATTCATTTCCAAATTTACTAGACTTACCCATAATCCATTTTTATTTACTCTATCATACACTTTCGCTATTTCTATAAAGACCTTATATAACTGTCTATCTGTATTCATATTCATAACCTATCAAAAACCTCCTTGCATATCTCCCTCTATATTATTTTCTTACATCAATTTTGCCACCCTTCCCGCCACTATATTTGCAAAAACTTTATATAATACTGTTGTTATCATTATCAGTTTATTATTGTTTTAACTTTCTATAATCTTTACCTTCTCCTTTAAATAATATCCCTACTCTTGTATTATTCCAGATATCTGGAAATTCTTCTGTGCCATCTTATTAAAATATGATAATAGATTTAATTTTGTCATATTTCCTAAATTTATTACCATTTCTGCTGCACATCCACCTAAATCTCTTGCCTTTCCACTTTTCAATTTTTTCCCTACCCCATTCATTTTATGTAAACCTAACATTTCCATTACTATATGCTTTTATGTTTGCTGCCACTGTTCTTCACATCTAACATCTTTTTCTAATCAGACTATCTGCAATTTTTTTTAGAGCTACCCTCTCTTTCCTCATCATTTAGTATTACTATTTCTCTCTCCCCTACCTACCTATATATATATATATTTCAAAATTTCCCTCCATCTCTTCCACTTTTATTAATATCCTCTCAATTTACTATTTAATTTCATTCTCTCTATATAATTTTCTAATTTAACCAACTTCTTTTTTTAAAAAAATATATATATTTTAACCAATTTCTTTTTTTAAAAAAATATATATATTTTAATATTAACATCTTTTTCACTTTCTTTGTTTTCAATAGCACCTTTATATCTCCTTATTCTCAAATATTCTCACCCAAAACCCTATTTGCCACTTTTTCTGCTTCACCACACCAGTCCTTATATTTATTCCCAACAAACTCTTGCATGATTTCTTCTACTTTCATTGTATATTTTTCTAACTTATTCTTAACATTCATTGTCCATCCACATCTTTCACTATCCTTTGTATTTTTATTATTATTTTACATCACATTACTAACCATTTCTATTATAAAGAAATTATGGTCACTATTACATACTCTCTTTTCATTATCAAACACTTAAATTTTTTTGGTTCTTTATTCATTCCCTCATTCTCTACTAATATATAATCTATTGTGTGAAATACATTATTTCTAGATTGTATTGTCTCTCATAAATGTTTAATAAATTTCCAATGCTCAAATTCATTCTCTAACAAAAAAAATTTCAAAATCTGTCCATTTTTGTTATCCATGTCATCAATTTCCTCAATATGCCTACTAACATCCCCTATAAACATTATTTTCTTTCCTCCTTTTTTGAAATTCTGTATATCATTAACTAGGTATTCATATATGCTATTATTCCACTCCATTATAGTTTGACTATCTCCAGTGGCCATAGACACTAGTCACAGTTCATTCTTGTCTTCCTAATGTAATCTCCAACCACAAATGTTCTTGACACTTAACAGTATTTAAATATTTTTTTGACATAATTCCTATAATGCCACCCCTTTTTTGTCTATTTATACCCTGTCATACCAAGTCTTCCAGTGTAGGTTCTTCTTTTAGATGTGTTTCCATTACTGCTAATACCTCAAACTCTTTATTTTTAACTGCTTTGTTTAATTCCAGCCACTTTCTCTTACCACCTTGAATATTCAAATATTCAATTTTAACAATTTCTTCTTTTTTTACTATTCTTTTATAAATTCTTTTGACTCTTCTCTATTACATTTATAATTAGCTTGTTTATCATTAGTTCTATAGACCCATTCCCTTTCATCATCTACATTTATATCTAATCAGCTATCCTTTGTTTATTTTTTACATCCCATCTATTCTTAACCTTCTTTTTGATAATACTGTAATGTAAAACCCTATCCCCTTTATAAGTTTCTTGAATTATAGTATTTTTTATAAATCAAACTGTCTAAATCTTCACTTCTTATTTTGCTAAGTGCAATTCATCTTTATTATATAACTCTCTCTTACTAATAAAAATATCCTACACATCCACAATTATAACATTATTTCTGTCACATATTTTTTCAATCTCTCATTTATATAACATGCCCTATCTAATATATATATATTGATTGTTGAATCTTGGTAGTAATCCAGCTATTCTTACTCTTTCTTTAATCTTATTCAAATTACTCATCAATTCTTTGTACTCATCCATTACTCTCTCCAATGGTTCTGACAAATTAATTGCTGCCCTAACATAAACATCTATATTCCCTTGTTTTTTAACCTTATCTATAACATCCCTAATTCTAGCTCCAGGCAAACATACTCTTTCATACATATTTCTATTTTCTTTTGCAAGTACATCTTCGCATCCCCTAATTAACTAGTCTCCTATCAATACAGTCTTATAGTTTACTTTTCCTGCTTTATCCATAACATTCTCTTCCACTTTCTGGATTTTATTATCTACTTCTTCCTTATTATTTCTATTCATTAATTCTTTGATCTGCTCACACTTCATCTCTAATGATTTTAATTTTACTCTTACATCCTTTATCTCTTCTTTTATTTTACTTATTCTTTGGCTAACTATCTCCCTTCCATTATTTATTTTTGTCATCCATATCTCTTCTCACTCAACTAAATAAATAAGTACTCTATTCTATCTTCCTTAACTACATTTTCTTCCATTTCACCTGACTTTTTCTTTAAACTATCTTCAATTTGAAATCATTTTCTCACCTCTTTTATCACATTTATATAAGATCTTCATACCTGTTATCATACACCTGTTACAGCCTTCCTACTCTTACTTAAGCATTTCAAATGAAAAACCTTATCACATATGGTACACTCTACCAAAGCACATCTAATTTCCTTCTGACCATTATATATACTTTGTGGGATACAAATACAATCCATAATTTGTTATTTTTCAATTCCCCTTCTCTATGTTTAAATTTAGGATTTTTTTTACTACTCTTCAAACCTTTTTGTACAAAAGGAAAAAGTCATTTTTTTAAAAATGGCAATCAAAATACTTGCTCTGCTAACCTTACACATCAGATGTTACCCTCTTTCTTAAATTGAAAAATTTAATAACAAAAGTACTAAAAACCAACTAATCTTATGTATGACTTAGTTTTAAAGCCTCCTTGCATGAAACACACACACAAAAGAAATTTTTTTTCTTTATATTTAAAATGGCATGTTGAATCACTTTCCAAATGTTAGCAATATTTTTATTGATTTTTCCAAATCCAGTGAAATCTATTTTCCTGCACTCCATTTTTTTTTTCACATCCACTCTCTCCAACAACAAAAATTTGTCCAGATGATATAAAAATAATAATAATAATTCTTTACAACAGCTATATAATCAAATAATTTATACATAAAAAGCTTTTTTCAGCACCTGCTTTGGTGCCCTTTTCAAATCTTACTAATCTATTTAATGTTAATGAATGACCTGACATAAAACCATCCAGTGTCCAATAATGGAATTAAAACAAACGATAATAATATAAATAATTAAAACAAATCAAAACCCTCATATATAATTTCAGTAATTTGGAATTCAAACTCAAACTTTCACATGACCCACTACTCTCAGCGCCATCTTCATATTGTGACCCACCTGATCACACACATGTTGAAAAGATAAATAATCACAACCTTGGCACTAATAAGGGCTTTGAACGTTCCATCTTCAGATTTTCAATGAAATGGAAGACTGAAGAGTTGTGAGTTGGAATAGTTTGAAGCCTGTCCATTAAAGTATGAAGATTGGCTATCTTAATATAAAGCTGAGCACTGATTATACACCTGGGTCTCGTTTTACACAATAGATAGGTTCCTCAGAAAACATGCGCAAATGAAATTGTGCTAAAGTAGACGTAACTTACCTTGAAAAAGGGGGGATATGGACTGAGATTTTTCAAAAATCATGTAAAAGCAAAGCACCAACGTAAAATTACTTTAAAATTCGTGCAAAAAAAAAAAAGGAAATAAAATATGACTAATAAAAAATTTCAAATTTGAAAAAAATTGATACAAGACAAACTTTTTTTAACTATAATATTTAATTTTATTCAAAACAATATATTTTTATGCATAATTTACAGTAATTTACATTTTTTTATACACGTTTTAATTATTATCGTGATTTGCCGATAAACAGGTTCATTTGCAAACTCATAAAAAAATCAGATTCTTCACATGAGAAAATACAACTAGCGCCAATGTCACTCTCATGTTGTTAATGGTTTTCTGGTGACAACGTAATTAGTAATTAATCTAACAATTAAAAATTAAATTCTTATTTTGTCTTTAATTTTTTAATTTTCAATTTTAATTGTGCTCACTGCTATTACTGATTAAAAATAAACTTGCGGACACTAAATGATTAATAATTGATTACGTTCTTTTTTAAAAAGTAAAAACAGAATGTGATTTAAAATGCAAAATTAACACGCACAATGTTTGAACAAATTTACATTATAATCTTGCAAAATTTAATGTGTGTATACATAAAATGTGGAAATCATGATTTTAATTTCATTATTGCATAAAATCTTACTATTATAAAGCACTGAAAATATTGAAATTACTAAGATGAAAGTCAAATTCCAATAATGTGCTATCATTTTCAATATACGCAAAATTTATTATTTAAAGTAATAGCGCATTATCGGAGTTCGACTTCCGGTGAAACATGGAATCGCGTAACTTCAAAATCGTGTTAAATAAGTCCGTGTAAAAAGAGACCCAGGTGTATATATGTGTGAGGATAGTAATCTAGACCAACTGATAATTGCTGGTTTAGCATGAAATACGTACATTGGTGATTATTTATCTTTTCAATGTGTGTGTGATCAGGTGGGTCAGCAATATGAGCTGGCACTGAGAGTAGTGGGTCGTGTGAAAGTCTGAGTTCAAATCCCGCATATATTACATATATAAATGCAGGTTTAAGCTTGTACAATGTATTAATTTCAATAATTACAAATCAATTGATTATATTATAACAATATGTTAAACAATAATACATGCATTTTTTATGCAATTATATATTGAAACTGTATATTCATCCTTTCATAACTGTTTCACCTTTTCCCCCCACAGCCTCATCTGTGCCAGGTTTAAACCCTCTCTGAGTACATGTATATAAGCATCAACACAGTTATATAAGTATTATCACACATATATGGTGGATAAATGACTAATATCAATTTATGTATGTATATTATAGTGTGTGATCTACAAATGGTCCATTGCGTTGGGGGAATATCATTTAAAGCTAGAGCAATTCTCAATTTTGATCAAATAAATCAGAAACAAAACCTCATTTGACAAGGTTATCTAAGTTGTGTCTAAAACAATAGCATTTTTCCAAACTTGGTACAATTTTAATAAATAACATTTCAAGACTAAAACTATTAAAAGTTTAGGAATTTAAGAGTCCAAATTTGAAGGAAAAGGCTATTAAAACATATGAGTTATAAAATTACAAAGGGGGTTCTAAGTAAGCAAGGTGGTCTTAATCTTGAGAAATGGATAAATAGGCTGATTTCTTGCTGCAATGGGTTCATTCTATAAAATTTTTGTGAAGAGTTATATAGCAGGATCCAGGCTAGTTCATCCTGCCATGACTGGCTAGGCAAAGTTTGGATTTGCTGTCTCACTGGCCTGGAATGGCAATTTATATTCATCCCTGTGTGCCTAAGGGCATGATCATCATCACAGGGAAAAGAAACCTTCTAGCAGTCTGCTGCAAGATGATATCATAAGCTCTATTTTGAAGAGAATGCCACTACACCACTGTTTAATGTACCTGCATTACAAGCTACTACCAAGATGACCGGTAATGTTTTTTTAAAGTCTGCAGAGTTCTATAATTTAATCTGTAAATCTCTAATATTAAGCTAACTTATTTACTATAAAGAACATTCTATATAATTTCTTAAAACTCTTTAAATTAAATCATTTATAAATGAAATTGTTAAACTTGCCTGAATTTATCTCTATACTGTACAATGATTTACTGTCATTCTCATTTATTAAAATCTGCTTAATCATTTCTAAAGTAACTATGTAAAACTTGCCTAAATTAATCTTATAAATTTACCTGAATTTACTTTTATAAATTAAAAGACTTTAATTTTTATAATCGGTAAATAACTGCAATCAGTTATCTTACATTTCTAAAAACTGCAGTCATGCTCAGATTTATTGTTTTAAGTATTTTGCTTACATTTATTCTGTTTAAATTTAATATATATGTTATAATATGCCCATCTATCAAAACAGCACATCAATGGAGATAATTAAAATGTACACTTTAAATATTTTAAGAACACTGCTTGGTGTATTAAATCGCTGTTTCAAAATAATATTAATAGATAATAACCGATCGCTACACGCTCATTATTATCATGATTTTATATATATTATAAATTGCATTATATTAATGCCCATCAAATGTAAGTTCCCTCCTTAATTGCGATTATATATACATGCAGATTCAGGATTTTAACTTAAAAGGACTTAAATTAAATTATAATCTTAGCATAATTATAATGCTATTTTAAGAACTGGGTTGTGTTAGTTTAGCAGATAGAAACTATCTGTTTTAGGCACAGTTCATTAATTATACGCACATGTATTGGTCTTTTGTGTGTGCATTGCGAATGTGTCTTTATACAATACACATATATGTGTTTACATTTTGCTGCACCTTTTAAATGGGTACATGGTGACAGATCGCCCCATTCTTTAGTTTGGGTATGGCTATCTTTATTAGACCTGGAACACGAGACTCCAAACCATTTTTATAAAGCCTATCTGAGCTTCTGAACTTATCTGTTCTTATAAAAATAGCAGCAAATCGTTCAATCTCAGGGCAATTGAGCATTTGATGCTGAAGCTCCTGCACTGCAAAATTACTCTTTAGTATATTATATAGCACCATAGTATATATATGGGAATCTAAAAGTAACTAGTTTTTTTCCTTCTTATTAATTAATTATTCAACATTAGACTGAAGCTTAAATCTTGGTTAACAGGTTGAATCTGCACAATCTTGAGCTTATTTATTTGTTCACATCATTAATATATATAACAGCCATCTTAGAGCTGTATGTATTCATCATCTCTGCTAAACTATTAACTTATAACATTAGCAAACTATGAACAATAGGATCGGTATGTTATATAATTAAGCATGATTTATAAACCACATACACATTTATATTAATATGTTAAGATGAGACAGCTGTACTGATAACAGTCTCATTCACTATGGAAATGCCTACATGTATTGTATACACATATTTAATGCTATATAATCCTTGCCATTTTGTTACTTTATTTTATGTTATTTTGTTATTGTTTTAATAAACATGTTTAAAATACAAAGTTGTTTCATATCTTTCTTGCTCATGATTTTATTTCAAACCAATCCACATTATCCTATTCCAATTTCTTAATGATTTTATATGCTGAGTATATATTGCTGTAGTTAAGATAATTAGTGTGTTAAATGGTCTATTTCACCCACTTAGTTAAATTGATTGTTATTCCTTGATTCTTATGTTTCTTGCTGTCCTATGCCAGCTCTCGGATTAAATTGAGACTGAGTGTGACTTCAGAAATGTCACTCATAATATGTTAAATCACAAGTACTAGCAAATGAGTTGAAGTTTGGTTGGATTAGAGGTTTCACCACCTCACTCCTGGTGAGCTTTGCCTGGTCTCTGGATTTTGTTGCATGAGTGTACAAATCTGACAATTACAATATATCAATTTATATAATTTTCCATTCATTTTTAATCAACCAATTATTAACCAAATTTGTAGAAGTCTTATAAATTTTCATACAATTAGTCAAATTATTTTTAATATAATATATTTCATATATTTGCCATCTTTTTGGGTCTTTGATGAAATTTAAATATTTAATACTTTTTTAGCATCTATTTTATGGCCATATTTCACGTAGTGAATATATAATGCAGACCTATCATCTCTTCTTTTAATAGGATTGTTATGTTCTTTGACTCTTACCTCTAACTGTTTTCCAGTATGCCCAAAGTAAATCATTTTCAATTCCTTTCCAATTTTGATATTAAAAAATATATAAAACTTTAATTTATCTTGCAGAACAAATTAGTCATGTCAGAACAGCAAGGTTTGTGAATTGAAGCCCCACCTGTTTTTTTTTTTTTTTTTTGGTAATTAAAAACATCATCTGACTTTCAGAGCACTTAACCGTATAATCTCTTCTCTGTATATATATATATATAAATGTATGTAAATAGTCTCATAGTTTATTTGAATTAAAAATGTAAGTATAAAAATTTATAGCTTTGACTTAAGTTTATTAATAAATAGTTTCTATAAGTAAATATAAAGTTGACAGTTATTAAAATGAAAAAAATATATATTCATTTCTTTTCTTTTTTTTTTGGTAAAATCAGTCTTTATATTAAATGTGTAATTGATGATCTTGTCATAATAATGTATGACTTCTAACTATATTTACTTTAGTTAGTGAACTAAGAACAACCAACATAATAACATCTTAATTAATAAGACAGTAGTTTCATAACTGCTATTAGACATCATTAGTCTATAAGTATACATTTAATTATTATATTGGAAAATAAAGTGGAATAAAAATCAGGGATTCCAATTATCTCTCAATAATATATTTTGTTTTTACTGTTGTATTAAATTCCTGCAGTAAAATCTTTTGTTCAAGATTATTTACAATTTATTCTATCAATATGTGCATTGATTAACTCCATTTAGAGTGGAAAAATTAATGTCCATACACATATTTTGTGTTAAATTCTTTGCCAAAAAGTGGTTGAAGTTACAAGTTGAGTGCCTCGATTGAGCTACAATACTTAATTATCAACAGTCAGATAGTTTGCTCTAATTTGTCATTCCCTAACACAATTCATTTCCTCTTTTCACAATTTTAATGAGCTTTCATATTTAGAGTGGAAATATATAATCAATAAATTTGTATCATGAAATGTCACAGAAATATGAAAATTTTATTTATCATAGCTTGACTGAATTCATGATATTAGATAAGTAGCACATATTGTAATAAATATTTTTTAAATCATTGATTTATATAGCATATTTTTAAATGTTGCTTAAAATGCAATTGTTCATGGTACTGATGCCAATATTTATTATACTATAAAACTATTCAAATATAATTCTGGATTGTTTAATAGTTTTTAGTAAACAAAAAAATTACTGTATTTGATTATATTTTTAAAAATGTAGTAAATTTTACCAACAGTTATTATTATAGTTTGAAAATAATATGATGTCTACAGAAAATAAAAGTAATTAATTGTTTATACATTACCATCTTGAAAACAAACTCATTTACAACATTGAGAAATGATGTATGGTCTATTTTTAATTTAATTAATAATATTAAAACCTTTTTTAAATGTGGCTTCTGATTTTAGATATAGGTAATAATTTATATATATATTTTTAAAAAGTACATAGCTTACTATTGATAAAATTATTTTGGTTTAAATTTAAAAAAATATTATATACATTTTATGAATTATAGAATAATCACCACTTAAAATAATTTATAGACTATTAATAAAATAAAATATTTTTTTTCAGTGTTAATGTTTTAGTTACTGCTCATGTAAATGTACTATTAGTGCTATTGCAGTCTTGTCTTCCATTATGTGATATAAACAGTATTTGATTTAGTAATATCACTGTTGTCAATCATTTAAGGGTTGAATTTTTTAGTTTTAGCTATTATTTCTAAATGTCAGTTCTTATCAAGGGAAAAAAAAGTCCATCTTGCATAACATGTAACTGATGTTAATGGTTGTTTTTCTTTACATTGATGTTATAAGAAAGTACTTTTTTTTACTTTGAGGATTTTTTATATTAAATTATTAAATATAACTTTTTTAATAAGTAGATAACAAATAAAAATAATCATCAAGGTTTATTAATCAGCAATTCATAAGAAGTTTGAGTGTCAGAATTTTGTGAATTTTGGTTAATTGGAGGACAATTTTTCATAGTCTGACATTCTACCACTGCATTATTTTAATTGATCATTATGCCATATTCTCATAGTCACCTTTGGCTGTTTTAATCTTGTATTTACACTTATTTTATTACCACTAAACATCACATGATCATTATCTCATACTAGCACATAATTGTTATTAAACAATTCAAAACAAAGCAAAACTCTCCATATAGTAGTGCCATCTTGTGCTAACAAGAGCAATCAATGGATACCAGAAGGCTTGTGCATAAAATCCCTATCTAGTGCCTACTCATCCAATATCCCCAGACTAGTTTCTGGCTTGTGGCCTTCATCAGTGAGGAACCTTGGATCTGAGAGCACTGCACCTAGATCTTAGGATCTAATGCAACCCTCCAGCACCCACCTTTCAACTTTATTTAACTACAAAACTATGAGAATGAAATTGAAAACACAATTAATATTTTCAATCCAAGCTCAATAGCTTATATAGTCATATGGGTAGGAACTCAATTCAGCACCCATACATTTTGGTGTCTTTGGCTCTTTAACAACCATAGCCACCACTATTAGTTCCTATTAGGCAGGATTGGTGTTAAACCACTAAACATCACATGACCACTATCTCATACTAGCACAAATTGTTATTAAAGAATTTAAAACAAAGCAAAACTCTCCATATAGTAGTGCCATCTTGTGCTAACAAGAGCAATCAATGGATGCCAGAAGGCCACACTAATGAAGGGCACAAGCCAGAAACTAGTCTGAGGATATTGGATGAGTAGGCACTAGATAGGGATTTTATGCATAAGCCTTCTGGCATCCATGAATTGCTTTTGTTAGCACAAGATGGCACTACTATATAGAGAGTTTTGCTTTGTTTTGAATTGTTTAACTTATTTTATTGTAAAAAGTGAGCTATATGAGAAATTTCAATAAAAAATACATTCCATAATGTTATTATTCTTTGAAATATGCAAATTTAACTTACAATTACATACATAAAAAAGAAAAAAAATAGTGGCAATCGTGATAGTAAATGTTTTGTATTTAACAGTAAGCACATTTTATTGGTCAAGAATAAATTTTCAGTTATTTATTTTTTTACTAAATTTTACATACTGGTAAACATATATTTAATCTAATTTTACAAAAATATGAATATATAAGTTAGTAAATTGTATATGGAGTTATCGTCTTTGATTTTATTATAGCTGATGGTTAAAGATGGACCAATTGATCTTCTTGAGTTAACTTTTCACCAATAGGTGGTACTATATATCATACTTTAATTGAAATTACAATCATTCTAATGACATTTTATGTTTGCTATCAAGTGAATGCGGAGATTTTATACAAATGCAATAGACATTCAAAGGTGATGTCCATGGAATGGACTACAGACAAGTCTAATGTATATAAATAAATAATAGAAAATGGCAACAATATAATTAAGATTTTATTTGAAAAATGAGGATACTTATTTTTTATTTTAATCAGAATATATTAATTTTGACGTTTTAATTTTTAACTTTAAAATTCACATGCAAAAAGCATTGTGCAGCACCATTGAAATATCATTGTGGCACCCTAGTATTCTCCAGCAGCAAACTGACTAATTGGTTTAATTTGTGAATTTATTGTGTAATATTTGAGTACTCTAGTAACAAGCTGTGAATAGCAATTTCATTCAGGTGATCAAACAGATTTGGGGGGGGGGTGCCACTAAACTGTTTAGGTTTAATTTGAAAGAGTGCATGATGATAATGATTATAGCAAAAAATACTTTGAACACTGAGCTAAAGTGGCAGATTTGAAAGCAAATAAATAAAATAGATGTAATTAATATTGACAATTGATAAATATAAGTTATTGTTATTCTCAATGCTTTGTGGTGTTTGATGCATTGGATGGGTAGTAGAAAATCCATTCATTAACACGCTTTGAATCTCAAACTTCTTATAAACTCCTGAAAAATAAATCATGTCATTATTTTGTTTAATTAATTCCTATTTTTTTATAATAAAATCGTGCAAAATTTTTTTTGAAATAAAAGCTAAAGTTTCAGGGACTAAAAAGTATATTTATTAATTTCTGCACGTTAACGTATATATATTAAATAAATATTGATCATTTAATGACTGCCTGTAAAGACGTCTTTGATGTAACATTTTATTTATCAGTGAAGGAACGATAACATTTAAATGCCTTTGGGCAGTTGAATGATCAAGGCGTTTAAATTGTTCACAGACTAACCATAAGCACCAGATTAATCATTTTTTAGCAAGTTTGAAAATTAAACGTGACACACACACACACAAACAACTAACATATACTAATAAATTGTAATTAAAAATCAAAAACAATAAACTTTTTTCTTTTTTTTTTTGAATGAGCAGAAAATTAAAAAAAAAAGAGTAATATATAAAAGACATTTAACACATATCAGCGTAGTCTGTTTAGAACGTTAAATAGTTTGCTACTGGTAATAAGGAAGTAAAAAAAATTAAAAAGCAGATTTTAGATAAATGACAGTAAAACGATTTGAAAAACTAACAGTAAAATATTTAAATAGTTTTAAACATATTTTTCTCTTCATTTTCAAGTAAAGATGTTTTAGCTATAATATGTAAAGATGTTTTATGGTCTCAAACTGGTATAGGAAAATAACCTGGCTAGTGATGACTATTGCATTTTGCTTACAACTATAGTTTTTGTAGACAGCAGATAATACAATATATTTTCCTGATTTGTTAAAATGACTGAAGCATACTTCACTCTATCTAAAAATAATTATCTGACCAATATTGCATTAAAAGAGCCGATTAATTAAAAACAGTCCCAAATTATCTTCTGAATTTAAATTTCAGGTTGTAAACATATTATTTCAATGAACTAATCATTACACTAGGAGATCTCTTCATAATATAAAGTTATAGATTAAATTTTTATAATCGTTGAAAAACTGTATTACCTCAAAAGGAAAAGCGTGATTATTTTTAATAGATTGATTGCCAATAATTATTAAAGACTATTCAGACATGTTACTTACTGAGTTAAACATTAAACATCACATGATCACTATCTCATATTAGCACATAATTGTTATTAAACAATTCAAAACAAAGCAAAACTCTCCATATAGTAGTGCCATCTTGTGCTAACAAGAGCAATCAATGGATGCCAGAAGGCTTGTGCATAAAATCCCTATCCAGTGCCTACTCATCCAATACCCCCAGACTAGTTTCTGGCTTGTGGCCTTCATCAGTGAGGAGCCTTGGATCTGAGAGCACTGCACCTAGATCTTAGGATCTAATGCAACCCTCCAGCACCCACCTTTTCACTGTATTTATCTACAAAACTATGAGAATGAAATTGAAACACAATTAATATTTTCAATCCAAACTCAATAGCTTATATAGTCATATGGGTCTGAATTCAAGTTAAACATTGTAATTATATTTAAAACTATGTTTATAAAACCAAATTCAAAATAAAATGCACTTTCCAAAGTTGAATAATTGATATTCTAAGAATTATTATATTTTGAAGAAAAAAAAACTTTTGTGGAAACTGAATTTTGATGATAATTTAATAATTTTTGCACAAATTTTATAAATTAACAATAGTATTTATTCAGTAAAAAAAGTTTGTGCAAAAGAAATGTAAGACCTCAATGAAATGATTTCAAAAACGGAAATAACAATAAATTTCCTCTCAGATAAAATAATTTAACTTTATATAATAAAAATAATACACATAAATGGAACAAATATATTATTTATTTATTCTAATATGTATAAAAATAAAACTGAATACAGATTTGTCATAGATTATTTCTAGGAAAAAAATATTTTAAAAGCAAAAATAGATAACTTGGCAATTTCCATTATTATGTATTTATAAAGAAGTACTTGCTTACAAATAAAATAATAATACTTACATACATGAATAAATAATTTATTAATTAAATTAAACAATTTTTTGAAACAGATTAATAAATTAAAGTCTAAAATGTAAGAAAATCTCTAAATATAAAATATTGAAATAGGAAATATGTATATACACCTGGGTATTTTTTTACGTGGACTTATTTAACATGATTTTGAAGTTACGCAATTCGTGTTTCACTGGAAGTTGAACTCCGATATTGCGATATTACTTTAAATAATAAATTTTGTGCACTCACATTATATTGAAAGTAATAGCACATTATTGAAATTCGACTTTCAACTTAGTAATTTCAATATTTTCAGCGCTTTATAATAGTAAGATTTTATGCAATAATGAAACTAAAATCATGATTTCCACATTTTATGTATACACACATTAAATTTTACAAGATTATAATATAAATTTGTTCAAACATTGTGCGTGTTAATTTTGCATTTTAAATCACATTCTGTTTTTGCTTTTTAAAAAAAAACGTTTAATCAATTATTAATCATTTAGTGTCCGCAAGTTTATTTTTAAAAGATGAGTAATAGCAGTGGGCACAATTAAAATTGAAAATTAAAGACAAAAATAAGAATTTAATTTTTAGTTGTCAGATTAATTACTAATTACGTTGTCACGAGAAAACCATTAATTAACGCAACATGAGAGTGACGTTGGCGCTAGTTGTATTTCATCTTCTGAAAAATCTGATTTTTTTTTCAGTTTGCAAACGAATCTGTTTACCGGCAAATAGCAATAATAATTAAAACGTGTATAAAGAAATATAAATTACTGTAAATTATACATAAAAATATATTGTTTTGAATAAAATTAAATATTATAGTTAAAAAAAGTTTGTCTTGTATCAATTTTTTTCAAATTTGAAATTTTTTATTAGTCATATTTTATTTCCTTATTTTTTTTTTTGCACAAATTTTAAAGTAAATTTTACATTTGTGCTTTGCTTTTATGCGAGTTTTGAAAAATCACAGTCCGTGTCCCCCCTTTTTCAAGGTAAGTTACGTCTATTTTTGCACGATTTCGTTTGTGTGTGTTTTCTGAGGAAGCTATCTATCGCGTAAAATGAGACCCAGGTGTATATCAAAGATGTATGCCTTTGTTATAAATGAAAAATGACTATTTCTTCTATCTATTAAGTATTCAAAATAAAAATATATTATCAAAAATATATATATTTATAATTTACTAAATAATTTATTGTATGATAATATATAAAAGAAAGAAAAAACTATAAATACACCTGGGTCTCTTTTTATGTGGTAGATAGGTTCCATAGAAAACCCACATTAAAAAAATCGCACAAAAATAGACTTAACTTACCTTGAAAAATGTGGGATATGTTCCGTAATTTTTGAAAATTACATAAAGCCAAAGCAACAAGATAATATTACTTTAAAATTCGCATAAAAAAATAAGGAAATAAACTATGACTAATAAAAAATTTCAAATATTTGAAAAAAATTGATACAAGACAAACATTTTTTACTTTTTTTATTAACTATTTAATTTTATTCAAAACAATATGTTTTTATGTGTAATTTATTTTACATTTTTCAGACATATTTTAACCATTATCGCTATTTGACAATATGCGGGGTCATTTGTGAACTGTAAGAAATCAAATTCAACACCAGAGGAAATATAATTAGCACCAACTTCAGTCTTGTGCTGCGTTAATGGTTTTTTGTCAACAATGTAATCAGTAATTAAACTTTGGGACAATGATTTTACTAATTGTTTATGAAGCTTGCAATATCCAGACTGCTATGTCTAGCTGTTAGAGAATGCACTTCCACGAGTGCAACTATATATATATGACATGCTTCTATGAATGTGTTAATAATGACTTAACGGTTAAATTTTCATTTAAGAATTTTTAACTTTAAAAGTTTGTAAATATTTTTACTTGTAATTTTTTTCTGTCTAAAAGTTTCTCCATGTATATATGTGTATAAAAGAAAATATAAACATACACCGATAAATAAATAATCAATCAAACAAGATTGAAATAATCAACTATTAATAATTATATTTAAATATTTATCAAACCGGCTTTCATCTCCATTGAGACCTTCTCACGATATTATATTATACAATTCATATAAACAAATAATAATATTCACTCCATCTACTGGATATTATTTACATTATATTTCATTTTCTTTTTAAACATGTCCATATATTATAAATAAATAAATTTAACATATTATACATCTAAAAATTTTAACAAAATTCCCCCCCCCCCCCAAATAATAATAATAATAATAATTAAATATATATTTTACATCTTTTAAAAAATAAATAAATAGATAAATAAATAGTATTTACATATGTACAACCATTTCCTACACTTTCCAATTGTTTAATAAAGCCGATTTCCCACCTAATTTAGCTGGACCTTTTACTATATTTACACATTTGTCTAAGTTTTCTTGAATATATAATGTTTCATAATATATTCTCTTATGGTAATTCTTTACATACTTAATAACACTTATATTTTCCTCACACTTATGTTATGCCCTGTATCCAAATAATGCATAAAATACATAAAATACAGGGCATAAAATGAAGTGTGAGGAAAATGTAAATGTTATTAAGTATGTAAAGAATTACCATAAGAGAATATATTATGAAACATTATATATTCAAGAAAACTTAGACAAATGTGTAAATATAGTAAAAGGTCCAGCTAAATTAGGTGGGAAATGGGCTTTATTAAACAATTGGAAAGTGTAGGAAATGGTTGTACATATGTAAATACCAATTTATTTATTTATTTATTTATTTTTAAAAGATGTAAAATATATATATAATTATTATTATTATTATTATTTTTTTTTGGGGGGGGGGGAATTTTGTTAAAATTTTTAGATGTATAATATGTTAAATTTATTTATTTATAATATATGGACATGTTTAAAAAGAAAATGAAATATAATGTAAATAATGTCCAGTAGATGGAGTGAATATTATTATTTGTTTATATGAATTGTATAATATAATATCTTGAGAAGGTCTCAATGGAGATGAAAGCCGGTTTGATAAATATTTAAATATAATTATTAATAGTTGTTTATTTCAATCTTGTTTGATTGATTATTTATTTATTTCTCTTTGTGACAACATTATGGACAAATAAATCATATTGGATATTTGACCATCATAGTGACATACACCGATGTACAACTATTTAGCTCTCGTTGGAATTTAGTTTGTAATTCATGTCATTAACAATTAAATTGATTTTCCAATTGATTAGAAAGTTGAAGACTTTCTCAAATCATTTTTGCTGTGAAACGAACAGGTTCCACTTCTGTTTCATTATCTTTTTCTAAATCTTCTAGGTATCTAAATTTATTGCCAAACCTTTTTCCAACAGGCATTTAAAGTATGTAAAATTTAATGTATGTATATAAAATGGTGAAATCTGATTTTAAGTGAAATATGAACTTCTTCATCGCATAAAAGAAAACGGTATAAACAGAAATTATGAAGAAACATGAACCGCATAACTTCAAAATTGCTTTAAAAAAATCTGCACAAAAAGAGACCAGGTGTATATCATACCATTTCAATATATTTTTATTTTAAGAACTATTAAACTAGAATTTATAACAGCATGGATTTTAAACTCTTTCCTGATTTGTATGGGTTATATTGGATTGAAATATTTTCAGTGGCAAGAATCCATTTAGATCTATTATCAATAAAAACTTTCAATAGATATTTAAACTTTGAATGATTTTCATGGTTGGAAACCATTTAACACACTATGATTTATTTCTACATATATCTAGGATGCTCTATTGAGAAGAAAATAAATTTCTGTCCTTGCTGAACAAAAACTTTTGTTGTCTGTGTAATAACAGAAAAATATGTTTATATTATGTATTTTTTAATAAGTATGTGAAATTTAGATTTATTTTAAGCTTCAATATATTTATTTTGCTTTTTTTAGCAGAAAATTAGTTAGCTGAAATGTTTGTTTAACTAAATTTATTATTCTTTTTTAATGCTTATTTAATTGAAAAGTTTTTGTATAATATTTCTAATATTAGTGTGTTTTAGAATATTTAAATTTCAATAAAACTTATTGGTCAATACATTTTGTATACTAATGATTAAAATGAAATTGTTTGTTTTGAGATTTCTACTTATTATTTGTTTTTGTTTTTTTTATTTGCAAAATTGACATTTTATTGTTAAAAAAATAGTTTTTGTTTTTTGTACTTAAATCTTAACAAAATTTGTTTAAACCATAATGATTTAATGAAAAAAGTATCTTTTATTAAAAATTACAGCTGAAGAAAAATATATGAAAGAAATGAACAGAGAAGATCAATGATAGAATTCTAAAATGAAACACTTCTTAAAATTGAAATGGCATTTATTGACACCCATCCTGTTTCACATATTATGATTCATTGTTGTATTTATTCTGAGTTCAAATTTATCCAACTACACATATTTAAATATATTTACACCTATTTAGGTATATTAAGTATATTCGTGTCTGTTAACTTATATATACGTATAACTGTACATAATACGTATATCTGATTATAATTTATATAATAAATTAAACATAGGTTATATTAACATTGTTATATATGTATAAACATCTACATGTATATGCAAATGAAGCTGCAATGCAATAGATTTAATAAGTGTTGCAACACAATTATATTATTTTATATCTTTAATTTGTTATAAATTTAATATAAAAATTTACTCATTTCATTTAAAACTTGCATATAATTTCAATTCCTGAGGTGGCTGAGATACATATATAGCAGAATGTTTATGTTAACAGAATTAGTTTTAAAAGATTGAATAATTTTTGGAAAATATGCCACACCCACCTCATTAAAATTGTGTAGATATTAAAAACAGATTTTAAAAATAAATCTAAAATACAATTTGAGGCACAGCAAAATCACACAAGCTGCATTATTTTGTTATTCACTCAAAATTTGCTTTTGTCTTTTTTAAAATGTTAGTACTGATTTTAAAAGTTAACAAAACTATGCTAAAATTACGGATTAAATTTTAAAAATGTAAACAAATTAATAGGTTGGTAAGAGGTTGTCGGAAGATTCATATAAGAAACCTCAAAATACAACACTCAAAATCTGCTCTCTATTATACGTGGAGCAGTTGTTGCTGGAAGCTACACCCATTTAAAAATGAAGATGATTGGCTAAGAAAGCCTAACTTTGCCATCTTCCTTTAGAAGAGCAGTAACTGTCCACTCACTGCAAGTCATCCTCATTGCTGTGGAATTGAAGAAACTAGTTCTGCCATCTATCAAGAAAACATCCGGAGATGACCTATTGAAGAATGTCTCTGCTAGATGCAATGCTGGATAACTCAACTAGAAGATTGGTAATATTTTTCTCTGCAGAGCTCTCTAAAAATGATCTTAAATTAAATTACTCTTAAAGTTTCCTAAGCTAGCTATTTTAATGAATTTTCATAAATTATAAACTTATAAATAATTTCTCAATAAATAAACTATATAAAGTTTTAATGTAACTTTAAATTAATTGTTACATTTTCATTTACCATTGTCAAATTCCCTCTACTCACAACTTTGACACCATCCATTTCAGATAAATACACTAATGATTATTACTAATCATTTTTGAAACTAAAGATTATATCTTTATTTATATGAATTTAAAAACTATGGGGAAGTATAGAGATGTTTATTATAACTTTAAATTAAATAAATGAATAATCAAAATTTTAAATAATGCACTTAAACATAATAAATGTATTTAGTTATTAAGTATATTTTTTAATCTGCAATCATGCCTACTCTATTTTATTTTATTTTGTTGTATTCTATTGATGTTTTATGATATGCCATAATCCAAAATGGAGATTAATAATTAGTAACTTTAGAGAGATGATTAGAAGCTCTCCAGTAATTTGATTTATGTTGCTTTTTAACAAACATAAATCTCCATTTTGAAACCTATTCTTATATATGTGTGTTTAGTTAAGCTATTATGTCCTAGCTTATCATTAAGGTTTGCATATTAATAATATATTTATAGTTAGATGATAGCAAGGTTGATATTTAAAAAGTATATTAATAACAATTAATTAAGCCCAAATATGTTTTTCTCCTGCTTAGTTTATTAGATAAACTATTCAGATTTAGTATTCATGAACTAGCTTGCTTTAATAAGACCATCTTAGCATGTTTTAGTATGCTAATTAGTGAACTGGAATAAGGTAGTTTGCAGAACGAAACTAGTATTTCGTCCATTAGTTTTAATTTTAATAATTAATATTCTCTAGTAAGCATTGTGAGTATATTCTTACATAGCATTATACATGCAATATGCCTTACTATGCTTTCTTTGTAAATGGGCTTATGGTGAAAGACCACCCAATTATTAGTTTGGGCACCTCCATAGAAGTGAAACATGTGGGTCCAGAAAACAAATGTAAAGCTGCCTTGATATCCCGAACTAAGGTTCACATTACACTAGCAAGGAAACTGAGTACTTGGTACTGAATCCTATGACTAATTATATATTCGTACTGCAATTCTTATTTAGTAATTTAGTGCCATAGTATCAGAAGCTCTGCTTATTATTATACAGTTCAGCATTGATCTGAATGTCTAATCTAGTTTACTTAAATAATCTGCATAGGGAGCATATTTATTGCTCATTATGTATTGTTAGTAAGAATAAGTTATATTTTAATCATACACCATCCTTGTAAGGTTTAGATTCCCATAGAAAACCTAGAATAGATGGCATAGCATACCTAGGCATGAATATTAATCACAGATATTAAATTGTAATAAACTTTAATATTAAATTATTAAAAGTACATCCCAGAAGATGAGATCCCTGCAACTAAATTAGCTCATCATTGATGTAACACCTCCATGTATAAGATTTCACCAGTGCACTCCTGTTTTGTTTTATATTAATTAATTTGCTTAATTTAATTACTAAAGATATTTAAATTGTGATTCTGTTTCATGTGTCTCTTGTAAAATACTTCAAATCAATCCAAGTTTAGTGTTGCATGTTAATTTATATCTATCCATTTATTTAGCCATAAGTGTGAATTTATTTAATATTATTACTAGTTTATCAGTCATTCCCAAATCTCATTTTTCACCCTGTTTTATTGCTTTCTTGTGAATTACATTGAGACCAAGTGTAACCTCATATTGGTCATCCATAGGGTAGTAAATGGCAGAGGGCTGGTGAAATAGTTGAAGTATAGTCAGATACAAGATCTCAACTCATCTGGATCAGCATTGTTATAATTTGCCAGAACTCTGGATTTTGTTGCACGAATATGACCATTACAAAATTAATACCTAAAGTCAAATATGGAGTGTTCTTTAGATTTATAGATGCTATCACATGCTATAAAATTCTGGAATCATTTGAAATATATGTTTTAAATTAAAATGTTTTCTTTCATTTTCAAAATTTTAATTTTTTTATTTATTTAATAGCATTTGTTTTTATATCTTCTTTACTTTTTTTTTCATTCCGTCATATGTATTCATATATATTACTTTTTATTAATCTATACACTAATACAGATTTTTTTATATATAATTTCTTTAATTTTCTAATCATTTCAACTGCCCTGAGTCTTCATCAGAGTTACAACATTTAAACATATAACCATTATTCTTTATACATATAAAAATATATATTTTACATTATTATTCATAATCATATTTTATTTTTAACCCTATATCTTTGCTTTCCTTTTTTTAATTATTATTTTTTCATTATTTCTTTACTATTTCTACTTTTTTTTTACTTTTTACTTTTTATGTTTTCTTTTTATCTATTATTCTACATTATTCTCTAATATATTTTACCATCTTTTTATTTTACTTTTAATACCTGTAAATCTAAATTTCTTTCCTTCCTTTTTATTAATTATCTATACATATTCTTTTATTAATAATTTTTATTCCTATTCCTACTTTCATTTTTTATTCCTGTTTATAATTTACTTATTTGTTTTACTCACCTTTTACAAATCTTCCTCTTTCTTTTTAAATTTATAACTGACTCTTTTTTTCAAGATCCTTAGCTCTTTTTCATATACTCCTTTAACACAACTCTCTCTCTCTCTCTCTCTCTCTCTCTCTCTCACTCACTCACTCACTCACTCACTCACTCACTCACTCACTCACTCACTCACTCACTCACTCACTCACTCACTCACTCACTCACTCACTCACTCACTCACATCAATTTCTTTAACTTTTTATCCTATTTTTAAACTTTTTATTTTACAAAACTTTATATATATATATATACACACATACACATTAACATTCCTATAAAAAGAATGTCTTTACCTCCCCTCTCCATTTAAATTTAGTTTTATTTTTTAAATTAATATAGCTTCTTCTATTTTTTATCTTTTTTATTAGTATATCCAATCATTCTAATGCTATCTCTGTCAAATATATGTTCTGTTTCCATAGCATGCATATAAATTGGTGACTTTTTATTATCTTGTATAGATTGAATTTTTCATTTCTCCTACATATTTAGTTTTTATCGTATTATTCCTACGTGATCTAAATTCTATTGCATATACTCCATTTATATGTTTTTCTATTCCTTTATATATTTATTATCTAATTTATCTATTACATTTCTCCTTTTTTATTTACAATCTTATATTTAATTACATTATTATATTTTTATTAATTTTTCTATTTTTATTAATGCTCTTAACTATATTATTGCTATACATTTTAATACATATATTCTTCCTTTTTATGCTATCTTTCTTACATCTTTTTTTCTTTTATTTATTTTCTTCTTTATATCTTTTTTCTAATATTTTTATGGTTTTTCTCTATTATTTTCTTTGTATATTCATTCTCTTTAAACTCTTTAACTATTTATTTTACCTTTTTCTTATACTCTTATTCATTTGAACAATAATTAATAGCTCTATATACACTTGAACTAATACTACTTATTTTATTTTATTATCCACATTAGAATTCCAATTCATTATACTACTATCCACATTCATTTTTTTATATACTCATGTTTTTATGAGAAGGGAAAATGTAGAATAGAAACATCAGTATATAAGAAAATGAATGGGGATGGTGGTATAATGAATTGGAATTCTAGTATGGATAATACATAGAAATTAAGTAGTATTAGTTCAAGAGTATATAGAGCTATTAATTATTGTTCAAATAAAGAAGAGTATAAGAAAGAGGTAGAATTAATAATTAAAGAGTTTAACGAGAATGAATATTCAGAGAAAATGATAGAGAAAAGTGTAAAAATATCAGAAAAAAGATGTAATGGGGAAAATAAAGAAAAAGAGAAGGGAAAATGTAAGAAAGATAGCATAAAAAGGATGAATATATATATATATATGTGTTAAAGTGTATTGTAATAATATAGTTAAGAGCATTAATAAAATCATTAGAAAAATTTAATAAAAATATAATAATGTAATTAAATATAAGATAGTAAATAAAAAAGGAGAATTGTAATGAATATATTAAATAATAAATATATTAAAGGAATGAGAAAACATATAAATGGAGTATATGCAATAGAACGTAGGAATAATAAGATAATAACTAAATATCTATAAGAAATAAATAATTCAAACTATATATGATTAATTCAGCATTGGTATGATAAAAAGTCACCAATTTATATGCATGATTGGATATACTAATAAAAGAAAACGTAGAAAAATAAAAGAAGCTATATTGATTAAGAAAATAAAACCAAATTGAAATAGAGATGGGAAGGTAAAGATGTTATTTTTGTAGGAATATTAATAGTAATAGAGAAAATGTATATATATATATATGTAAAGTTTTGTAAAATAAAAAGTTTAAAAATAGGATAAACAGTTAAAGAAAATGATAATAGAGGGAGTTGTATGAAAGGAGTATGTGAAAAAGAGGTTAAGGATTTTAAAAAAGAGTCAGCTATAAATTTAAAAAGAAAGGGGAAGATTATGCAAAAGGTGAGTAAAATGAATAAATAAATTATAAAAGGGAACAAATAATAAAGATAGGAATACGAATAAAACTTATTAATAAAAGAATAAGTTTAGATAAATAATAAAAAGAAAGGAAAGGAATTAGATGTATAGGTATTAAAAGTAAAATAAAAAGGTGATAAAATATATTAGAGAGTAATGTAGAATGATAGATAGGAAGAAAAGATAAAAAATAAAAAGTAAAAAGAAAGTAGAAATAGTAAAGAAATAATGAAAAAATAATAATTTAAAAAAGGGAAGTAAAGATATAGGGATAAAAATAAAATATGATTATGAATAATAATATAAAATATGCATTTTTATATGTATATAGAATAATGGTTATATGATTATATGTTTAAATGTTGTAGTTCTGATCAAGGTTGCAGGATAGTCAAAACTGTTAGAAAATGAAAAAAAATATATATTAAAAAAATTTGCATTAGAGTGTATACATTATGTAGAGATTTATGAAAAGTTAATATATATGTGAACATTTGTTTTTTTAATCACATTAGCCTTTATCATGCATCTTTCTAATTGGATAGTATTTAATGTGTTGAGTGCAGCACACAATAAAGTATTGATATATGTATATATGTGTTTCAAATCAAACTTTATTGTTCATAAAAAGTTACATTGTTAAAAATACATGGTTGAAAACTATGTAGCTTTGGAACAAACAGTTAGATATTATTGGTACAGTTCAAATAAATTATTAGACAGGTATCTGATAAATGTACACTTGTAAACTGTGTATTTGCCTATCATTCTATTTTTATTGTCTGAAGGTTTAGTTCATCAGTTTAAATACTTTTTGATTGAATTAAACATATCCTTTGGACTATAGATGTGGTGTTTAAAAAATTGTTGAAAAAGAGATATTTAACAAAAAAAAGTAATTGATCTTGTTACAGCAAAAGTCATTTGGATTTTTGAGGCTATGGTCTGTCTCAGGTTTTTGATAGTGTCCATGTAGCAGCAAATATATCTGGTAATGCAATTTTTCCATCTCTGACCTTCTGTTGTTCGAGCTTATTTGAGAATGTGGCTGGATGCCTTCTGAGTTGTTTCCAAGGCAGAAAGTACAACTGGTGCACAACAAAGTATATAAACAAAAAATTGCTGCACAGCTGCAGTATTGAGTCTTTACTGAATGTCTCAATTAGGTTATCAAGTGTGATGTTATTTTGTCAAAACATTGATTATATGTATGTGTCTGTACATACAAACATATATCCTTACATAATATGTTTACATGAAGCTTCATATTGACCTGTCAAAAATATGGAATATAAAAATAAAACATATCAAATGACAGTAGGGTTATGGTTTGTGCAAACTTAATGTAAAACAAAACATCTAAAGTATTATAACTATAATCACAACCTTAAAGAAAGAACATGCAGGCTTAATCACTCACTGCATGCATATATAAAGAATAGTACTTCAAGAACATTAGCTACTATATTAAAGTAACAAAAATATTTAATTTCCAGCACTGTTTAATTATGAGACAGATCGGCAATATCAATGGAGACACACACATGTGATTCACTACAATGGTTTTATTAATTAGCAGAATTAAAATTTTAACAAATATTTTACAAATATATATCAGTAATATTTTTGCATACATTTGTGCATATGATTGATGAAATTGGATTTTTCCCTTCTTCTTTCCGCTTTATTATCTGGCTTTACATATTTGGTGTGAATGAGCCTTTTGCATAGTTATCATTAAAAAAAAAAAAAAGATTATAGAAGAAGCAGCAATGTACCAAAATAAGAATGTTTTGATTATGGTGCTCAGTACTAAAAATGCACTCAGACAAATATTTGAAGTAAGATAATAAAGCAGAAAGAGAAGGGATAAAAAAATTTCACTTACCAAGCATATGCATGCATAAGTATGACAAAGTGAAAATTAAATATATATTAAAGTATTTTAGAAAGATCAAATATTTAACATTCAGCATAATGAACAATATTTAAATCCAAACAAAATAATTTAAAAACAAAATTGAAAAAATTACCCAATCTCTCTTTTTTTTATATTTTAATTTGGGTCTTTTTATTTTCAAAAGAAAAAGTTTATTGCTTGTCATTACTTAGGAAATTTTGAAAATTCTTCCTATGATGACCACAAACAAAATTATATTGACACCTGTTCCTGCAAATCGGTAAATTATGTATCAAACAGCTTTTTCTATGCTAAAGGTAGTCTATTCTCCAGAAGCTCTTATTAAAATCTCCGTTCAAAATTAAAGTAGACTTTCATGAGATTAATTGGCGGGGTAGCTGTTCATTTTTTTTTTCTTTTTTTAAAGTTATTGCCCACCAAACTGAAACTGTATGGTACACCATATTACCGAGTTGAACCTTTGGTTTATAAAAGTTCTTATATATGCGGGATTCGAACTCAGACTTTCACACGATCCACTACTCTCAGTGCCATCTCATATTGCTGACCCACCTGATCACACACATGTTGAAAAGATGAGATAGCAACTGAGAGTAGTGGGTCGTGTGAATGTCTGAGTTCGAATCCCGCATATATTACATATATAAATGCAGGTTTAAGCCTGTACAATGTATTAAAAGTTCTTATAAAAATTGATTTAGAAGCATTAAAATATGTAATGGGTGATATTGTAATATTGTTAAACAGAATAATCATTACACATTCTCTTAATACCACAAAATCTATAATCCATGATGATTAAGTAATTAATAGTACTAAATGAACATTACATATGTATATATGAATTATAAAGTAAATGTAAAAATTGAAGATAGTGCTTCTCTGGAGCATAAAAAATTACTACTTATTAATAAAAGAAGAAAACCGAAACTTCTTTTTTATTATTTGTTTTGTTTTCTATTTATTTTAGTTTACATATCTGAGAAATATAAAACGTATGATTGTAAAATGAAATGCAGAGACAATAATTTTTTTTCTTCTCTATTTTTTATTTTTTATTTATTTATAAAGTTAATTTTACAAATGACATAAAAGATATTAATTAGTCATTTATAATTCAGTCCTTTCTGAATGTTAACTTCACTATAATTAGTCAATCATTTTCCTATTTTTTTCTTCAAGTCTTTTTAATCTTTTTGATGGCTTCTTAATTGTGATAAGATTCAATATGATAAAAAATAAAAAATTCCCAACCATATCTTGTTCCATATATAATGCCTTGAAGGTATTTACATTGATTATTGTCATTAATTTTATTTAGAATGCATTCTGTTTGAGAATTAGCTAATCACACGGTGAAATTTTTACTTATCACAACATTCATGTTTCGATAGATTTCAGAGTGTTTATTAATAATCTAAACCAGAAATTTTTTAAACATTATTTATATATGCTTGTAAGAATTCTATAATGATTTTATATACATATATAATACAATTTCTAATATATGAAATATTTAATGCAATCATTTTAATTACAGAAGTATATGTACACAATATGTGTACTTTTTCTTTACAACTTATAAATAATTTATTTATAATCGGTAATTCATTCTGCTGAGGTGTCGAACATGCCATGGGTAGAACGTTTTATCTTTGGGTCAGTGAAACGTAGTGGCCTGAATGCTTATTATAATGCCTTAGGCCTCACTTAACCTGTATAAAAAATAGTTGGAAAACGCCAACACTTAACAAATTGTCTGATTAGATAAATTGATAGAAAGTACAACTGATTTGTGTGTGTGTCTATGCATATATATATTGCAAGGAAATCAAGTCATATAATATGAGACTTAATTTAATAAGCTTGTATTACAAATGTTATATAATGATTGTGCCAATACATATTATATATATATAATTTCTGTATGCGTATGTTGGAAAAAATCCGAATCTTTGCAGGTATGGCTATAATAATTTTTAATTTCTAATTAATATATATATATTTAAATTGTTGCATAGATTTCTTATTTAATTGAGTGATTATTTAAAACATGGTGATACTTACATTTTTTGGAACAGAGGCAGGAGAAAATTTTGCAATTGAAATTTTTAACAAATGGAGGCCATAGACTAACATCTAAATGACCCCGATGGAAGCCAAAATAATTTAATATATGATTATTTAAATTAATCATTTTTACTTATAATGCAATTTAATTTTATATATGTGACCTTCAATTAATAATTAGCACTTCTAAGTTTATTATATATATATAAAGTACTGTAATAGATAAACTTGGCCAATTTGTATAAAATTTCCGTAGATTTTGAATTTTCTCCATTATTTGTTATTATACAAAGAGGCAGGAAGTATCAATTTTTTTATTCATACATTACGTTGCCTCAACAATGATTCATATATTTATTGATTACATTTTATGAGTGTGAGTGATCAATGATTTTCATTAGCATATAGTATACACAGACAAATGTTAGAATTTAATTTAAAAATTATTTCAAGCCATCATTTTGCACATTTTTAACAAGAATAGTACAATTTACAACTACTTTTGCATTCTTTGTTTATTTTTTAGTGAAAGTCATTTATGAAGTGCAAAATATACTTTGCATGAATGATATTAAATTGTAAAATTAAACTACTTTGCTTGCATTAAAAATGAAAAAGGAACATCCATTTTTGCTTGTGAAGTTTTATGACAAAGCACTTCCAGTTGTTGCAGTGTAAATTTAAAAAAATGAAATTTTATTTGTACAAATTTTTTAAATTTATTTGTATATATATATAATTAATTTATTAAAACTGTGATTACAAAGGGGTTAAAAGACTATCTTAAATTTAAGAATATCTTTAAATAATTAAAATTTTAGAATATTATTGATATTTCTTTACAGAAGACACATGAATACATACATTGATTTTTAAACTTGCAGCCTTATGAACTCACCACCTGAAATAATCATATATTCACCTAAATTTGTGTATATGCTAGTGTTTTGAATAGTGATGTAAATCTGAATTATTATTTGAAGCATTTATTGTGAACTAACATTATGGATAGTGATGTAAACCTGAATTATTTATTGTGAACTAATAATATTCATAAAATGATGAATAGCTTTACATAAAAATTAGAGTTCATTTACAACTCATTTATCAGTCCTGTTAATATAACAAGAATGTAAGATTTCTTCTGAGTTTTAGACTTATTGCTAAGCTGCTAGACAGCCATATTAGCAGGTCAATAAAGAATGAAGAGACAACCCATTGTCTTCTACAGAATAATGGGAATGGATTTCACAAAAGTATATGCTAATTAAGCTGTTATTTCCATTGTGTTGTTTGTTTAGATACATTATCCGATGATTGTCATTTCCTGTTTGCTGAATCCAAATGGCCAGTTATTATTATTTTTTTAGGGAATAGCTTACAATATTTTTATTCTCTAGATGAAATAAGTTTGTTTATATACATATCCAATGAGAATCATTTTCTGTTTACAGAATCCAAATGACGAATTCATATATTGTAAAGTTGCACTTGTAACCATAAGTATTCATATATGTTTATTGCATAAAGATATATTTAATGTCTAAAAAAATCATGGTTATTTGTTAGAAGTAGTTTGCATTGTTTGCCATATTTTATTACTACTTACTTGAGAACATGAAAGATGACAAATAAGAAAAGCTTAATAGTGAAACAATCTTAGCTTTTCTTATTTAGTGTCTCCAAGCACTCAAACTTCAATTATAATTACTTAAAAAAGTAAACTAATGGATTATAAAACTACTACTTATTTACAATTTTATATTTTTGAATTATAATATATACTCATGAACATGTATTACCTGTAAAAGAAAATGTATTCTCATATTAAATTGTTTTAAGCATATTATATATCATTGTGGCACAGAAAAAACTTTGCTCTTAACTGAAAGGAGACCTTTTGGTTCCTCTTTGAGATCTTAAAGAAAATGAGCAGCACAAATTCCGAATGTTACTCCGTATGGTCTTATCATTGCAATTGTTATTACCATATGATTATTCACATAGTATACAAATATAGATGGGCTGTTCACCAACATTAATCAGCCAATATAATAAGTTTATTGGCTTTATACCTCTAATTTAAGATCAAGACACATTATAGTCTTTCTTTTTACTTGTCTAATAGATGTTAAGTGAACTATCAGTTTAGTTTTCTCAAAGATAGAATATGTTGTTTGAATGGGCCTTTTTTAAAATAGATATTTATAATCATGACAAATGAAATTAAATTATGGTCCTTATTTCCAGGAGACTGTAAAGTCACCAGTCTGAGCAGTAATTAATGGCAGGAGGTGAAACATGCTTAGAATCTCCTGATTGTGGATCCTTGCTGCCATATGATGATGATCTTTTAAGTACTTACAACTGCAGATCACTTTCAAGTGAAGGAAGTGCAGATCAGTCTCAAATGTAGGAAGAGAGACGTTAGTGAACTTTGTGAAGTTAGACAAAAAAGTAAAGAAACAATTGATTAAAAAGTGGACTTGTACTGTAACTACAAAGAAACAAACATTGGAGGCACAATTGGGATAGGATTCATTATAAATAAAAAATGAAAATAGAACATTGTGGAGATTGATGTTGACAACATTATGGTGGTTAATGGCATAATCAGACAAAATTACAAGATTAGTTATTCATTTAATGGTAAATATCACATTCACATAATTTAGGTTTATGTCCCAACAAGTTCTCATTCTGATGAAGTAGAGGATTTTTATATGGATGTGTAAAAAGCTTTTGATCGGACCAAACAATATTTTTTAAATTGTTACAGGAGACTTTAATGTTAGAATTTATAAACAATTCAAAGACGATAAGTGCTATGGGTAAATTTGGTTATAGGGATAGAAATGAGAGAGGATATAGACTATAGAGTTTGCAAAAAAAAAACAACAACAACTTTATATTATGAATTTTTAGTTTGAGAAAAATGTTTAATGGAAATAGACATGAAAGCATCTAAATGAAAGTACATTAGAATTAGATTATATTTTGATTAACAGAAAATATGTATTTCAAGATAGTAATTTTCTTAATAAATTCAACACAGGAAGTAATTATCAATTAGTGAGTTGAAAAATAAGGTGTTAATGCCAAAGTAGAGGACAACAATTATTAAAAAAAACACTATTCTCAGTTGGTATTCCTAACCTTCAGAAACATTCCAGTGAATTTAAATTAGGACTTGCAAATCGTTATCAAATATTGTCAGATTTTGAACATGATTCAGATTTGAAGGAAATTCTTAGGAAGATAACTAATACTTTTAAAAACTGCAACAAAGATATCTGGTATAAAAAACCAGTAATTAGACCAATAAATAAAAGATGGAATATGAAAATATATAAAAATAAAGCATTAAGAAGAATTGAGTATCTAGAATTTTGTAAAATGGCATGAAAAAGAATTAATAATGATATAAGAAAATATAATCATGAATTAGCAACATAGAAGAGAATAAAAGTTTCAAAAGTGTAAAACCACATCTTGATATTGGTAAGAATTTTATTTCTGCAATAAGAAAAAAAGATGGAACTATTACTAAAAGGAGAGATGATGTCATGAAATGTATAGAAGAAATGTTCTATTAATGAATAAGAGTTGCCATTATAGTTTGGATTTGTAGATTATGAAAAGGCATTTGATTTTGTTTAAGAAATTCTTCAAGGTTAAAGCATTGGATCATCAATGTATAGACATAGAATATTGTCATATTGTGAAGAATATTTATAAAAATGCAACAGCAACTAGGTTTTATAATAATACTAGGAAGATTAACATTGAAAAGTATCTATGTCACAATGACTTCATACCTCCAAAACTTTTTACAGCAGTTTTGTAAAAAGTATTTTAGGATTAAAATGAGAAGCTAAGGGAATAAAAAATAAATGATTATTTAAGTCATCTAGAGTTTGTGTATGATGTAATTGTTTTTGAAAATAATGTTTGAGGTCTAGAAATGTTGCAAGAATTATCAAATGAACATACAAAAGTAGGATTGAAGACAAATGTTAAAAAGTCTATAGTAATGTTCAATGGATTTTCTCAAAAGAAGAAAATAAAGATTGATAAAGTTAACAACTATAAATACTTTGGTCAGATTATTCTTATAGATTGAAGCATAATGAATGAAATTAACTACAGAATTAAACTTGGTTTGAGTACTCTTGATAGAGATATTAAAAGTAAATGTGCCTTTGTATTTGAAAAGAAAGGTTTTAATAAAAGCATTTTACCAGTTCTTACTTATGGATCTGAGACTTGAACATTTAATGGACGAGTAATATGAGATGTATACCACCCAACAAAGTATGTGGATACATATATAAGGAGTAACAAAAAATCAACAATGAAATATGTGTGTGAGAGGACAAACAGGTGTTACTGATATTAGTAAATGAATTAAGAAACTGGAGTTGGGATGATCATATTGCTGGAAGCGATGATAATAGATAGTTTACTGAAATCTTAAACTGGACTCCAGGAGATTATAAAAGATCTTGAGAGAATAAGGTGAAATGGATGGATGAAATAAGGACATATACTGGGATGAAATATTAGAGAAGCTAGAGATCAGAGAAATTTCATTGAACTTGGAAAGACCATCCTACATTGGATCGATAATGGTTAAAATGATGATGATTTAATACAACATATATATATATTCTGACATGCCGATTGTATATTCACTTCTGGGCAATATCGTATAAAACAAAATGGGTTAGCTCAGTTAATGATTACGTTTGGTTAAATGCAAATAATTGATAAATAAAATATCTTGCATTAATATTAAACATTCTACTAGAAAAAATATTGAAAAGGTTCAGTTTACAAAATAAATAAATAAAATATTTATTATATCATGAGACTTGGAAATGAAATACAGATGACAAGAAAGATTACATTGAGCCAATATCCCACAGGATACTACCTCAATGGCATAAGAACACTATCCCTCTATTACTATCTCAAATAAGTAAACTTATAGTATTCTTATAACTTTAATAAATCCTACTCATTAAGATTAAACTAATAATTAAATCTTAATCTTTTATTTATAATAATTTAGCTCAATAAAATCTCAGGTTCATAAAACTATTCTAAGTTAATTAAAACACTGTAGTAAAATATGATAAGGGATTTTTATGTCATACCCTACTACACTTAACTAATAATAATAATATTCTTCATTGGATGGACTAATTTTATACATCTTTTCTCTTTATTATAATTTTATTACCATGATAATAATAAGAAAATACTATAGTATAATCTTTTATCTTCATCTAATAACGTAATAAGTATGTGGTAGTATTTTATAATCTGACAAAAATATGTGTGACAATGGATAGCATATATTTCGATGTACCATTATAATAATCAATTTATGACCATAAGATAATGTAAAAATGTGATTTCTTAAATAAATTCCAAGAAAATATTCAAATTCTTAAAATAATATTTTATTTATTTCTGTGCAAAAATATTATGTTTGATTCTATTATTCTGTATATATCATGCATTTTAATGGAAAAGAAAACAATCTGAACACACAAATTTTGAAAAACAAATTTAACAGTTTTATTATAACAATAAAATAAAATAACAATTTATTTACATTTGACATCCTAAATTTGCACCGTTATACATTTCTTATTAATTATAGTTATTAAAAACAATAGAGAATCTGTTTAAGTCTTCACTTTGACTTAAAATAATAATAATAAACAATACAATTTTATTTATCTCTTTATGATCAATTTTATGATGAAATTACATTTTTCTATACTTATTTTAATCTATCATATCTTTAAATATTATTTCACTATGCTTCCTTTTAAAACATCCATTGAAACATAGTACGGAAAACACAAAATGTAACAATATCGAGTATGGATCTTTTAACTAAACAATTTTCATTTTGCAATGTTATGCATACTACATAAAATATCTATTGTTAATTTATTACTGGACTATGTGAATACTATGATTATTAAATATAATATATCCTATTTAACATTACTCTAATACTGAATAGCTGTAATAATTTATGTATTCCTTATTATTTAAATAAATACAAAATCGTACCTATGCTTATTTTATATCGCTTTGTTTTATAACATTATTTCTTAAAAATATGCAATACTCATAAAAAAATGATATAAAATATTTAAAAGTTATTTAACATTTCAAAGAGCAACTTTGCTTTATTTGTTTTATTCCTAAAATTTATTTTACATCTGGGTCTCTTTTTACGCGGACTTATTTAACACGATTTCGAAGTTAGGTGATTCATGCTTCACCGGAAGTCAAACTCTGATAACGCGATATTACTTTAAATAATAAATTTCGCGCACTTACGTTATATTGAAAGTAATAGCACATTATTGGAATTCGACTTTCATCTTAGTAATTTCAATATTTTCAGTGCTTTATAATAGTAAGATTTTATGTAATAATGAAATTAAAATCATGGATTTCCACATTTTATGTATACACACATTAAATTTTACAAGATTATAATTAAATTTGTTCAAACATTGTGCATGTTAATTTTGCATTTTAAATCACATTCTGTTTTTGCTTTTTAAAAAAGAAAGTAATCAATTATTAATCATTTAGTGTCCACAAGTTTATTTTTAAAAAGTGAGTAATAGCAGTGGGCACAATTAAATTTGACAATTAAAAATTAAAATCTGATTTTTAATTGTAATTAACATTTAAAAATTACTTACGGCAACTTGAAATTAATGTGATGTAAAAGGAAATTTGATATTTAAACGGAATTGAAAATTAAAAAATTAAAGACTAAAATAAGAATTTAATTTTTAGTTGTTAGTTTTAATTAAATTTTTCCCAGCAGTGGTGAAGAAATGTTTTTTTTATTATCATAAGTCTAAGTTCATAAACAATTAATAAAATCATCATCTCAAAGATTAATTACTAATTACGTTGTCAACAGAAAATCATTAACACAATATGAGAGTGAACTTGGCACTAGTTGTATTTTTTTTTGTGAAGAATCTATTTTTTACCAGTTTACAAACGAAACTGTTTATCAACAAATAGCAATAATAATTAAAATGTGTATAAAAAATGTAAATTACTGTACTGTAAATTATGCATAAAAATATATTATTTTGAATAAAATTAAATATTATAGTTAAAAAAAGTTTGTCTTGTATCAATTTTTTTCAAATTTGAAATTTTTTATTAGTCATATTTTATTTCCTTATTTTTTTTTTGCGCGAATTTTAAAGTAAATTTTACATTGGTGCTTTGCTTTTATGCGAGTTTTGAAAAATCACAGTCCGTATCCCCCCCTTTTCAAAGTAAGTTACGTTTATTTTTGCGCGATTTCGTTTGCGCGTGTTTTCTGAGGAACCTATTTATCGTGTAAAACGAGACTCAGGTGTATTTCCAAAATAAATTTAGAACATATTTTATGATTCCTTTCCATTTTGGGTCCGTTGGATTTTCAATTCCAACTTGCACAAACTCTACTTTTTCTTACAAGTAAATGAACTTATCTTATTCAGACAATAGTATATCTTAAACTCTAAATTATTTATTATTATTTCTTTACAAAATATTCAATACTGTGCGATTTAGTTATTTTGAAAATTTGAGACAGCAAATAGATGTGTAGGCCTAGGGAAGAAAACTAGAGTCTAACTCATAGTACATATTGGATAAAAATAGAGGCATGACCTATTCTGTCTAATGTTCTCCACTGCTATCAATGATGTCAAGGCTATTCCTTCAGCTTTATTGAAACATCAATACTTAAAAAAAATAGACACTGTCCATAAATAAATATATCAGCTACAGGGCATTGTTAACTGTACTGTATACTTAAGAAGATTACAAAAATACTATTTCTATTCCCCTAATACATCCTACCTTGATATCATCTCTTTGGTTTCATGTTCTCCAGCTTAATCCCAAAGTCACTATCTTATCAACATTTCCTAATAGATTTATCAAATCATACACTGACAAATCACATATTCAAAATAATAAATAAAATTCAATTGTAATTAAAATGATCTCCCTAATCAACAAGAAAAGTCTGCTTTACTTTC
The DNA here is from genome assembly GCA_028023455.1 of Epiperipatus broadwayi. Classification (NCBI taxonomy): domain Eukaryota; kingdom Metazoa; phylum Onychophora; class Udeonychophora; order Euonychophora; family Peripatidae; genus Epiperipatus; species Epiperipatus broadwayi. The sequence goes on along the minus strand of JAQFVV010000056.1, from coordinate 6,209,292 downwards.
CTATCTCATATTCTTAAACACATACAAATTAGTCATATAAATACTTTGAATGTCCAATAATATTAAGGTTTTTAAAAGAATCATGTAACTATTCATCATTATGTTGTGTTATATTACTAATATGAAATTAAAGTATACATATTCCCAGAAATAAATCCTAATTTCACAATTTAAAAGTGTTGTACAAATGTGTTTGCATACAATTTACATTCATACTTCCATACATTATAATTTATTGGCAATCTGCAAAAAAAGAAAACAAAAAAAATACATAATAAAATATATCAATATTTACAACTATTACCTACGTGATATTGACTTGTCATCACTTTATCACATCTTCATGTCCATCAATTAAATAAAACATTGCATACATGAAATACATCCATACTTTTATACTTAAAATGTTAACTTATTTAAATCATCAAATTATTTACTATAAGATTATAGTATCCTTAGTGTTAAATTAATGTTCATGTTCCTACTCTTCTAATTAAAATAATATTACACTTTAAAACTTAATAAATAATTCAAAACCATAATTACGTAAATCTTCAGCTGATGAATGTTTTTTTATAAAGTTCAAATGTTTTATTTTCTCGAGAGTTTTTTTTTTTTAAAAAAGTTCTCTTAGAGCTTTTAAAATCCCCAACCATTGCTAAGTTTTTCTTGCTTGACAACGAACAACCATCCGACTTTGCATCTGCGTTGTAAATCCTTCCGGTATGATGAGCGACATTTAAAAAATGAATAATAATAAAAAATAATATGATGTCTTAAAATCTTGGAAAACTAATAAAAATAATCATTAATCTGTTCTGGAAAAGTTCATAGAATAATAGTTTATAGTTTCTATTCTCCAGAACAATGATTATGAAAATAATAATAAAATCATAATGTTGAAAAATAATAACTTGACGCTTCCATTCTTGATAATTCTGTATCGGCTTGGTGATGCATCATTTCCCGGTAGCTTAATTACTGGCAATCCAGATAAAACTTTTGTGCAATATTTAAAATATTTATATCTCCATAAGTTCAGTAATTGCTGGTCTATAATTTATTTTTTATAGGTTTACTTTTGAAGATAATTTATTGTTTATTATCCAATTAAAGCTGTTTCCATTTTTTTAAAAAAAATTATCACTTTTTAAAATAAATTCTAACAAAAATGCGTATAACTTTATATAACATAGGTTTTATTATGTATGCTTTTCTAAAAATACTTTCCATTAATTTTTTTACTTATGATAGTTTTTTCTTTAAAATATTACAATGTTTTCCTTCAAAAAGGATGAAACATTTATCTTCATAGCGTTATGTTTCCATAAAATTATTATATAACTTATCATATTACTTGTCGGTCTTAAACATGACTATCTCGCTATTATATAAAAAATGCGTGATTCACTTTTAATCTGCAAGTAGCTTTTCTATTAAGCTTTCTGTATAATGTCCAAAATAATTCTGTGCTTACAAGAATAGTTCTCTTGGTTAATACCATTAACATTGCATTAACAATTATTGAAATAATTGAGAGAGTGCAAATTTCTCAAGCGCTTATGACTACAACTATATACTTATTTTTAAAATTTTCATTAAACATAGTTTACTTATTGGCATATCCATATTTTTATTGCGGAGTTATATTAAGTTTTGACAAATAATCCTGGTAACGGGAACTTTAAATTAGCAATGCATATTTTTAATAAACTTATTAAAATATACTTATTCTACACACTCTTTGCAAATATTTTAAAATAAATATCCTATTAGTTTGCAAATAAATTATATGAGAGCACTAAAAATTGACTAAAATAAAAATTTTAAAATTACTATCACATTGATCACCAACTGAAACCAATCCGTGCAACAGTATTTATATCCTACAAAATACCTCATCGTATTGGTGGATTTTTACTTTTCATTTGATACCGAATTTGCATATTGCTACAGTCTTACACAATTAAATTTCAAAAATAAAATATGACGCATTATAACTTTAAAATATTATTTAAAAATATTAATCTTAAATCAATTATTATACTTTACTAAAATGAATTAAACACTTTAAACTGACTTTCAAAACAATATTTAATAAATTTATCCCATCTTTAATGTTTAATTTATCTATTTTATTTTAAAACAAAATATTTAACTTTTTATTAACTGTATTTGTCTTATAATACTATTTAAAACATTTTATGACTGCTTTAATATTTTCCCTTATGATAGGCAACTAAATATATTCAATTCTATAATGTAATTTTAAAAATATTTTGAACTTTGTTAATACAAATACTAGCAAGCATGTGTGCATTACTGTATTATGCAGGTCACATGATTTTACAACCTAGACAGATTGTATCCAATTTACTGTCTAAAAATACATGATAAATTGCAACACTTATTATATTAAATAAATAATACAATAATATAAAATTTTGAATAGTAATTTGGAAAATATAGAACTAAATATAACTTTTACTACCATAAAACTTACTTTTAGAATATATGATATTAATTATAATTATTAAATATAATTTATAATTTTAAATATAGCATTTATTTAACTATAAGTTTAAACTATTAAAATTGAACTTTTTAAACATACTTTAAACATTTATAGCTGCGTTATTTATTATGGCCAGCTTTTCCAACCATATGATTAATAATTTTAGCCTTACTTAACTGTTTTTTAAATTATTTATCATAATTTTAAGCATTACCTATTTTTATTTAACTTTAAATTGTACTTTTAAGATATTATCAATACAATATAACTATCACCCAAAGAGAACACATTCTAAATTTAATTTTTTTAGTAATTTGCTGTGATGAGCTTATTCTGACCTATAGAAAAGGGCACAATATATACAAGCAGAAGTTTCTGTTTTACAACTTAATTTAAAAAAAGATATTACAGTTTCATCAATTTCTAGCATTGACTAATTTTTAATTTATGTTTCCAATAAAAATTTGAATTGATATTTAATATGTATTTAGAATAAAAAAAAGTAAGCATTTGTTATATACAGTTATATATTAAACTTTATGTGTGAGTTTTTTAAAATGAAAAAAGACCCTGAAGACATGCAGTGACTCATGGGAATATTGAACATTACATGAGTTTATTTGGATTTGTTAAAATGCTTAATAATTTGGTGGTCTAAGGCTAACCTGTTAGGCAGTTTGTGAAAAGTGGAACTATCTGTAATTGTTCTGTTAGACACTTCCCAAAACATTCGACCAGCTACCAGTTCTATTACAAATCATGAATCTGCTCTGACTAGAAAAAGAGCAGGAGTCAAGATTCTTCAATTGTTTTTCCCATGAGAGCTTTTTTTTTAAAAAAAAAAATAAAAAATTATACTGTCCACGATTATGCCAATACATCCTGTATGTTGTAATAAATCTATATTATACTTGTGTAAGTCAAAATGTCTAAGTAATCTAAAAAGGTTCTTACTAGAACAAAATGGAAGGTTAAATTATTATGTGTTGTGAATTACTGTTGATGTGAGTATATATATATATGGGTGTGTGTGTATTGTACACATACTCTGTTAAAATAATCGAAAATTGTTGTTCGAAAAATACAGGGTGACAAATAAAATTATATTATTAGTAGAAAAATATAACAAATTCTCTCTAAATCAAGACATAGCTTGATTTCTTTATTATTATTTTTTGCCATAAATAAACCAGAGTTAACATGTTCTCAACTTTATTAACAAAAAAGAAAGTATTAGTTCTAATGTTAAACAATATACTTACATCAAATTCTCCACTTGCTATTGCCGCTTGTGTGAACAAACAATTCAACAATGTATTAAAATGCTGATATTCTAACCACATCAAATTAATCAATTGCCTCATATACCGACTATTAATTTCATCTCTTATATTACTTTGACATTTATTATTGATGTTTATTATTTCTTCTCATTAAGTAATGCAAACCGTTTTATTTTTATTATTTTGCATTATATTATCATAATTTGACAATTTTATCAAAAAGTATATATATATATGCCTGTATAAATGTTGCAGGAGTTAGCAGATGAAAGTAGAAAAGTAGGACTAAAGATAAATGTTAAAAAGACTAAAGTAATGTTTAATCGATTTGCTCAAAATATGAAAATAAAAATTGATTATGAAGAATTAGAAAAAGTTAACAGTTACAAATACCTTGGTCAGATTATTAATACAGATGGAAACATAATGGAGGCAATTAATCATAGAATTAAACTTGGTTGGAGTGCTTTTGGTAGAAATAACTTGATACTAAAAGGAAATATGCCTATGTGTTTGAAAAGAATGGTTTTTAACACATGTGTTTTATCAGTTCTTACTTATGGATCTGAGACTTGGACACTTAATAGAAGAGCAATACAGAGACTTCAGACCACTCAAAGGAGTATTGAGAGATGTATGTTGGGAGTAACAAGAAGAGATCGAAAATGCAATGTATGGGTAAGACAACAAACAGGTGTTACTGACCTTATTGAAAAAATTAAAAGATTGAAATGGAGTTGGGCTGGACATATTGCTAGAAGAAATGATAATAGATGGACAATTGAAATTTTAAACTGGATTCCAAGAGATTGTAAAAGATCCAGAAAGAGACCACATGTGAGATGGATGGATGAAATAAGAAAATGTGCAGGGGTGTTATGGAAAAGAGAAGCTAAAGATCGGAGAAGATGGATTAAACTTGGAGAGACCTTCATCCTGCAGTGGATTGATAATGGTTGATGATGATGATGATGATAAATGTCTACATTTAAGACATATTTTGCTACATCCATGTTGTTTAATATAATTTGTCTGGGAGGAAAATCTATATCTGTTTGTAATCGTGAAAACATTTTTCAACAGTTTTAGAATTTTTTCTTTGACAAATAGCGAGTCAGTATGATATGCAAATGCATAGAACATCACTTCTTAGCTAGCTGATTAAACTATGATTGAAAACACTAAAATTCTTTCTATCCAATAGTAACTTAACATGTTGAATAATACTTTCTTTTGTCATTGTTTTTATATCCGGATGGTAGAATGTTTTTATCTTGTGGTTTTGTATTTAAAGTCAATTTTATTACATATCTGTAAAATTTAATACTGAAGCAATAAAAAGGTCAGAAATTATTTATACATAACACTCATACATTAATAGAATGCAAAGAATATATTACCACTGTATTTTTTGCATTATGATTGCTTCAATATATAGTTTGTTGAAAGTTTTGCTTTCTTCTATTTTAAATTTTATACATTAAGTTATGTGATGATTGTAGAAAAGAATTTGTTATCAACTAAAAGAGACTCTTTGATTCCTCTTTGAGGTCTTAATAAAATTGTGTTGTAATTGTACCCTATATTTTGAAGATCCTTTGTATACTTTTCAATACTGTTGCTTTTATCATATTCAAATTTGCACCAAGCATGATTTTTTTGTAGAAAACCTTTTAGTCCTGCACATTCATATGAAACGGGTGTTATTGATTTGGTGTGGATCATTCCTATGTTTATAGGTTTAAGCATCATTCTGTAGTCTAGTGTGGTGCATTGTCTTTGAATAAATAAATCCAAAAATGTAATTCCTATTATTGTCTTTTGTCTCCATAGTCTATAAAAATGGTGTCATTTGTTCTAATTCTTGCCATATTTTATTAATGTATGTGTTTTGAATATATAAACATTTTATCTATGTATTTAACATATATTAAGTTTGGAATAATAATATTATTAATTTTGTGTTAGATAAAATTTAATTGATTAGTATTCACTGTTTAACCATTTGTAAACATAATTACCATATTTTATCTAACATAAAATTTCTCTATTTACTATTGGCTATTTTCTATATATATATATATATATATATATATATATATTAGTAAATATAAAATATATTTCTACTATTAACTTTATTCTTTATAATATGTATAGGTGTTTTAAACCAGACATAGCCATTGGAAAATTATACAATACTTGGTTTTGTATTTCCTCATAACATGTTAAGCAGCAAATTCCACCTTTCTAATTTGAATTCCTTCATATTTGAACATTTGACTTTTACAATTAACTCTTTCTATTTTATATATTATCTGTAAAAATTGGTTTTCGCAAATTAAATTTTCAAACAATAGACATTTTAAAAATTAATATTTGGTGTTATAAAAATATAAAATAAATATCTAAATGAATTTGTTATCTATAACAATGGAGCTTTGCATCATTGGATTTAATTTATTTATTCAAAAAGTTAGTAGAATGAAATATTAAATAGTTGAATTTTATGTTTTAAAATAAAGTAAATTTAGGATTGGTTATTTAAGAAAGAAAAAAAAATTAAAAGTTAGTATATTATTTATTATTAGTACAATTTTTTTAATTTTTAATTTTTAATTTTTTAATAATACAATAAACAATAATGTACCTCGCACCAATCTACCTAGAATAACAATCCCCTACATTCCTAAAATATCTAACAAACTAATGAAAGCATTAAACAATAAATTTAACATAGCAGTTAGAACTCCACCTAATTCTAATAGATTGCTTAACAACTCTAAAGAGACCACATTGATCGATCGTTCACCCCACACGTGGTGTACTCTATTGCCTGCCCTCAGGCTGGATGCCATGCTATATATTATGGTGAAATGAAAGCTACAATCAATACTAGACTGGGTCAACATATTTACACATTTAACAGAGCTCAGAAAAACAGCAAAACGTCCTCTGTATTCTTGGAGCATGCTAAACAATCCGGACACAACTTCACACCCACCAATCCCACAATATTGTGCTCAGAATCAAATGATCACAAAAGAAAAATAAAGGAGGCATTTTACATCAATGGAAACATCCATGCCATTAATAGAAAGGATACTTGCTTCGAGATCTCGAAGAAATGGGCTACGTAATACTAGCTTATTTGAATATTTGTATTTGCATATTTTATTATACATTTTATGAAGGCTATGAATATGAGGCATGGATCCTCAAAAATGTTAAGCCGATAAACTTTAATACTAATTAATATCTCTAATTAACAATTATATATTTTACATATAGTGAGAAGTAAAGCTATATTAATTTTTTATTGTTTTAACGTTTCCAAAATGCATTCGAACACCTCTTACATTTCAGCATTTTTTGACATTTTCTTTGTCTCACACATCAATATAAAATATATGATAAAATGATTATTGCTTATCAGAAAATAATAAATTTGACTTTATTTGATAGATATTTTTGTTTATTACTGAAATAAATTTTAAATGTTCACATTTTGTTTCTGTAAATATTAAAAAAATGAGATTGCAATCAAAACAAAGACTTTACACATCATCGTTTCTAGAAAGATTATTTTCAGTTTATAAAATCAAAATATTTTTAATTCATATTATTTTTAGACATCCGAATGAATAATTATTTATTTCTCTTATATCTAACAAATTATGCTTTAAAGGTTTAAATTTTTTGAATATTTATTGCAAAATTGCGATATTTTCTTACTCATAAATATAAAGTAGATTGTTTATGTCAAAGCTAGTCTTCTAATTTGCTTCAGGCCATATTTATGTTAGCTGCTTATATAACATGTTTTTGAAAATAAAGTATTTCAAATCAAAATAAGTTATTAATAATTTATATTTCTTGATATCTAATAAATATAGCGTAAATTATTTTTTTAAAAATATCTAAAACCATAATAAATTTGCAAATAATCAAGTTTTGTGTCATTGGAAACTTCATTGTCATAAAACACTGAATGTTTTACAGCTTTGGCAACAGACAATGGTTTGAACATGTTAGGGCAGGGCTTATGTCTATTATTAGAGTGGGAATTTTTAATTTCACGCTTTTTAGTGAAAAATTATTGGCAAAAAAAATTTATTATAATAAAATATACCATTTTACATGCATTTTAATATATAATATTTACAAAAAAATTCACCAGGGGAGAATTGGCCAAAAGATGACATAATTCATCTCAATCTATCGTTGGGTTAACAAAGGCAATTTTATTTTACCCACTAGAGAACTTCTGCTTTTCATAATGAACTTTTTAAGAGTTGTTTTTTTTTTTAAATAATTTTTTACAAAGACTATCTATTAGTGATTTTGTTTTTATTTTAAAAATGTTTTTTTATGAAAATTTTGCATAATAATCTTCAATTTGTAAATAAATTCCTGAAAATTACAACTTATCTTTAGAAATCTAAGTTATTCAGTTTTTTTTTATTTGGATTAATATACTCAGTAAATAAGAAATGTTATTTCTATTGACTTCTAGTCCATTTCCCTCATTGCATCATGTAAAAGGTTCATATATATCTAACATCTTCATTTTTTTTTCAACTAATACATTAAAATTGTAGATGTGGGAAAAAGTTGCACACCAGACAGACTTAAAATAACATGGAGAAGACATATTTGATCACAAGGCTATCATAATGCCCAAAATAGCAAAGACAGCATGAGATTACTGCTACTGAGATTCAACACAATAACAAATAGTTAGTAATCTTATTAATTAGATTATAATTAATTAATTAATGATAGATTCAACACAATAACAAATAGTTAGTAAACAATTAATTAATGATTCATTGCCCATATCTTTTTATCAGATAAATGTGTGCAATATAAGTATGTGTATACACTGCACTCTTTATAAGCAAGTATTTTATTTACCATATGTGAAATTACTTTGTTTAACCCATAAACAATGATTGAGCTCACCAAGTTTTTCTGTGATGTCTCACAGAAATGCTAAAAAGCACTTCCATCCATCATTTTCAAGTTCTCTGTAATCTTTATTGTTTCATCGTAAAAAAATATCTTGCTTCAAAAAAACACCGAGCTGCATAAAAGAATGTCACTATGAATACTATTCATTTTCACATCCTATTAAAATCATTGAGGAAAAGAATCCTTAAATGGTTTATGATTCTGATCAATTTTGTTTTCTTAAACTTTTCCCTAGTTTTATAGGCAATATTTTTTGTCTGCATTATATATATATATATAATTGTATCAATATTTTTTGTCTGCATTATATATATATATATAATTGTATCAATTTATGATTAAGTAAATTTATTAGCATCTGATGCAATTTTTAATGTTTGGTATTTGGTACTTAGTATTGCGTATTATAAGTAATTTCTTGCTTACTGATGACATGACCCCTGAAACAGACTTCAATAGAACATGAGCCAACTACACTATAAATTTTGTCATCAGGAGTAGGGAAATTTGAAAAGGGGGAACTAGTTATTTTAAATAATTTTCTTGTTTAAAATTGTGATTGGATACGTGATAGTGGAGACGATGAGACAAGATAATTGTATATTTACTTGCTAAAATAAATAAACCTGGCAAAGAGAACATAAATATAGTCATGGATCTAGTAACTTTTGCAGGAATTATAAAGCAGCCTACAAGAAAAAAAGAAGCAAGGATGTATCATGGGTAAACATTATTATTATGATTATTATATTTTGATTATTATTAAATGCTGTTAAGATAATATACAGTCAGTGATGAGTTGAAATATATGAAGAATTAAGGGTAGCAAGAGTTAATATGGGGTAGACAGAGCAATGAACCTAAAATATCAGGACAATTGGAGAGAACCAAAGAAGAGCAGAGGGAAACAGTATGCTGCTATGGTATAAAATTTCTTTATATAGTTGCCATTTGAAGGACTAGAATAGGAAATAAAGGATGAGAATTAATAGTAGCATGAATAGCAAAACAGAAGAAATAAGAGAAAGAAGGCTCAAGTACATGTGTACAGAATGAGCCAATGGATAAGCTCAGGATACTTCCAAGAACCATCTAGGGTATTCCACAAGGAACCCATAAGGGAAATCATGGAAAATCAAGATGAGTTAGTCATAGCCTTGCAAGAAATGTGGGGAAATAGCAATTATACAGGTAAAGGCTAGAAACCAGAAGGATCTTTTAGATATAGAGGATAGAAAACACAAGAGCAAGTTAAAAATTAAGGTCATATTAAAAGCTATAGATCAAAAAAGAGATCAAATGATTGGCAAAAAACTGATGCGGAACCTGGAGGAAATAAAATCAGCTGGTCAAGAAAATTGTGTAGAAAGAAGTCAGAAATTGATGGAGCTTAGGGCAGAAAGTTTCAAAGAAACCACCAAAGCTATACCAACACCAAGGGAAGCATATGAAACCAGAAGGGATAAAGCTGAAAAATAGGAAATGACTATAAAGTACATAATAAAGGAAATTAAAGATATGAAAGAGAAACTAAAGGAGTTGCAAGAGGTTGTTAAAGATGTGTGAAAGGCTCAAGAAGGAATAGGAGACCACCTGTATGAGTTGAAAGAAATCTTAATGCACAACAATAATGTGGCCACCCAGGGTAGAATGTAGAATATTGTTAGAACCCAGTAATTAGAGGAAGAGATAGTGGAAGTAAAGGGAAGAAAGGAGAGCACCCAAAGGGATAGCATATATCCTATAGGATCAGTGGAGATGGTGTCCATTAAAGGGAATGATAAGCCAGGTCAAATGAATCTACAAACTAAACTCAAGATGGTAGATGATAAGGATTCTAAGAATGAAGCAGGAGGTGGACCTATTGTTAGTGGACCAGATAAGCCTTTGCAAAATTTCCAGGTTGAGGAAAAGAAGTATCGGATAATATGCCTAGGAGTTTTGAGGAGAGCACAGAGGATTCATTTACTAAGGGTCTTCCAGAGAAGGTATGGAAAATTGAATTCCCAAAATTTGAAGTACGTCCATAACACTCACCGAGATTTCAACAACCAAGAGATGGTGACCAAAATAGGGTTGCAAGGAAAATAAACTGACTGCAGAACACAACTGGGAGCAAATCATTGAGGTTGTGTTAACCAAACCAAAGGAATCCTCAACTATATCAGTGACACTAGGAATGAGTATACTGAGTTTGTTCCATTGCATCTCCATTATGGCTGACTGTGCCAGCCTCTAATTAAAATTTCCCTCCTGTCAAAAAATTTTGCCTTTAAAGCAAATGAGGACAAATATATGGTTGGAGCTAATTTGGAAAGAGTAACCATGAGGAGGAAGAGTGGGGAAGAGACTTGCATATTTTCTATGAGAGTGATCAAGTATTGGTTTCAAACTCCACAACCCAGCAATAAACATGTAAGGGAATATAGGAAGTTCTTCCTATCAGAATTATCGTAATAATGAAAGACCAGGGTACCCTAATTGGAATGTATTATGTCTGCAGTATTAGACCATTTATAGATATGACCCCAGATCCAATATAAACAAAATGGTCTTAAACCATTTGTGGATCTGTCCCCTAACTCCATATAAATAATAAGGTATCTAATACATCACAAGGGCATTAATCTTTGTAGCTACATATTAACTAACCATACTAATATAATCACTTCTAATTGTGAGCCGAACCAATAAGTGTGCTAGAAATCAATAGGTAGAAATTGAGGTTTGACACAGTGAAATGGGATCATTCATTAATAAAGTGCTATATTAAGAATTTGGTTAAGCAGGGTAGTAAAATAACCCTCTTCATTTCACTGTTATTTGACTCTGCCTTGGATCCATATTTGTATTTATTGTATTAGGTATATGTAGAATCATTTTTTTTTAATTGGTGATATGAAATGGAATATTTACCCTGTCATATCCATTTCACCTAGTTACATCCTATCACTCCTTTTTGCCAGATTTAAACCCTACAGTCATCTTAAAAGATGTCTAAGATTACGTCTAAAAGGTAGATTACAATTTTTATATAATTGTAAAATGAGTCATATTTTCCCAAATTGTTGCAACGTTAAAATCAATAAGGAATGCAATTTGCCAGATACTAAAATACAAGATATTAAAATGATTATTTTATGGAATATAATTTGTCAATGCAAATGTTTTTTATTTAATCAGCGTAAATATTTAAAGTATTTAAATTATTTTATTAATCTTCATGATGTTGATGAATGGTTTAATTATAAAAGTCAATGTCAATATTATTTTAATAACTACTACATAAAAATTTATAAAAAATTTGATCGTAAAATTACGTTTCTATATAATAAAAATGTAAATAGGAGAAAAAATGGTAACTATGTCAATTTATCTAACATGAATATTGATTTTCAACACGAATATATTTTGAATTATGGTTCTAAATACGTTGGTGGTATGTGGGTGGATAGTAATTTAGAGTTAAAAGTTGCTATTGAACATTCTTTTAGTGTAATTAAATGTTCTCCTGAAGTATCAAATGAATTAATACAAAAAGTTAACGTTAAGAAATTTAAAAACAGAGTTAATTGCAATTGGAATTCGCATATATTTACATTTAAAAAGTTTATTCATGATAACGATCTTGTTTGTTTAAAAGAAGATAAGGGGTTGAGGTTATGTCTTATGTCAAAACTTGATTACTACGATAAAGTTGTAATTCAAATGGAAAAGCTTAAATTTATAAAGATTGGAAAAATAAATATTGAAAATTTACGTGTAAAGTTTATTGATGATATTTTAAAAAAAGCTAAAAAGAATAAATATATAGATGCTCATACATATTATCGTCTTTATCCATCTGCTGCAATTTGTCCTAGGATTTTTTCGAATATTAAACTACATAAACAAGATAAACCTTTAAGATTAATGATTGACTTTGGTGGATCATTTTACTATGAAACTTGTAGATTTATAGAAACATTATTAAAAGATGTTCTTGGATTTGGAAAATATACTATTAGTTCATCGTTTGATTTTGTAAAGAAAATTCATAATATTAATATTAATAATAATGATAGTATTTGTACATTTGATATATGTGAGATGTACGGTTCAATAGATAGATTAAAATCTATAAAAATTATATTAGATGCTTTGATGTTAAAAAAAGTTGATGCTAAGAAAGTAAAATTTGTAAATGATGTATTATATTTTATTGATAAAAATATATATGCTATGTTTAATGAAAATTATTATAAAATGGATAACGGATGGCCTATGGGACTTCCTGTAGTTTCACAAATATGTAGTTTTGTAGTATCAAGATATGAAGATATAATTCTTAATAATAATATATATTACCAAGGTATTAAAATTTATTACAGGTATGTTGATGATGTTTTTGTTTGTGGAAGTTTAGATATCATAAATATGTTATTCAATGAATTAAATAGTTTAGAAGGTTTAAAATGGAGTAAATCTTTTGAAGAAAAAATGTCAATTCAGTATTTAGATATTAAAGTTACTCATAATAAAAATAAATTAGATTATTGTATGGTAATAAAAGATATTGAAAAAAGAGGATATATTCCTTGGTATTCAAATGTGCCAATAGCACATAAATTATCCAGTTTAAAATCATTTTTATTTAGGAATAATAAATTATGTAAATATAGTTCTGATAAAATAAGTAACATAAATGTATTTACTATGGATTTGTTAAATGTTGGATATGATCATAAATTAATTTATAATATTGTTACTAAGTTTAATAATAATAGAAATATTTTAAGTGCTATAGATATTGATAAAATAAAATATACTTGGATATCAATACCATTTATTTGTAATGAACAAGTGAAATTTATAAAACAGATATATAAAAATATATGTCGAGTTGCATTTTATACTACTCCTAATTTAAATAGATTAATAAATAATTCAAAAAATAGATGTGATATTTTAAATCAAAGTTGTGCAATATATAAATGGCTGTGTGTTTGTGGAAAGGCATATATTGGGGAATCTCGATGTACATTGGAGAAAAGATCAAAGGAGCATTTGTTGTTATATAAACGAGTACAAAAATCAAGACAAGAGAATGTTAGAAATGATGATGTATCACCATCAGTATTTTTTGATCATAATGTAACATGTAATTATGGTTTTGATTTTGATTTTGATAAAGTTAAGATTTTGTGTATTGAAAGAAATAATAATAAACGCAAAATTAAAGAAGCTATGTTAATAAAAAGTGAAAAGCAACATTTGATAAACAGACAGGCTGCCAATATAAAAATTAATGAATTGTGGGAAAATTGATGTATGACATATTACTTTTTGTTTACATTTGTAATGCTTTTTCTCATACAATTTGAATCTAGTTGATAACGACTACATAGATAGTTGAAAGTACTTCTATTATATTTGGTTTTTAAAATATTGTTTTACTGTATTAATTATGGTATTGTTTTGAATAATTATATATATTTTATTATAATTGGAATACAGACATTGATTAATAATATATATATATATAAACAAAAAAAGACTTATAAATCCAATAAATAATATTATATTTCAACCAGAGGACTGGTTTTCATCAGAAAGAAAAAAATACACAGTAAAATGGCGATAATCAAAAATTACAGATTTGGTAAAAGATTAAAAATTTAACAAAACCCCCCTGATTGGTCACAAAATCTAACACAGAATATCTACCCAATCAATGACAAAATTCAAACAAAAAAAAAAAAAACTACATTTCCTCCTAATCAAGCTTAAATTCTATTTAAATTAAAATAAATATAAAAATAAAAAATCCAAAATTAAAATATACATATGTGCATACATACAAAAATTAGACTATGCTCACATACAAAAAATAGCTGTGCTCACATTAATATTCATTAAAAACTAAAATACTTATACATTTTAATCAAAAATTATAGTTAGTGCAAAGTACAATAATTTATAATAACTAATTATTTATCTATAAACCAATTAAACACAGATATTAAACATCCACATAACCAATCTTTACAAAAAAAACCTCATATAAGAAAATTTTCACATAAAAAACACACATATAAAAATCATTTAGGAGACCAGGTAACCCAGAGATGTAATAGTTCCAGTGTTTAAATTCAATCCATGTGGTTCTAAGGTCTTGAATTTAAAAATAAAAAAACTCTCCTTTTGTTTCCTCTCCCTTGTAGAAGAAAAACCTTCCTGAAGAATTACTACTCTTAAATCATCAATTGAATGATTCGGTAAGTTAAAATGTTTTGAAACCGGTCTATCTTTATTCTTATGCAAAATGTCAAATCTATGATTAGTCATTCTGACATGTAAACTATTTGCTGACTCACCTATATACTGGTTTAAACATCTACTACACTCTATCAAATATATCAAATTAACACTTTTACATGTAACATAATTAGGAATATACCATTTAAAATTACGATTCTTAGTACTAAAGACCACTTTTGTCACAACAATATGTTTACATGTAAAACATCTTTTATCCTCACATGGAGAACATCCTTTTTCCTGTACAGAACTACTAATAAAATTTGTTTTGACAAGTATATCTCTAAGTGATCTATGTTTTCGATATACAACCTTAGGTGGATCAGAAAAAATAGATTTTAAATAATCTGTGGACTGTAATATGTTAAAAATGTTTCGCCAATATCCGGTTAATATTAGGTAAATCTCTATTAAAAGTAAGAACCAATGGTGGAACATCTAATTGTTTTTTACTCTTTTCAGATAAAAGAAGTTTCTTTCTATCAATTAAAGAAGATCTCCTTACTGCATTATCCAACAATGTCTTAGGATACCTCATATTGAGCAATCTATTATATAAAATACTATTATTTTGTTGAAGAAATTTCTCATCATTACAAATCCTCTTCATCCTTAAAAATTGACTATAAGGAATATTAGCCTTTAAATGTTTAGGATGGTTACTATAAAAATGTAGATAGCGGTTATTATCAGTTGGTTTCCTATATACAGTAGTAGTAAGAACTCTATTAGTGTAAATAACTTCAACATCAAGAAAATGAGCAATTGATTTTGAAAAATTCATTGTGAAATTAATATGTTTATTAAAATTATTTAAATAACTTAAAAAATTATGAAGTTCAACTTCACTATGTGACCATATCATGAAAATGTCATCTATATATCTAAGCCAAGTGTGAGGTTTCAGCTTAGCATTATCAAGTATACAGGACTCTAGTTTTGACATAAAAATATTCGCATAACTTGGTGCTATCTTTGTATCCATTGCAGTACCTTGTTTCTGGAAATATTATCTAGAATCAAAAGTAAAAACACTGGAACTATTACATCTCTGGGTTACCTGGTCTCCTAAATGATTTCTATATGTGTGTTTTTTATGTGAAAATTTTCTTATATGGGTTTTTTTATGTAAAGATTGGTTATATGGATGTTTAATATCTGTGTTTAATTGGTTTATAGATAAATAATTAGTTATTATAAATTATTGTACTTTGCACTAACTATAATTTTTGATTAAAATGTATAAGTATTTTAGTTTTTAATGAATATTAATGTGAGCACAGCTATTTTTTGTATGTGAGCATAGTCTAATTTTTGTATGTATGCACATATGTATTTTTTAATTTTGGATTTTTTATTTTTATATTTATTTTAATTTAAATAGAATTTAAGCTTGATTAGGAGGGAATGTAGTTTTTTTTTTTTTTTTTGTTTGAATTTTGTCATTGATTGGGTAGATATTCTGTGTTAGATTTTGTGACCAATCAAGAGGGTTTGTTAAATTTTTAATCTTTTACCAAATCTGTAATTTTTGATTATCGCTATTTTACTGTGTATTTTTTCTTTCTGATGAAAACCAGTCCTCTGGTTGAAATATAATATTATTTATTGGACTTATAAGTCTTTTTGTTTTTATATGTATTTCCTTTGGTTAGTTTGTTATATATATATATATATATATATATATATATATATATATATATATATATATATATATATATATATATATATATATATAACACTTGATTTTGATGAAGCTAAGGTTGTCTTCTTTGAGAGAAATGAAATCAAAAGAAGAATTAAAGAATCTTTATTATTGAAAATTTATTATTCTGAAGGAATTAACTTATTTAAGAGTTCTTTTAATATTAAGGGTGGATGGGAAGTGAATAGATTTGTGGGTAATGTTTAATATTATATATATTGTGTAGTTTTATAGTTCTTTACACTTGAGAAGTCTGCTTGCAGCAGTGAAACCTTTGGTAGTGTTTTAATATTATTTTTATGCTGGTCTGTTTGAATTTTGGATTTGGGGTAATTTTAATTATATATATATATATATTGTGACCTTTTATTTAGGTCCCTGTATTAAATAATCCAAAATTTTAAATAATGATATATTTAGCATTAAAATCTTAATAAAGTGGCCTTTAAATAAAGTCTGTTTTGAATGCACTAGGAAATCTGCTTAAGTGGAGATGAGATTTCAAACCCAGTGTAGGTTTGAAACTAGGGATAAAACAACAATTTAAAAATATTGTTATTAATTGGGAGATAAATATATTACTATTTTATTATTATTGAATAGCAATTGAAATAAATAAATAATTAAATCAAATTTGTAAAACTTGTAAAATAAATGGTTATAGTCAATTACTTAAGCATATTTTTTTTGTAGTTAATCTAAAGCTGGCTTGAATAAGTATGAGTAGTTATTAAAAGGAAAGCCAGGTGGGGTAATGTTAATATATTCACACTTAAGATTATTGGTGCATTTATTACCACAATGCCTTGTAAAACAAGCTATATATAATTTAACAAAGTTGTAGGGGGGGGGGGTGAATAAGAAAAGTGAACTAAACAACAACAGACTTCAACTCTGATCTTCTAAAATAAGGAGGAAAAAAGCTAAAAATCATAAAAATTTGGAATTTAATTGAATAAGGATTATAGTATATTGTTATCTAAAAACATGGAATAAAATCTCAAAGCCTTGCTATCATTTTAAACACCATTTTCCCATCGATTGGTGATTCCTGAAAGTTATACTGGAAAATAGAAATGAAAGCCATGTGGAAAAGTTCTTACCTAAATAAAGATTACTTCAGATACAGAACAATTAAAGAAAAAGTAAGAAATTATTTATATTTTATTGATATTGGTTAATTTTCAGAGTTTAGAATGATGCATAAATTATTTGAACTTAAAAGAAAAAGTTAACAATGTTGATTTTCGCACTATTATTATTGCTATTTAGTAGAAAACTATTCATGCTTGTAAATTAAAATGTCAAGAAAAAAATAATTCAAGATGATTTCAAAGAAAAATATTATGATATATATAGTAAATAAATCAAAAAGTCATGTTTGAAATCATCTAAATTTTAATAAAGTAAAAGGAAAATGTATGAATTTATTGTTTATTTTTATTAAGAAGTAAAACTCGTCTGCTAGATTGCTATCGCGCCAACTTATTTAACTATAGAAATGGAAAATTACAGATTCATTAAAATGCTAAGGATATCATATATATAATTGGATAAATTCTTCTTAGTATTGCTAAACAGTTATTATTTTACCAATGAAAATGAAATAAAAATAAATATTTACATTTAAAAGTTTACTCTGCAATGTGTATAAATAAGATTTTAAAAAAATGTTTGAAAAATGTCCTAATTACTTAAAGTTGTTACATTTACCGTGGATGAAAGAACAATCAATAAATAATGTTAAAAAAAAAATGTTAATTGTAATGAAATTTTAAAGTCATTTTCAAGGAAAATTATCTGGATTAAAACATGGATAAACTGATTTTTAGTTATACTACACTTGAAACGTTTAAATCTTGTCTCACTATGTAATACCGAATAAATCAATAAATATTTTTAAAAAATTTGTTTTGAAGATTATAATAACCTATAAAGTTATTAAGGAAAATTATGTATAGAAAAGTGAATACACTGATTTTAATTGTGATACACTTGAAAACATTTGAATATTGCCTTGTTATATTAGCATCGAACAGGATAATAAATATATATATATTATAACATTTTTTGGTTTGCTAGGTCTCTACACACTAATATAAACTGTGCGTGAGTTGATCAAACTATGTCAAAAAAAGAAGAAAGTTATATTTCTATTTTAAAAACATAGCTATATTTCCTGATCAACTCGGCCTATTAATTGTTGAGAATTGTGCTATTGACAAAATCAGCTTTTAATTTATTTAATCTGGGCGCCAGAATTCCTAAGAATTCGCTGAAATCATATAACATCTCACAAATAAATAAAAATACTTTAAAACTAATCGGTATTACATCATACCGTAACGAGAATTATTTTTTTTAAGATTATTATTCCTGGGCTTATTCAAACATATTGGCAAAGGTAAATTACATTTTTAAATCTTATTAAACTACTAATAGATTTAATAATAAAAAATAATAACTATTATTAATAACGCACAAATAAAAATTGGTATTAGAAATATTTTTATTCTAATAGACTAAAAAAATATTTGAAATAAATTACTTATCAAGTAAATTAGAGAGAACACAACTCAGATGTGAATCAATTAATAAAAAACAATTTTACAATTACTGTTCATATCTAAATTTCTTCTAGAAATTTCCTTAAAAAAAATGAATGTCTCTTGTACAAGAAAATTAATGTCTCTATCGGGATTGTTTAAACATACTTTTAGAAATTGTTTGAAAACGTTTAATTTGGTCACTATCAGGAGTAATGAAGTATTACTTACCGGTAAGTTTTGTGAATTCAGTAGTAGATAACTATGCATAATTTTTCGGGGTTGAATTGAGCTTACGGCCTTTCATTATTAGTTGATCTTGGTGCTGGTTCCATAGGCTAGTCGCGTAAGCTTCTCTGGTGTCCATCGGTAATGATGTCAGCTAAAGCTCTGGTCTACTCTGGTATGAATAACTTTTTCATCGTAGAGTGGTCTGGATTCTCTAATCCAAAACCAACCAAAAGAATATCAACTAAACCAAGATGTTCTTCAAACTGATCTCTGCCTTTTATGCTCTCTAGAGGCCCAGTTTTCCGACTTCTGCGCATATCTTTTGTTTGTCAAAATATCCGTTGATAATCATATATTCTTTACAAAATTTATGTTACAAAGTCTCTATTTTTTTCAGCATAATTCTGCCATCTTTAATTAGTTGAAATATTTTTACTTTCTCTTATCTAGATTGGTAATTTGTGTCTTTTGTTCTCTCCAATTCTAACTTTTATTTCTAATTACATATGAAAACAGTAATGAACTCAAATATCTTGACCTTTCCGTGTCAAGAGACCGCCGCTCAATAGATTACAAAATGATTGTTAAACCATTCGAAATCCAAAGCTGCATCCATCCTAATTCTAAATCACCCGCATCGCACAAATTCGCAGGTCTCAAAGCATTTATGTTTAGAAACTATCACTTGTGTAAATATGAAGCACATAGGAAGGAAAATATTAACAATTATATTAAAGACCTATTAGCAGCAGGATTCAAATACAAAACCATTAGGAGGAAAGTCATGAAATTCAACAGCACAATAGATAATAAATTGCCTCGCACCAATCTACCTAGAATAACGGTCCCCTACATCCCTAAAATATCCAGCAAACTAACGAAAACCTTGAGCAACAAATTCAGCATAATATTCAGAACTCCACCCAACACTAATAGGTTGATCAATAACTCCAAAGACTACATTGATCCAGCGCTCACCCCACATGTGGTGTACTCCATTTCCTGCCCCCAAGCCGGATGCCACGCCACATATTATGGTGAAACGAAAGCCACAATTAACACCAGATTGGCTCAACATCGGTACACCTTCAACAGAGCCCAAACGAACAGCAGTACATCTTCTGCATTTTTTGAACATACTAAACAATCAGGGCACAATTTCATTCCCGCTAACACCGTTATTTTATGCTCAGAACCAAACGACTACAGGAGAAAAATAAAGGAGGCATTCTACATTAACAGAGACATCCATGCAATCAACAGAAGAGACACATGCTTCGACATCTCGAAAAAATGGGCTACGTAACAGTAACTCATTTGAATATTCTCATTTACATATATTAAGTACATTTTCACAAAAGCTATGAGTATGAGGCACGGTTCCTCGAAAACGTTCAGCCAAATTTTTTATTAACTATATATTTTTTTCTCTAATAATTTACAATTAAGTATTTTCATTATTACAAATAAGGAGAAATTAAAACCACATTTATTCTAATTACATAAAAAAAAAACCAAAAGAATAATTTAACTTTCATTGTACGTTATTTTTTTTAAAAAAAAATTAGTCAAAAAAAAAATCTAAATTTACTTTTATTTTTTAGCTTTTACCAAATGCCAATATATTTGCAACGTATATAAATAAACGTTACAATACCACCAGTGCCAGCAGATGAGAATAAAATAGGGGTTTACACTAATTTTATTCTTAAGTTTTTTAAATTCATATTCGTGTTGTTGTTTTTTTTTTTTGTAGCAGTAGCGTGCTGATATATTCCATAGACTCATTCAACAAGCGACGTTCGGCTTTAACACCCACTTTTAGGTCTAACATGGCGGGAATGGAAAATATTTCAACATTCATCTGTGTCCTTTCCGCTTAAGTGTAATAGTAACGATAAGAAGCCCAAGTTATAAGCACTAATGAGCGTTGCTCATCGTTTTGAGTCTTACAGGCTCACGGCAACTTGGTCCGCCTTCCCCTTTATTGGGATCCCTGCTAGAAATAGTCTGATGGGCATATAAAGGTGGTCTTATGTTAATATACTGCGTACTAGGACTTGGGGCTATGTTTTTCCCCTCTTCAGTAACCGCCTACCCGGTCAAATACTTGTGACTTATGTCTACATCAGCCACGATCGTGTTTTATTTTAGACATATCAAAAAAAATATACATACATTTTTTTTTTCTGGAAGTCATATTAAAAAAATATTTTTTATATTTTAATAATCAGGGTTTAATTAGTTAGTTAGTTTTTATAATTTTTTTTTTTTTTAAAAAAATTACTATTTATTTTCCGGCTGTGAGTTTCTTTGGGTCATCGTTGTAACGTTCTTTATCATTACAACTTATCTCAGGTTGTAGTTGTTAAATCGAAGCCTGAGTTGGGTCACCATTATAACGTTTTCCGTTTTGCTAGGCCTCTACACGCTAATATAAACTGCGCGTGAGTTGATCAAGCTATGTCAAAAAAGAAGAAAGTTATATTTCTATTCTAAAAACATAGCTATATTTCCTGATCAACTCGGCCTATTAATTGTTGAGAATTGTGCTATTGACGAAATCAGCTTTTAATTTATTTAATCTGGGCGCCAGAATTCCTAAGAATTCACTGAAATCGTCATATAACATCTCACAAATAAATAAAAATACTTTTAAACTAATCGGTATTACATCATACCGTAACGAGAATTATTTTTTTAAGATTATTATTCCTGGGCTTATTCAAACATATTGGCAAAGGTAAATTACATTTTTAAATCTTATTAAACTACTAATAGATTTAATAATAAAAAATAATAACTATTATTAATAACGCACAAATGAAAATTGGTATTAGAAATATTTTTATTCTAATAGACTAAAAAAATATTTGAAATAAATTACTTATCAAGTAAATTAGAGAGAACACAACTCAGACGTGAATCAATTAATAAAAAACAATTTTACAATTACTGTTCATATCTAAATTTCTTCTAGAAATTTCCTTAAAAAAATGAATGTCTCTTGTACAAGAAAATTAATGTCTCTATCGGGATTGTTTAAACATACTTTTAGAAATTGTTTGAAAACGTTTAATTTGGTCACAATCAGGAGTAATGAAGTATAACTTACTGGTAAGTTTTGTGAATTCAGTAGTAGATAACTATGCATAGTTTTTCGGGGTTGAATTGAGCTCACGGCCTTTGATTATTAGTTGATCTTGGTGCTGGTTCCATAGGCTAGTCACGTAAGCTTCTCTGGTGTCCATCGGTAATGATGTCAGCTAAAGCTCCGGTCTACTCTCGTATGAATAACTTTTTCATCGTAGAGTGGTCTGGATTCTCTAATCCAAAACCAACCAAAAGAATATCAGCTAAACCAAGATGTTCTTCAAACTGATCTCTGCCTTTTATACTCTCTAGAGGCCCAGTTTTCCGACTTCTGTGCATATCTTTTGTTTGTCAAAATATCCGTTGATAATCTTATATATTCTTTACAAAATTTATGTTACAAAGTCTCTATTTTTTTCAGCATAATTCTGCCATCTTTAATTAGTTGAAATATTTTTACTTTCTCTTATCTAGATTGGTAATTTGTGTCTTTTGTTCTCTCCAATTCTAACTTTTATTTCTAATTACATAAAAAAAAAAACGAAAGAATAATTTAACTTTCATTGTACGTTATTTTTTTTAAAAAAAAATTAGTCAAAAAAAAAAAAATCTAAATTTACTTTTATTTTTTAGCTTTTGCCAAATGCCAATATATTTGCAACGTATATAAATAAACGTTACAATATATATATATATATATATGTGTTATTTGGGAATGTTTACTCATCATAATATCAGTTCTGATCATTTTAGCTCACTAGAATAAAATAAACTTTACTAACAGGATAAACTCTAATGGTAGAAAACGTTTGTTTATTATTTTTTTATTACTGCTGTGTTAGTTTATAATGCTTATCTCATGTGTTATTTGGGAATTTTGTTTTTTTTAAACATATATGTTTTATTGTGGTATGAAATATATATATTGAGTAAAAAAAATGTGTAAAATAAATACATCTATTACACATATTTTTATTTTTCCAGTTAAGGGAAAACATGATATTATATCTATCGTTCATCTAGACAGAGAGAAAGAGAGATTTATTTCTCTTATTTCTTTTACAGATTTTAATACTTTATTAAAAGTGAACGAACAAATATTTTGTCAAAGATATACTAAAATGATCTAATTGCGTTTTTATATGAAAAAATTAATATAAGTTTTTTTTTATTTATTAAGTTTGCCTACAAACTTGTCCACTTTGAATACAAATGCAGGTTGATCTTTATTGCTTAAATATGTTGTGCTCTCTCTAACAAAAGTATAGCTGTCATTTTAAAATAATTAATGATCATTTGACATATATATTTTGGTTTGTCTATTGATACATTAATGATTCTGCATTGTGAAATGGAATATGTATATTTGCACTGTTATTGTTAGTGTTGTTTTACCTTGCTATAATATTGAGAATGATTTGCAGCAGTTTTTAGCTGATAGGATGTGCCAATAGAATGGCATCCAATAGATTAATATTAATATTAAGCATGGGCTGATGCAGAATCACCCATTGTTGATTCTATAAGAGGATAGTATAGTAGAGGCTGAGTGATAATAATTAATGCGTGGTTAGCATAATTAATCTCAAAAGAAGATATCCATGGTTTGAATTCTATTTTCCATGATGAGCGAAAGCCCACATGTGTATACCCATAGAGAGGTAGTAGAATTAGCCATATTATTATACAACTGTCATGTTGTTTTATAGAGCCTCCCTTTTTATTGTTAGATCCCTCATGATGATATAGAATTAGTTTGTCCACCGTGTATGGTGAAGTTTCGTATTTTAAAATCATATGGCAAGGATAAAATAATATTAGATTAAGGAACATTTGTCTATCTGTAGTGTTTGCTTAATTGAAATAGTGTTTTATGATGTTGTTGGATCTTCATCAGTTTATAGACAAACCAAACCCAAAACCTACTTGTAATTGTAGAACTTATAGATGTAAAAGCAAGAGATGCACATGGGCAGTGTGGGTTTATCTTCATTGAAGAATGATTTAACAATGGATTGGTAAGATCAGTTAAGTATTCAATAATTAGGTTGTGGACATAGGTAACATTTTAGTGATATATATGTGTATCTGACTTTTGATGTCTGTTCCTACTTTAATACACCAAACCTATTCATCTCAAATTTTAATCAGTTATTAATTGCGCAGAATATGATAATTGCCCTTATCATATTCTAATAAAAGAAATGGCTTTGGTATAATGAACTACGTTATAACTTTTGAATTCTAAATTTAAAATTTGTGCATACCATAAAATCCTAAATACACTATTGTTTTTGTAATTTAAGTGTTGGTTCAGTTTCAATAAGGTTTTATTATTTTATTCTTTAAAATAGACTAAACAGTAATAAGTGATACTCTTAATATCATTGTATAAGTTATTTGCATTGACTAAGAGTATGGTCAATGGTATATCCGGTATTTTCCCCATCTCTGAATTTAGTTTGATGTATTCGTTTTATTTCATACAATGTCTTTGAATTAAAGTCTGTAAATATTATAAATAAAGTTTGTTGTGTTTAAAAATTTATTTAGTTGCCCGTAGTCTTATTGCTAATCACCATATACACATTATTATTGTTATTGCTATCAACATATTAGAAGATTATATATTGAAATCATCATCAACCAATATAGTACTATTAACTATATTATGCTATATCATAATAATTTTGTTAAGCCTTATAATTTATTAGTACATCTAATGCATCATCACACAATAATCAAAATGTTAATAACATAGAGTACAGATTATTTTAAGTAATAGATTAAAAGATAATAATTGATTTAATTGGTTTAGTTGAACCCGCAGAGCTGTCATTCACTGATCTTTATCGCATGGTTTATAATTATTTGAGAAAAGGAATTTGGTAAGTTATTGTGTTTATTTATTAAAAAATTATTCCTATTTCTTAAATATTAAAGTTATAAGAATTATTGAGCTCATAAAGTTTATGTGTAACTGCTAAATATAG
The DNA here is from genome assembly GCA_028023455.1 of Epiperipatus broadwayi. Lineage (NCBI taxonomy): Eukaryota > Metazoa > Onychophora > Udeonychophora > Euonychophora > Peripatidae > Epiperipatus > Epiperipatus broadwayi. Next base: position 6,183,655 of record JAQFVV010000056.1, on the reverse strand, counting down.
TTCTTAATTTGAGTATATATTGAGAGCTGTTTTGTGCATTATGGTTGGGTAGTAGCAAAATCCCTCTCACTGACCCAAATATATGTTGTATAACAATTTTGAAATGCTAGAACCCTGAGAAGAATTAGTTGTTAAGTTTCAAGGTAGAATTTAAATTTGTACTAAATTTTATACCTAGTTAATTATTATAGATGGACTTGAAATAGCTTGCTTTTACTGTTTTATGAAAGTCAACCAAACTTTAAGGTATAAATTACTTCTTTTGTTGTAAAAAGCATAGCTTGTTTTAACTTCATGATAATTATTCTGGTTGTGTCAAGCTTGAAATCCCTATTTTTATTTAGCTTATCTTTTTACCATTTAATATCATATTAGTTTATAGTTTAAGATTTCAGTCTCCATCATTAACATTGTTCTTCAATTTCATTTTGATTGTTCTTTTATTTATTCATTCTCATTTGACATTATTTCATTATCATAATTGATTAATCATACATTAACTTTTATTCTTTTATCATCTTAACTATTCATTAACTCTTATTCTATCATCATCTTAATCATTCATTATTCTCATACATCTTCATTCATTTCTCTTCATTCTTAGACTCATTTCATTCCACTATTTAATTATTTCTTCTTTCCATTATCCATTTAGTCATCTACATCATAATTTACTTATCATTTCATTTATAAGTTTAATTTCATAATCATTCCAGAGATATAATCATTAGTTATTTATTGGTTTGCTGAATATTAAATTTAACTCATCACCTCTTGTTTGTGTGGATTTTAAAGCTGGTTTGACCAGAAGTTATTATCTTTATTAATCACCTTGTGATCTTCTTTAGATCTATAGTTTCATGCTAGTTTTATTCAATACAAGAATCATTTCGTTAGTTTTACATTTTTGTTTCTTTAAGCTTATATTCTTAATAATGAGAGTATGATAGGTTGCATAGGAGAATTTATTCGCTAAAACGTGCGACATGATTCGTTTATGACCAGTTAGACCAATGAGAAGGTTACAATATATATATATATATTAGACTATTTGATTTTTAGCATTAGTTATATTTTAAAATTGGTCATTTCTAAAATAAATTTGTAAAAATATCATGTGATTCAAATCTGTTTTAGGTTGGTGTGATAAGTAATATTAAAAGTTATTGCGACAATAGATATTTATCAAAGTATACTTTATATCATAAATAAAATTTAAACAAACATGCCAATTGCTAAAATCTTGTGGGAAAGTAAATATGGTCAAATCATTGAAAACATCCTGTTTGAGGAATAATACAAAAGGGCAGGAGTTATTTTGGTACTTAAATTTATAAAATTTGAAGGTGCTAATGGCTTTTTTTGCTGGAAATTTTTTTTTTTTATTAAAAATGTAATTTAATGGAAAGCGAGTATAAATAGGCAAACTTTTTCCAAGTGAACAACTCTGTAAAATCTTTGAAGCATTTGCTAACCGAATCTATGCCAGTTTAATTTCTAATATATCTGAGTTGGACAAGTGGGAATTTCTGTTCTCCAAGCCCAGAAGATGGGAATCTCCAACCTACATGCTGAAGCCACTTAGCCATTATACCAATGGAAGATGTTCGATAGTCCTGCTGCATTGATGTTTCAACTAGAGAGATGCTGCCTATGCTAAGAATAATTGCTGCTGCTATACCTGCCACCAAGAATGATGCTACTAATAGTTGAAAGTAAAATTCCTCAGACCATCACAAAGAGCTCTAAAGAACTTTTAATTTCTTAAACTACAGCTATAACTGTTGTATAAATTTAAATGAACTTTCAAAGTAAAATTTAATCTATTAAATCTTTTGTCTAAGTAATTATAGTGTCACCATGTAATACTTGCATTGTTCTCTGTAATTTTAAATCTGTAAAATCTCTAGAGTTATATAAACTAAAGTATAAAATTGTTAATTATACTTGTGATCTATCTTTTATTTTCATGCTTGCATTGATGCCTATGCTTTTTTTTTCTAAATTTTACTTCTTGGCAAATGCATCTCAAAACACCAAGCATTTTAATTTTAATAATTTTGTGTTGAAGATATCTTTATTTCTATCTTCAATCTTATAAATCTAGGATAACATTTAGTTATCTTAACCTGACTAGCTGCTTCAAAATTCTGTTAAGAATAATATTTGATTGCCTTGCAACTGCTAGGATAATCCAAATTGATTTTAAATTTGATTTTTTACACTTAGTTATTTAGTTATTCTGGTTTGCAAATATTATAATTGTAAATTTATGATTTTAAAAGTAAATTTTACCTGATAGTGGAATTCTGGATGTAGAGATATATTATTATGGTATATTTTGTCTTTCATAATTAATTGTAACCCTTAAAATATGCATCCCACTATTAAGACCTGATTGATGATGCAAATCAATTGTTTATTAAATCGGATTATTCATTTATTAATTTAGCCTTTTTTATAGCACTGACTTTAGGTGCTTAATTTATGAATTGGCTTGTGTAGACTTGCTATCAACATGTCACATCCAGGGGCTGAATCGTTCAGATATGAGTAGCAAGCACAATACTAGGGTAAGGACCCAGGACTGTTGAGTAGCCTATACTATCTCTGGACTTCATGTTTCCTAATTAATTCATTCATTAGCAAACTCCTTGATTTCAAATGAATCACATAACTTATATGTGAAAATAATTGCTCATCCACACCACCACTTGTCAGTAAAGTTTAGTATGTTCCTATAGCAAACCATAAATAATGCTAATTTAACCTGTTTTTCCTTAGTGTAATATATGTTCATGGATTATTCAAAACCATGAGAATTTTTGGTTTGATAGATTCTGATTTGCATCATTCTTGAGCTTTATAATTGTGCTCAAATCTTATTTGGCCTAAAATGAACAACCTCAATAGTAATCTTATAGTAGGTAATATATGTCTCTATCTAGCATTGTGACTTTATCAGTTGGTAAACTATGATATAGAAATACATATTATTTGGCATATTAAATTATCATAAACATTAAAAACCTGTCAACATTTAGACAATCCTAATATCAATAACAATCAATAATTTCAAACTGTTGTCAATGCAGTCTCCTTTTATCATAGGCATAAATTACTCACTGGGCATGGAAATTATTTGATATGCTTAGATAAGATCATGCACTGTATTGCTTTCAATTAACTTCAACTCATTGTATAATGCCTGAACATGTTAAATTAAGTGTATTTTGATTTTTAATTGAATGTAACCTATTTTGTTGTGTTTTCTTTATTATTAATTATAATAAACTTATTTAAATTTACCTCATCTCCATTATCATTTTAAATGCATTCCAATCCAATTAAATTATTGGTTAGATATGTTTAACATATGTTTAATTAGAATATTTATCTAACCTCTTTTATTAGCAAATTTTAGCCCATTATTAGGTTATTAACTCATTTTTTTTATTACCTGGATATTACATGTATGAATTTCACTTCTCTCCCTGTTTGGAGATGAGTTGCAAATTAAAACAAGACCTGTGTGTAATTTCCCAAATGTCTATGATAGGGTGTTAAATCACAGAGATTTACTAAATAGGTTGAAGCTTGGTTGAACCTGGGACCTTAATATTCCATTTTGATCAGGTTTAGTATATTTTACCTGGACTCTCAGTCTTGTTACGTGAATGTATAAATCTGACTACTACAATAAGGAAGTATTTTTTTTGCCATATGTGAAATTACTTTATTTTTAGCTCATAAGCAATGACTGAGCTCACCAAATTTTCTGTGATGTCTCATAGAAATTCTAAAAGCACTTCCATCCATTATTTTCAAGTTCTCTGTAATCTTTATTGTTTCATCATAAAAATATATTTTGCATCAAAAAAAAAAAAAACCAAAACAGAACTTTTCTTCTGCTTAGCCATTACATTGAGATATGTAAAAAAAGGTCACTATAATTACTATTCATTTTCACATCCTATTAAAATCCCATGAGGAAAAGAATCCTTAAATGGTTTATGATTCATGGTATAATGACAAACAATTTATATTTTTTTAATATAACATTTTTATGTGAAATCAAATCAAGTTGCTAAACTGTGTTTATTTTATGCAACAAAATATATTTCTTTTCGATTCTCTTGAAGCATTTTATTTTCATAGGATATTTTTCATTTGGACTTTGAAAATATCCTGCCATTGTAATTAAATTATAGTTTGACATAAAACAATATGTTTCAAAACAATCATGAATTTGCTGTTGCAATTGACTCCTGAAATTATAAGAAACAAAATAGTCACACATCATCATAATTATGCTAAAATAAATAAATGCTTCATGAATGCTGTTTCTGATTGAGCACAGGTAATAGGTACCATATAGTTTTTAAATAAGGGAGGATGTCTAAGAAGAATAAATTGTTGATAATTATAATGTATAGAACTAAATATTCAGCCAGGATATGTAAAAGTGGAACTTAATGAAACATAAGTTTGGATTGTAGATAGATTATCTATTATACAACTAACACTGAAATCCAAATCAATGTAAAGTAATAGAAAATTCTGAAGTGTATGAATTCTGAACTATATGATGCATTATCTAGAATAGTTAAAATTTTCAAAGTCACATTTTTTGATGATTAATGAAACTTTTACTTCTAATGCATGTTTAGGTAATTTTTGAATTAGTATTTTAAATTAGAATGATGGATCATTCAATAATATCATTATAAAATTACTCCATTACCTCATTTGGATAATCACAATTTTGAGCTCATATTTATATAATGTGTTAATTGTATTTAACTGAGATTTTAACTACAAGAACAGCTCTAATCACTGAAACAGAGAATAAATCAGTATTTTTTTTCTCCATTGATTAATCATCTTTGAGATAGTTAAGGTTCAAACCATGGGGTTAATTTTCAGCTTGAATAAAGTTTGTAACAAAATAAAATTACTTTTTTGAATAGTTATTATTAAATGTTGCATTCCAAATAATTAATGTAACAAAATTATTATTGTTATTTAAAAAAAGGAAAATAAATTTATCATATAAAATTAAAACAAAATTTTAGATGGTGACTTAACTAGACAAATGTAAAAAAAAAAAAAAAAAGATAATTTTCAAAGGATAAGTTTACATCAAAAACCATTTTTAATATTATTCTACCGGTCGAAAATGTATATCCATTCAACAAGATTTAGAATCTAAGCAAAAGTACCCCGAATCCAATCATGCGCAAGATACACAGGTCAGGAGCAATCATGAATTCTAACCTATTTGCCCATTCCCCAAATCTATAACATTATGAACAACACCTATGGTGATACCACATAAATTCATTATATCCCGACCCGATGCTACAATGTTTTACATGAGACTCAATTAGTGATGATGATGAGAGATTGAGTGAACCCAAGATATTAAGTTACAAGTATACATAAATATAAATATTAATAAGGAGATTCGAACAACTGGATTAAGTTTAAAATAGAAATATTTATTTTGAACATAATTAAAGATGAGTTTTAGATATATAATTAACTCTATGCTTATAAAACTTTATTTTCATTACAAACATTAAAGAATTTTGTTACGATTATTTTGATTTTGACAAATATTAATTTAGTGCGGCGGTTACAGAAAATGGTTTTATCCGAGTGGTTTGGTGGATGTTTATACACAAAAATATAATTATAAAGTTACAGTAGTTTCGCTGATTATCTGATTTCAGTACATAAGTTTATTTTATTTAGATATTTGATTTATAATAATTAAAACAAGGATACATTTTGATCAGCAGAATAAACATTATTTATTTTACATTTTCAACAGTTAGCGGTAGAATATAGCGAAAACTCAATAATTGCGTGAAAGGTTTATTTCAATAAAGAGGGAGGGCAGCTTCATGAGAAGTTGAATTTAAACTCCAACAAATAAAGAGAAAAATGAAATGATTTATTATCACATATCATTACGATTTACTGTGCTAAACAGGCTGGAAAAATTAACTGTAAGAAATGGCGGTGCTAGCATATTAGCAGCGAGAGGAAATGGCACATTTGGCCAGGATAAGGTCATTCTCCAATATTCTATAACGATGGTACATGCCAGCTTCATGCTAAAGTGGTACAGGAAAAAAAGGTAGGTAGGAAGATTCTATAAGCCGGACCACGGTGCATCTATACATTGCTTCATCTACTCTAACCTTTATGTTCTAGAAGTAAATGTAGACTTCTTTTAGGAACGAGGATACGAACGATGAAGCTTGGAGTCCCTGGAGTGAGGTACAGGTGATTCAAAGCAGTATATAACATATATACTTGGAGAAGAATGACTAACAAAATGATCATGATTCCCTGGAGTGAAGTACAGGTGAATCAGATCGAAGCATTATGTGGCTTATGAATAATTGGACATATGCTAGCAATGCTATCCTAATATATAAAATCATTAAATTTAAATATTAAAGAAAAGCCTTAAATGGTTTAACAAATACGTAATGATATGCTAAAATAATGATCTACGTAATCTAAAGTTATTGATTATAAATTAAACTATCATTAATGAAGCATGCACTGCTCCCCCTTCTTGAATCAATATTTTAACATAGGAAACAAAACTAAATAGTGCAAATTACAAAACAAATTTAAGTTGCCAGCCTTTGTGGCGATGATAATCAATAAGAAATTTATAAAACTAACATACACCAATATCCACCCTGGATTGCAAAAGTATTTATACATTTGTATATATTTACGGTACAACATTTAAAAAAAATGTATTCATTTAAAATATAAACCCGATCTTACGAGATATTTAAGATAAATAACAAGAACACATTAATTCTCCCCCTTCCTTTTTAATAGAAGTTCGTAAGATTAAGTTTTACTAGCATTTATAAATAAATTATGTGAGAAAATATAAAAATATTAAAATTAAATCATAACCTCACTAACTGATAAAAATAATAAGCGTGAGTTGGAGACAGCAAAGAATTGATATAAAAGATTAACAGAGCTTTAAAAAAACATTAAATATAACGAAATTATTAGTTTACAACTTAAATTACATAGTTAAAAGTGGATAAGGTGGTTATACAGTCTTTTGGCTGGTTACCTCGGGATTCTTTGGAAGTACTGGCGAATCTTCTGTGGCAGGCGGCATTCTTTGGGGCTACATTGCCGCAAGAGTCGGGCTGAAGATGGAGGGTGGCAGCTTGGCTCTCAAAATTTCAACGGATGTGATGTCACCTAGCAACAACTGACCAAACTCTAACATAATAGATTTTTAGCTCTATTTATGTCAGTTTTTAGCCCCTCAGAGAATGTTTATTTTAATTAGATTTCCTGCCTCTAATTGATCTCTAATTTAGGAGAATCTTTACTCTATTGTTAGTAAAGATTCAGTTTTGAGATAACTTTCTAAAATCAATTCAAATCAATTTCCTGTTTGGAAATGGATTTGACCAAAAAATGTTAATAGCTAACTAAAATACATTAGCTTTGTTTTGGATTTTACTTTTTCTTAACTTTAATTTACAAATTCCTTTTTTAAAATCATGAAACAAACTCCCCACCCCTTTAATAATTTTTACACAGTTATCTTGAATTTATATTTTTAGTTTTATGACAAAAGTGATTATAAAGTACTAAAATAAAAGTTAAAAAATACAATTTTAAAAGACGCAAAATTATTTAACATTTTTAATTACATATAAAAGCTCCTGTCATATACACATCTCTGAGTCGCATCTATAAAAGCTACTATTTAAAATAATTGACGATTTTTATTTCAGATTTGTATTTATAAATCTCATAGACGCTTCTCAGAAATATACGTATAGTTTATATACATTTTATGACAAAAAAAAGGAGCATGATGACACGTGGACTGTGGTAGAACTGTGAAACTCGATCTTGAACTAAGGTCGACTGTTTCATTATATATATATATTCTTTTTATAATTAAATATCAAATTAATTAATATAAATTTAAAATTTTAATAATAGTTATAGAAATACCTAAAATCATATATCTTTTTACTTATAAATGTCTGCAAAATTTCTAGAGCTGTGATTTAAATTTTATTTCTATTTTATTTTTAAATTACTTCTGTCATCTAGGGACAAGAATGAAAAGTAAAATATATAATGATTAGCATTAAAATGAGATCATTAAATGTGAAATTTGTAGGCTTTTGATTGAGTTACTACTATGATGTAATATTTCAAAATGAGTTTTGCTGTGCATGAGCCTTGTTCTGTGATGTCACATTCTAATTGTACACATGGTTAATAAAAAAAATACACAATATTTTAAACATTAGTTGTCCTAATTTTAATTTTTATGTTGCTCTTAAATAAATTATAATACAGGCGGTTCTCTATTTTCATAACTAATTGGTTTTTGAAATGTGAATGAAAGTTGAAATGTAAGAAAGTAGAGCAATGTAAATAAAACATCAAAAAGGGTTTTCAAAATACATGTATATATATATTTTGCTGAGTATTATGTTTCTATTTTTTTTAAAAAGTTCAAAGAATTCTTAATATGTAATAAATTTTCAAACTTTGAAAATATTTTGTACCTAACATTTTATTTTAATTGAGAAAAAGTGAGGTTAAATACATTCTATGGACATATACATATAAAGTCTAGATGAATAATATTAAAAAAAAGTTTAAAAGCATAATGAGATGAAAGTATATGAATTTGGAAATATTCCTTAATTTTGTTCTTGTTTTTCATGGTTGAACATATATTGTTGATCAGCTTAAATTATATGAATGATCGATTGAAGCAAAAGGTTTGCCTTCTGTGTCTCAATTGTATGGAGATTATGAGATCTTGTGTTTTTTTGTCCATTTCCACACTGTTGTTTTCTTCATTTTTCATTCATGGTTGTGAATTAATAAGGGCAAAATTTATCACCAAAATAGAAATATACTTAAAGTGATAGCACACATTCTAACATAAACTGATAAGACAACTTATTAACACATGCTCTAACTCAAAACATCCCTACTCAAGCCAATCTATGATGTTGAAAATGAACACGATTAATGTCAGAGAGGTGGGAGGGACTAATAGTCCATCTGAAAGGGAGAATTATTACATATAAGTATGTGCATTTTGTCATACATATTGTTAAAAATTGAAAGTATGAAATATGGATGAAATAATGAATTTTATGAAAGTACAATGTTTAAAAAGTAGAGAACCATCTGTATATTTTATTTAATATATTTGAGAATGAACAATAAATGATAATTAACAGATTTAGAAATTGTCCTGTTAGAATTTTTTTTTTTTTTTTACAATTAACTAGATATTGCTATATTTTGCTTGTTAATCTAATGCAACCTAAAAGCTAATTTGTTTTTTTTTCTGCTGATATGCATGAAGGAGCCTATCTTTATAATCTTTTTCTATTTATTTATTGCTGGGATATTAAAAAATTTTGAAATAAATTTATTTTTATTACTGTATTTATAAAACTCATATGTTAATTATATTGATTAAAAAGTTATTTTTCATATATTAAATTTCTTACTACAGTAATATTATTAACATTCCATTCATTCTGTTAATATAGGTTGTATACTTGTAGTTTAACAGCCAAATTAAAAGTCTCCATAAATATTTATTGTAATTGTTTTGAGTTTTAAATTATTGTAAGTTTTTAATATAACTTTGTGGGTGTGTGTGTGAAAGCAGTAGCTATCTGTTCGTAATAATATTTCCATTGCCAATTTCTCTAGATCCAAAATCATAGATTCGGTACCAGTTCCATTTAATGATCCTATTATTGTTTGTTTGTTTTTTTCAACTGGGAATCAATCGGCCCAGAAATATTTTACATTTTTCAGTCCTCCACTGTAGTCATAATTAACCACTTCAGATCATTACTTTATGTTCCCAAGATGTTACCTTCTCAAATACTAATTGAATTTAACATTCTTTTATTTTAATGTTTAGATGACAAGTATTGTATTCATTCTATATATTAATAATCATTGGAAGTGGTTTAATTTAGCCTTAAGTAGTTGATAATTTTTTTATTTTTTAAAAGAAATCCGAAATTTTTTAAACATCGATTTTAAAATTTACATTAGTAAAAACTGGGAAAAAATTCTAAATGAGAACTTTCTTTGTGCTTTGTTTTAAACAAAAATAACTCTTTAAAAATAACTCTTTAATATGTGTATTTAATCTTTTATTTTTTGAGATATATGAAATATTAACGATGTTGTTAATTGTTAAAATGTTTCTCTTTCTTCTCTATTTGTCATTATTGAATGTGAAGATTTTTCCATTAGTACTTTTTTTTTTGCTGTACTTATTCTTTAATTCTTTTTCCCCATTAATTGGTAAATTCACTTTGTGGTCAGTTTTGAAAAAAGGTTGAAGATAGCCATTAGAACAAGAGTCTCTTAGTAATTTATCATGCCCAAAGTACTATAATAGCCTCAGGAAACCAATCTTGGACTTGAAGATTTTAAAGACAAATTGTAACAATCAATTACTGAGAGTGAATTCTCACTATGTTTATGAGAAGTTTTCGAAAGAAAACATAGATTTGTTGTTCTACTGATCTTGGTTAATCAAAAAGAAAATGTCTTCTTTTCTAAGTTAGCAAGAGAATAAACAAAACTTAATGAAGCTGCAAGTCAACCGAATATCATGTGGTGAAGAGATTAGAACTACACTTTCTTTATTGTTATGCTTCCTTTTTTTTTTTTACAAAGAGTTAAATCGAAAACTATTTTTATAAATTTTAAAAGAAAACCGTTTTATTCATCAAACTATATTTTATTTATGTATGTGTGATATATATATATTAATTCAAACATTATATCATTTCTCTAGACATCTGCGTAATGGTTTTCTCAATTTTACGTTTCTGTGGAAATTTGAATCAACTTTCCACGTATATTTTCAATGTATGTGCATATTTTTTAAAATCTTTTGACATTCTTTAGGAATCCATTTAGTTAATAGCGCTTATATCAATTACAATTGTATAGGAAAAGTGAACCAACGTAATATAAAATTATACTAGAATCAAGACATTCCCATTTTCATGTTTTGAGTCAGTTTTGTAGGACATTTTTATTATTATCAGATTCTTATTTTTTTAATATTAATTAAAGCATGATGTATTCGTATATACATGTGTGGTTGCATATATATATATTATCATTAACAGTACGCATAAACTAGTACAATCAACTTTAGAATAAAAATTTGTGTTGAAATTAGCGATGTCCAAAATAATTTATGAACTACAAATACCACCTGTATCGTAGTTTTGTGCTTTACCCTTTATTTGATTGGCATCGTGTGACACTAACGTCTTTATTTAAAAAAAAACTTCAACGTTTTGCCTACTTGTATTTTTATTATATTCTTATGTCAATCTTATTCTTCCTAAGAAAATAATTGATTTTGTTTTTCCTTAGACTGTCGTTAAAATAATCTTTATGATATAAATGTGATCACCCTCTTCCATGAAAATCAAAATACTTTATTTTTAATCAACTTCAAATGCTTGTCTAAAGAAGTTGGACACTTATAATTGTAAATTTAAACCACAATCGTCAATTTGAAAAATGGTGAATTTTGTCTTAAAGAAAGCATTTTCTTGGCCATTGGAAATCCATGACTCATTTCCCTACAATAAATTTTCAGAATAAAACCTTCTATTTAACTTATTTAGTTGAATCTAAATATTTCATTGTGGGATAATATCTTGAGTTGCACTTCAAATTACATTTTTTTCCTGGGATATTTAAACTTATTCTTCTTCTAAATGTGATGGCCATCAGATTAAAACATTGATGAAAATTTCTCTTCAATCACTGGCTGATTAAAGATTTGAGTTTTGAACATTTATTAGTAAAATAAAATCTTTACAATTTATATTCAAGGATTTTATAAATCATCCTCTGAATTGAAGTAGTAATTTACTGATAATGTAGAAATTTAGGTGATGAAAGCCTTGTTTTACTTTTAAATAGTTTAAATTATAAAGTCCACCATAAATTCTTTATTGTATTCTAATATTTTTTTTTGGAACCTACATATAAAATATTTAAAAAGTCATTGCCACATAAACATAAAATGGAGATGTTTTCATTTCAAATGCCACAGATTTTTTGCTAGAAGTAACAACATTTTCTTTTATTCCATTGTGTGGAAGCTGCATCATATGAAATAAATGTTTATTGCAAGCAATTATTTTCAAGCATTGTCAACAAAATTTATTTAATTGTGTTAAATATTTTGACCAAATCAATATATTTGACTACAACTATAATGTATATACTGAACATGACTGCCTGTGTTCAAATGTCCTCTAAAAGCAATATATATATATCTTTGATAATATTATCATTCTTGTATTTGTTCAACTTGGGTCAGAAAAACCACACTGAGTCTAATAATCTCTCTCAGGAAAGCAGAATTTTCATTAAAATTCTTAAAAATATTATTGTTATATGAATAATGAAGATATTCCACAATGTTCATTGCAGACTTATTTTATTCCTTAAAAACATACAACGAAAAGAAAATATTTTTTATTCTATACATTGCTAAAATATTTTACTAGTTTGAAGCTAACATATCCCACCATATATATATATATATTCCAAGGATTATACAAAGAATAACAACTTTTCTGATTTAAGATTTTTTTTTTTTTAAAGTTCATCAAGATGGCAAATACAAGTCTCTGTTAGAATACATATTTTATTAAATGATATATATTCAAGTTGTTATATCTTTATTTTTAAATTAGTCACATTTATTCATTTATCTATTTAGTATATCATTTTTATATAAGAGTGAGTACAAAGTTCCTTTATAATTTAAGAGTATTATTTTTATATCCATATATTACATTCAATATCTAATAAAAGTCTCAGATATATTTTTTGCAGTTTTAATCCATCTATTATTCTAGCATAATGTGCTTTTCTTACATTTTTATATTGTTTATGGAGTTCTACATTCATTTTGCTCAACAGTGAAAAAGATAAATGATCTCCAATATATATATATATATATGTATAGTGCTGAACTAGCATTCATCAGTTGGTCCAGATTATTATCTCCATATATATATATATAAGTAAAAATCAGTCATATTTCACATGACCTATATAGCTTGTATTACCAATATGTAATATATAAAGAGCCTGCTAATAGCTCTAAACAAGCTTATTTATTTTATTTTTTATGATAAATGCTATAAGAGAAAATAGCTGAAGCCTTTATCTGTGATGGTCCCCATACCGGTTTCAAGCTATGGCACTCATCAGTGAGGAGCTGAGTTTAAAGACATGTAGGTGTCTGAAGATTTGGATCTTTTTCTTAATATTTAAGAATTAGATAAATGCTTGGCTTGAGGTAATATTTTGAATATATATATATATAATCAGTGCTCAATTTATATTAAGATAGAAAATCTTCAAACTTTAATAGACCAGCTTCAATTCTCACTCTCTAACTCTTCAGCTATACATATCATTGAAAATTTGATGATGGAAATACTGAAAGCTCTTGTTGATGCCAAACTCATTGTTATACCCATGTCACCTTTAATTCTCTCTGACCCCTCATATATTTGGACCTTATGTCCATTTAAATACACAGAAGATGGATGGGCAGCATACAGGCTGAATATGTAATATTTAAATGCAAGTATATTGGATATACTGAACTTAATGTAATTAGAAGGGATTTGAACTCAGACTTTCAAGCTCCCTACAGCTATCTACTTCATTTTATACAACTGATGCACATGACCACATACATGTGAAAAAGATAAGTAATCAATATACACATTTCATAATGAACCAGCACTCATCAGTTGGTCTAGATCAGTTTTATATTTTTCTAAAAAAAATAGGAAAAAATACTCATAATTTGCAAAAAACCAAAATAATTTTTTCTTGTTTACATGCAAGCAATATGGAATACCACTAAATCTAAAAAAGGGGGCATAAAACATACTATGCAAAATAAGTTCAAATTAATTTGAATTTTGAAAAATAGAGGCATACCTAATGTAATGCTATTTATAGAATCTAAAAGATGGTTGTCATCAGTATATACATTCCCGTTAATCTGACATTAAAAATTGTTATAAAATGTGATTAAATAAAGGATGAATGCATCGATTGAAACGTATACTTTTAAAATGCAAATATATATGTGTGCGTGTATGCATAATAAAATACATAAAATTAATTAAACTTTTTAAAATAAATATAATGAAATAAATTCAATCCATATAATGTTTTAATAAAAAAAAAAAAACCCAAGAAATTTGTAGATAACCAAAAATGAATCTACGCAGAATATTTTATATAATAGTAATTTAACTAAAAAGCTAAGAAAAAAAATTTAGTAATTTATTATTCAATATTAATTTTTAAAAAAAAGTTGTTTGAAAGATTAAGTAAAAAAAAAACGATGGGCACACATTCATTATCGTTAGACTGTATGATTAAAAAAATAATTTTTCTAAAAGTTGCCAGCAGTGAGAAAGGACTGTTCTTAGAAATTTAGTTTTATATTTTTGGATTTAGAAAAAAACTGTTTTGCTTTTTGAACTACAATTCTTGTTCAGTTATATATATATATATATATATATATATATATATATATATATATATATATATATATATATATATATATATATATATATATATATATATATATATATATATATATATATTGCTATCTTAAAGAAAGAAATATATTAATGAAATGTAGATTGTGATTAAAAGAAATAAAAAATATTCATGGCTAGTTATTTTATGAAGAAGCTACAGAACAAAAAATGCTAACTTGACCTAAATGTGCATTAACCACACCATGAATATGTAGCCATCTCTTGAAAGTGCCTAGAATTTGATCCATAAGTGTCACAACATTCAGATAAATTATAATATATTTGTGCCTATAAAGAGTGTGTGCCTCCACATTATCTGCAACTAAATATTTAGAGCAAAAAAAGAACAAATTGCCAGCTAAATAACTGGATTAATGGAAAGATACAGATATTGCAGGATAGCATTGATTAGTCTTTAATAATTTTTTATTTATTGCAATTCATCTGTTGTATTTTTTATTGTAATTTATTTGTTACATTTTTATATATTAATAGTTATTTATTTAATTATTTATTTTCTATAAGCATATTAATTTAATGATTGTATTCTGAAATAATTTCATTTTGTGTGTGTGTGTGTATGAGTTAATATTATTATGTAAATAAACTGATTTTTTTAGTAATTTTATAAAATTCAAATTGTCAGTACTATTTTATATCTCAGATTTTCTTTTAAATGTTCATCCCAGAACTTATAATTTCTATGTTGACAAAGACAATTTGTAATGGTAGCTGAGATTGGGGAGAGTGGGGGAGATTGAGGTTAACTTTTTCAGAATGATTTTTTTCCCACATGAAAATATGACACCTTAATAAAGGCTATATATTGAACCAGGTGGGGAAATTAGATAGATTAGGAACACAAAATCTAACATAAACTTTTTTCTCTTTAATAAAATAGAAATTTGTGGAAATATAAACTTTGTGAATAGCAAATTTTAAGATAAACGCATTGTTGACTTCTTATACATATAACATCTGATACAATTATTATTATAAAATTATAAATTTGATATATTCCAATGCAATTTAAGTATTGCTCCACACCGGTCCCTTAGGCAGAGAAGAATAATACACAGAGGGTACCTGTGACCAAGCCGGAGCTATATATAAGATACATAACAACGACTACATTTCTAGGCCACAGATCTTCTAGACTGAAAAATTCAACACCTATCATTCAAAGCACTTTTTTGTTTCAGAGTAAACACCAGGCACCAGTTAATTACAAGAGGTAACTAACGTCCCCTGAATGATGACAAACTAATTCAGCATCTAAGAAATCCCAACTAGCTCAATCAAAGAATAATATAATAAATTGCTGCCTTAACCTTTTGACCGCTAATTATATTATTGGCCTGAGTGAGTTAAAAATCAAGACTTTTAATTGGCCAAGACAAAGTCAATTGTCAAAATATATTCACCTTTTAATATTATATTCACTTTAGATTCGTTTGTGAAAAGTATATTAATAATTTGTCAGGTTATGAAAGTGAACGAAAGTTCTTTCAAAAATAAATTTCTATTTGTTTATTATAGAAATATTCCATAGCGGCAAATTAAAAGCTAAACTTAGTAATGAATTAAAAAGAGTTGCTGTCGTAAATTTTTTTTTCAGTTTTACGTTACGGAAAAGTAAATATTTTTTTTGCTAAAATCTTAAATATTTTTACTAAAATCTTAAATATTTTTTTTAAATAATTTTATTTTTAGCATTATTTTACTAAAATAATTATAATTGGTCAGAAAATACTTTCAAATTGAAAATCTTAGCATTTTTCTTTGATTATGCAGTTTCTTTGTTTTTGCCAGCCAATCAGACTGTCTTTGAAGGCTAAGAGCCAATCACCAACAAGCTTTCTTCTTTGATAAGCTTTACCGGCAGTTTTATTGATTTTTTACTTGTAAAATAATTCAAGAGAGGGCAGCATCTTACAGAACTTTTAAAAACCTAGCTAATGAGTGTATAATGTTTATTGTAGCATTAAAAATGATGGAATTAGAGTGATGTCAATCGTCAACGAAACCTCTCATAGGCATCAAGCTAAAGATTAATTAATGATATTAGTAAAGAATTGACCGACAAATATTAATTTTCAAAGATAATTTATTTTAACTACGATGCTTACTATAATTTGTAAACTAATTATAAATTTTCTCAATTAAATAAACAATAATTTTATGTATAATACCCCCACACACATTCTTTATAACATACAATAAAATATAATATAACATAAAGCATTAAATAAGTACACAGCATGTAAAATATGCATATCAATAGTTCATTTTATGCGGTTATAGATTTCATTTATTAACTGACTCTGAGAGGCTTTAAGATTTCAGTGGATACTTAAATAAATATCAAAATTGGAATAAGAGAATATTATTACCTATAGGATTTTGGAATGTGGTGGTTTTCTTGCTGTTTGCTGCTTCATGTGTGTGTTTTACCAACCGTTTGGATTTTAAGCTTCTGTTGAGGTTCTAATGATTGCTATTCCATGTTACTTCTATTTCAGGCAGTTAGAAATTCCTGGTGGCTTCAAATTGTTAGATGGACATTATTTCTATCGGGCAGGCTGCTGATGTTCTGATGACTAAGGCTGAAGTCCATCGCATGCTCCGAAAACTGCTCATCACTGCGTTGTCTTGATTAACCCTTTTCCCGCGCTCGACGAGACTCCTCGTCGACACCTAAAATCACTCTAACTTAGTTCGTTTTTATACGATAAAATTCGTTAAATACGTATTTAATTCGTTTTTAAAAGTTCTGTACGATGGTGACATCTTCCGATTTATTTTAGAAGTAAAAAATAAAAAAAAACGCATTTTAAACCTAAACAAAGAAGGAACATTATTTGTGATTGGTTCTTAGCATGCTCTCAGCCGAAAAAGACATTCTGATTGGCTGGAAAGAACAAAGAAACTGCCTGATCAAAGAAAATAAAGAAAAACGCTGAGATTTTCATTTCGAATACGATTTAAATTATTATTAAATAATATTTATGGAAATTAAACATAATTTTCAGAGAGAATAATAAAAAAACAAAATTATTTTCGAAAAATATTGAAGATTTAAGTAAATATATTGAAGATGTAGTAAAAAGAAATATTTACTTTTCTATAACGTAAAAGTCGATCTTTTGTTTACATTATAACTTTTATGTTGCCGATATAGAATATCTTAGAATAAATAAATAGCAATTTATTTTTGAAAGAACTTTCGTTTTCTTCATGACCTGAAAAATTAATTATATACTTTTTATAAACGTATCTGAGTTGAATTTAATATTATAGACGAATATGTTTTAACAATAGGCTTTGTCTTCAGTTTGTGAGTTGGCCAATTAAAAGATTTGATTTTTATCTCATACAACCAATGATTTAATTAGCGGTTTAAGGGTTAACAAATACATATTACTGCTTCTAGATATGTGTATGACTGACTGATGAAATTTTTGGCTTATTTATATGATGATCTTGTCATTTCTTTAATTGGTTTTTAAATCCGTCCACTACTTTGATTACATTCTTAAGATGCCTTTTAATTAATCCTGTTTATGGATTTTAATTAGTAGCCATGCTAATCCTGTTTTTTATATAGCTTTTTAGTGTATACAATCTTTGAGGGAAATTTTAATTATACACTTTCATTTATTTTAATTTTTAACTTTCCTATTTTAATTCTTCAATACGCACACATTTTATTTTCTTTATACTTAAAATCAACTCTTATGCACAGATATATTTATTTTATGAAAGAGATTTTTTAGTTTTAATATTTCCTTTTTTCTCCCTTAAATTAAATGAAAAGAAAGTATTTTTAATTTCATGCAAAAGATTTATTTTTTAAGCTCTTATAGTTTCAACATTTCTAAATTAGATTTTCTTCCCCCTCTAATTACTTAATTTGTAAAACTTTACTACTGACTCCTAGCAAACTGTTTTAAACTAATAATAAAACTCTTTAAACCTTTATAGATGTTTTTTTTTTTTCAAATTATTCTGGCTTACATATTATTTATTTATTAAAACCTTCATTTTCTTTGATGAAACTTATTTTGCAGTGATTTTATTTATTAAAATTTTAATTTTAAAATCTTTATGTTGTTTATGAGAATTTTTATTTTTAATAATAGATATTATGAATCTGAAACTTGGACATTTAATAAAAGGGCAATGCATAGATCTTTCAAACCACTTAAAGAAATATGGAGATATGCATGTTAGGAATAACAAAAAGAGATTGAAAACAATACATTGGTAGGAGAGCAAGCAGCTGTTATTGTCATCATGAAAGAATTAAAAGTCTGATGGGGAGTTGGGCTTGACATATTGCTAGAAGAAATGATACTAGATGGGCAATTGAAATCTTAAACTGGATTTCAAGAGATTGTAAAGCGCCCAGAAAGTGGCCACATGTGAGATGGATGGATTAATTAAGAAAGTATGCTGGGGTGATGAGGAGAGGCCAGAGATCAGAAATGGATTGATATTGGAGAGGCCATCCTGCCATGGATTGATAATGGCTAAGGATGATGATGATAAATATTAGATGATTACAAATCAATAAAGAAAAAAATTGGAAACAAGAATCAAACAGAGAAACTAATGAGGCAGGGCAGCTTACAAAATTGGAGCCAGAACAAATGAAAGTTGTATCTATAGAAGCAACACATGTCATAACTGACATGGGAATGTTGTACAATTTAATCAAAGAACATCAATAGAAAAGTGAGGTAAAATTTCACACTATAGAGTTAAACCTCATCGAATGGCAATGTTAAGTTTCAAGAGGCTTAACAAAGGATTAGAGAAGTTTGTCAAGAAATAATAGAAGAGAGTAAAAATGTGATAGAAATAACCTCCAAAAAATGTGAGTGAAAATTTAATTATTGAAAGAGAAGAAAAAAAGTGTAGTGTAAACACAGAAAAAATATGAATCCTCATGATGGGGAATGAGAAACCTAAGTAATTGTGATGCAAAAAAGTGTAAAAAAAATGTAATCACAAAGTTAAAGAATGCAAAAATTGATTATGAAAAAGTGATATGGTTAAATCAGCAAGTGGATAGTATTCCGGTCAGAATTGTATGTACATTTAACAAGAGTTAGAACCTAAGCAAAAGTATCCTGAAACCAATCATGCCCAAGATACACAGGTCAGGATCAATCATGACTTCTGCCCTATTTTCTCATTCTCTAAATCTCTAACATTATGAACAACATATCTGATGATAACAAAAGGAATGTCATTCATTCCAGTTCCGGAGACACAGCGGAGAGACAAGACATCTACAAGGAATATATTAAGATACGATTATTGAAATGCAACTGGCTATCATGAGGTTAAGGGGAGCAAGAATTAGATATAATGCAACCTCAAACAATGTGTGTGCATACAACAACATTAAAATAAAGAATGATTGACATAGTAATTGTTTATGAATTGTTGATAAATTATTAATAAATTAATGAGAGATTGAATATTTAAATAATGATTAATATAAATTTAATAAATACAAATGATAAATTTTATTTATATGTCACATATAAGTTAATAAAGTCTGGGCTTCATGCAATTACTGGCAGTGATTTGCATATTCCAAGTTATGTCTTGTTATTAGACATTATAGACTATAAATTACAATGATTGAAGAATATGAAAAAAGAAATTGCATATATTTAATGATATACTATATAATGTATACTCAGGACAATGCGGCTTAATATGCCAATGAAGAAAGATATCAATTTTAAACAAATTTATAATCTTAATGTTATGATATATAAATGGGAATTAATGACCTTAAAATAGGTATACATGAAAGAGAACCTTATTTAGATAAAACCATACATTTCGTGATACATTTTATAGGTATTACAAACTTTATTTGATCAATAATTATATGTTATATCAATTATTTGGAGTGAATAAACATTTATTTGCATATTAACTACATAATTCTGATTTTGCAGAACCACTATATATTGTTGATTAGCGTATTTAAGCATTTATTTAAATGAGAGGGCGGCTAGCTTAAATATGCTTTTAGGTGACATTTCTAATATATAATAATAATAATAAAAGGAGAATGGTTTACAGAGATCACAGCATTATGACTTATAGATATAATAGGGCAATATAAAATATTAATCAAGTTCGTGGTGCTGACTAAAGTGATAGCACTAGAAATATTAAGTCCACTTTGGGATGTGAGTCTTCATCAATTATTAATGGATTTGAGAGTCCACCTGCACTTGTGACAGGGCAATACTTGAAGAGGTGGTTAGTAGGGAGTGCCATGGTTTAGGTTTTTCCGATGTTATCCTATTCAGAGCCTAATTACAACCTGACATTTTTCTGGAGTTGGTGCTTCCAAACCCCATTTTGGAACAAGCCATAAAAAAATGATCCAGGACTTCTGGATATTAATTTTGACAAAGCAAAACACAAAGTTAATAATGCTATCAAAAGTAAGCAATGCTAAACAATATTCAGGTCCCTAATGACACTGATATGTTAACTAAAGCCCTCCTAAATTAATAATATCCAGCATAATGACATGATAAAATTTAACTCATTCTTAAAGATATGAATATAACCTTGAATATTAATTAGAATGTCAAAATATAAAAGAGGAAAATATTGTTCTCTTCATTAAACAAACATAATTAGCCTAATAAGTAAATAATTATGTAGCCCAGTATAACGCTTGATGCCATAACAAGCAAATGATTGGTTAATGAACAGAAAGAAAAGGGCATTAAATGTACTCTAAAGAATATTAAAATATAATTAAATCCATAGTGCTAAGTGAAGTAACAAATTGATATAAGGTGACAGCTTATCATCTGCCATTAAGCACATATTACAATTAAACAATATATTCAATCAAGCAAATCTTAGTTTGTAAGAAGACTTACATTTAAGTATTTAGGTATCCCATAATATCGGGATAAAGAATCAGAATAATACAGGTTCACTAGATTGGATCATTGGCGTATTAAAATCAAATTTACCATAATACATAATTATAATAAAATACAATTTAAGTTTGCCACATTTAGAATAGTAGAAAAATAGATAAAGTGTGTAATTCATAGATTCATGCATTATATTTTACAGAGAGAGAGAAAATCATTATGATTGGTATTACGTCACCAATTATTTTTTAAGATAAAGAGTTACATTGTAATTAAAATAAATTATAGTTAAATAAATGAGATTAGCACTTATGGTTGGAAATACCTTCTGGTGACTGATGACATGATGGTCATACATGAAAATTAAAATATGGAAAACACAGTCGGCAATACAGAGTTCAGATAAAATAATGGTTGGCATCTTTTGAGAGTTAATTTATGATTTGATTAAAGCAGTTCTTGAGTGTAGATGGCATGGTTGCATAGCGGTATGGAGACGATCTTGGAGAGATCGAGAAATTTTGTCCCTCTACTCAGAAGTCATTTTATCAAAATTTTGAGTGATGTGGATTTGTTTAACAACACTTCTATGAAAAGTAAAAGCAGATTGCACTGTATTGAATTTAGATGTATTTATACACCAATAAAATATGCAATCTTCTATGTCACTACTTGAGGCTGTCAGATATGCATTAATTACCTGGTGTGTTTTTAATGAGATAAGTTGTGGAGGGTATTGCTTTACTCTATTTCTAAGTTGGAAATAGATTTAATAGATATATTTATATTAAAATTTAGGATTGCTAAAATTCATTTAATTAACAACAACGTTTTAAATTGAAACAAGGTACGTTCTTTTGTTTCTTAAGTTTAAGTTATGTTAATTGCTCTCCAGAACCTTCTCTGGTATTACATCAGCTTTCTATAATACATGAATTATAAATCAAATACTATACAAAATATATTTAAATAAATGAATAAATATTATATTTTTATGTATCTGTAATTCATACACACATATACTACTCTTAAAGGCGATGGAAATTTTAAATATTTCCAAATTACAATTTATATTAATATTATGTTTCAGTTTTAAAATAACTGTTGACAATTTACAAAAGTGGAGGGGGGTATCACGTGTATATGTGTACTTATACTCCCTGATGATTAAACAAATATATAGATGGGTTTGAGCCCCTGGTTTAAGGTTACTAATATCAACAGACAGTGAAGCAAAATATGTATGACAGATTTTACTGCTTCAATAGAGAACAGGTAGAGGAAGTTAAAGCACATATTATACATTGTCATTTCAAAATATGCAGCAAGGGAAACTAAAAGAGGCAATGAAAATTATGAAAACTAGAATCAGGTAATCATTAAGGTTATTATGAGGAAAATAAAACAGATAGAATCAAGAAGTAATAGAAGTTAAACATAGTTGTTTTGATAAAGTTACCCCCAATATAAATCAGTATTTAAAAATCTGAATATTTAAAGATCAGATAGATGGTGCTCTTGTAGATCATTTAAATGGTTTAGAAAAATATTGAAAATTAAACTTGATGTCCAAAGAACATAAGTTAACCATAAGGTGCAATCATTTAGAAAGTGATGCCAAAGCATGGTAGGATTCTCTTTTCGACAAACCTAATACATTTTAGAGATATAAAAAAGCTTTGGTAAATAACTTCTGGACTGAAGAGAAACAAAAGGCTATCCAATACCCATTAATGCAATTGAAATTTTCAGTTTTTTAGAAGGCAGGTAGCTAAGTTAAAAATCCCTAGATGAATAGTGTATCACAATCTGCTTTTCAAAATTGAACAAACAATTTTAGGTATTAATAAGAAGACCTTAGAGGGAGCAGCTAAACTCTTAAATGCATAGGATATCAACTTGTATGTTCAGTCAAGCAAACAATCTAAGAAAACCTGTGACCACACTTATATCAGCGCTTTGAAGATAGAAAGTAAAGATACTAGACAAGATATAAATATCAAATCATAGACACCTTGTAAAAGACATTTATCATATGGAAATGAAAAGCAAAATAAAGATGTAGCCTGAACTGAAAGTAGAACTACAATTAAAGAAAAGTTATAAAGCATCAAATGAGTGTCTGTAACCTATAGCTTGATTTTGCTATGATCCCATTGTTACAATAAAAAAAAAAATTTGATTCATCTCAAATAGAAACATCTGATTAATTTCAGAAATACTGGGAGAGAAATAAGGTTTAATTAGTATGAGGATTAAAAAGGCCTCACGTGTTGCCAACTGTAGATGTGTGGAAAAAGATAGATGTTTTTTGTTTTAAAAAAGCTATAAAATTTGATATTAGTAAATCTGACAATTTTGCATACAATATTTTCAACTTATATTATGGTTCTTATACTATTGCTGCACATCATGGCAACAATGTTTTTGGATTAATGATGTATCATAGCATAAAAGGGATCTATGATGATTGATTGCTAAAACTCTTTAGTTATGAAAATCAAACAACTGATAGAAGGTTGTACTAGACTTTATGATCATTTGGAAGTAATGAATGATGTGCCTTTATGGGTTAATATATGTGCTAATTTGGAGAACTGTGGGTACTTTATATTCTATGGTGGTGGTTCATACAATAAAGCCACATTTTTTTTAATAATGTAGATGATTGCCTTTATTACTGATGATTTCTCAGTAGATGTATTATGAGTTTATCTGTATATACCTGTCAATGACTAGATATATATTTTATAAGTGGTTATATACATAAGTTTTCAAGGCTACACTTGTGGCATTTAGTTTTACTATAAGTGTGGAGAGTAAAGATAATCTCTAGCTTTACTGTGTCTCAGCTTTGGTGCTTAGAAGATTGCTCAACTGGACTTATCCTCACATAATAGTGTATGTGATTAACCAATGTGGACTGGAGGAAATGCAATTGCCTGGATTAAATGGTGTGCACTCGTTGATCAGATTTTCCTATGGAAAGTCTACTTCTTTAATCAATAATGCAAATTTTAAAAATGTTACAATGAGAAATAAAATATCTAATTTTTTTTGTCTCTTTTTTAAACCGAGTTGGGGGGGGAGGGGTATATAATACATGAACACAGCCTTAAAGATAATCATTCATAAGTACATACATCAACCAAGTGTTAATTCTTTAATGAAATATTAAAATTGTTATACAAAAGATATAATAATTAAGTAAAAGAATGAATGCATTGATTAAATAGTATTTTTTTAGAGTGTGAATTCGTGTCTGTGCTTGCATATATTCATATATAGAATTGTGGTGTTTGGATTAAATAAACAAAAAAATAAATAAAATTTCTTAAAATAAATGCAATGAAATAAATTTAATCTATGCAATGTTGTTTATGTGATAGTTATTAAACTAAAAATATTTTTAAAAATCTGTAATGTATTATTCAATATTAGTTTTAAAAAAGGAAAAAAAAATATTGAAATATTAAATAAAAAATGATGGACACATATTTTTTCTCATTGGATTATGTGATTAAAAAATAATAATCATCTGTCTAGAAATTTCAATTAAAAGAGACTGTTTATGGAAATATAATTTTATATTCCTATATTCAGGAAAAGCTGTGTGTGTGTGTGTTGTTTTTAACTATAACTTTTATTTCAATTATATTGGCGTCAACAAAAGCTTTGAGCATTCCATCATCAGATTTTCACTGATATGGATGACTGAAGAATTGTAGGGTGGAGAAGATTGAAGCCTATCGATTAAAGTTTGAAGATTTGCTATATTAATATAAACTGAACACTAATTACATATATGTGTGGGTGATGATGATCTGGACCAACTAATGAGTGCTGGATCTGTGTGAAATACATATATTTTGAAGTCATTTATCTTTTTCACATGTATACGTCCGTGTGTATCAATTGTATAAGATGGAATGGGTAGCTACAGGGATCTTGAAAGTCTAGGTTTAAATTTTCTTGAAATTATTGTGTTATTGGAGAATTTTGCAGACAAAATTAGTAATGCATTAAATTAATAATAATAATAATAATATATATATAATAATAATAATAATAAAATTAGTAATGCATTAAATTAATAATAATAATAATAATATATATATAAGGCTTTTAAAATCATTAAACATAAATAATTAATTTACAATTTAGAAAATTTATTCAAAAATTATTTAAATAATTGATATGCAATAACTAAAATATCAAGTAAGATATTTATTTTTTATAGCATGATGTTTTTAAACTAATAATAATTATCAGCATTAAGCTAATGCACATGCACTTTGGGCACAAAGCACATGTGCATTAGCTTAATGCTGATTATTATTAAAATATCAGATGTGAAAAGTAATAAGCAAATAAAAATTACATGGGATTTGTCCAAGTTCTATGCTTAGTGCATTTATATATCATTTATAAAAATAAACAGTACCCTTAGGAGTTCCACAAGATTTTCTACCTAAGTGTACTGTTTATTTTTATAAATGATTTAGAAAATATTAATATTAAAGGATCAGTATTTTAATATGCAGATGAGTGTAAATAACGAATTAATACTGTAGATTAGAAATTATCAAGAAAACTTTAACAAAATTGTCCATTAGTACTTTCTCAAAGGAATTTGTATAAATGGAGGAAAAAAACAAGAAAATATTTGTTAATATGTTCTCTTTATGTAAAATTTATTTGATATTTTGGAATGCTAATATTATGCAAAAATATTTTGGAATATTATGTTAACATTTTAATTAATAAATTTAGATATTTTATTTTTAATGTTTCACAAAATCAGTGATATTTTCTTTTGAATATTTTGTTCCTATAAATAAATTTATATATATATATATCTTTATTAGATATGGAATAATAGTTTATGGTCTGCTAGTTATTCTGTTATTAAAAAAATGTACATCACTGCAAAAAATAATTGTTAATTTAATCGAAGAATATCATGATTTTAAAGTGGTTATTAAAATAATATTTTATTTAATAAATTTCTTGAATATATAATTATGGGGAAAAAATATTTTAATAATTATTTCAAAAAACCTTCTGAAATATCTCTTGAAAAAGATTTATATATACATAATTGCAAAATCTTATATTAAGTAAAGAACTGGAATGAAAAAAAATAACAAACTATGTTCTTATATGTTTTAACAATTTACCTATTGCATTAAAAAACTTATGACATTATAAGGAAATAAAAATCAAATTAAAATGTATATCTTTGTATAGCATAATGTATATAGGTATATAATGTAATTATTATTTTGATTATGTATAATTAATTTTTCCTGAAATATAATTGTTTTGTTGCTGTTATCATTGGTATATTTATATATCTTTAAAATCAAAGAAATTCTAATCATTTAAATTGTTTATAATAACTTTTCCTATGCAGTGGTGTAAATAAAACTTAGTAAGAGAAGAAATGAATTTTGTTTAAATATAGCTAAATAACCTTAGGTTGCATTTAACAAAACATCACATATTGGATTTAATGATGATTAATTTATTGGAAAAATAATGATTTAAAATGCAAATATATTTGTCAGTTGTAATGTAATCATAGATATAAAGTTACTGTAAATATGCTTTTTAAGTGAAAACATTTAGTGAAAGTCAAATAAAATTTATAGTAAGCACTTTATCATAGTTCGAAAAATTTGTATTTTATATTATAAAACAATAAAGCTTTCTTTTTCTATATGATATGCTAGAAAAGACAGATATTGTGAATAGAAAAAATGTTTATTACAAAATGTGTAAAATTGAATAATATGGAACAAATAGATAAAGGAAGATGTATAAAGCAGTTGTGGATATGTTTATCAATTGTTTTGTTTAATTAGTCACATATAGATGAATTAAATATTTGAAAACCAGGCACTCTTCACAAACCTGGAACTTAATTGTAAATATAAGGGATTTGAACTCAGACTTTCAAGCACTCTTCAACTATCTACACTATCTCATACAACTGATACACATGACCACATACATGTAGAAAAGATAAATAATCACCAATGTCTGTATTTCATGCTAAACCAGCACTCATCATTTGGTCCAGATTATCATCTCCCACACACATATATAATCAGTGCTCAGTTTGTATTAAGATAGCAAATCTTCACACTTTAATGGGCAGGCTTCAATCTACTCCAACCTCCAACTTTTCAGTCATCCTTATCATTGAAAATCTGAGATGGATAGCCCAAATCCCATGCTGATGCCAATATTATTGCCATACCCATTGTTGACCTCAAGTCACTCTGACCCCTCATTTATAGGACCTTATCCATTTAAATACATAGAAGAGAGATGAATTATTAAATCAATGTTGTTTTGAAAGGATAGAATTACTTTCTTTAATGTAGCAATTCTTGGAGATGATGAGGTTGAATCCAGTAAATAGGATTGGCATAAAGTTTAGGATGGAAATAAAACATAAATTGTGATAAAAATAAATGAAGAGCAGAAAATAAAATAAAAGAAATATTTCTTACCAATCAAATATTAACTTGTCTAATTACTAAGTATGTATATTTTTAAAATTTCTAAAACATCATGGGATTCTGGGAAATATTTTCTAATTAGCCCAATAGGTCTTCGGAAAGAAACATCAAAATAATTCAAGTGTTAACTTGTTTGATTAATGTGTATATTTTCAGATTCTAAAACTTATCCAGAGGATCTGGGAAATCATTCAGTAATGCTATATAGAATACAGAATTCTTTAATTATCTTAATCTGCCTACAAGCATAGTGTTTAACATACACACAGTCATGTATATAAATGTAAGGTTTTCAATAAGAACAATATACGTGTAACATACGGTTTTGAAAAACGTAGGAAAGGAATTAATATTATTCAAAGACATACTTTATAAAAACTAAATACACACACCCATTTACGAATACAATAAATCGTAAACAAATTATTATTCTCTCATTTGTTTTTATTATGGCTTTGTAGGCTTATAATTTAAATATCTAAGTCTAACTTATTCCTATAATTAGCAAACTTGCTAAATTAAAACAAATATACATTCTAAAGAAGAAGCTAAAGTATTTATTTAGCCCAGCCTTGCAATTAGGTGAACAGCATTCAAATGAAGTTTAATTTCAAGAAATTTTTATTCTTAGTCAAATTACTAATGATTACTTTAGTTAAATATTATGTGTAAATACCTACCTATTAAGATTTTGAGTAGTCCTGCTAGGTGTAATTTTGTATGTCATTTTTGTGGGACGAAGGTATCATTTAAAAAAGAAAGAAAAAGAATTTAAAAGCAGGGTATTATCTCCTATCAAAGAACAGACTTTAAAACTTTGTTTTTAAACTGATTGGAAAACCTAGC
This sequence comes from Epiperipatus broadwayi, assembly GCA_028023455.1. Lineage (NCBI taxonomy): Eukaryota > Metazoa > Onychophora > Udeonychophora > Euonychophora > Peripatidae > Epiperipatus > Epiperipatus broadwayi. Next base: position 6,154,663 of record JAQFVV010000056.1, on the reverse strand, counting down.
ATTACTTAAAACATTGTTCTTGTTAATTTAAAGAACCACTTTACCATTGATCTACCTTAATGGTTCCACACATTGACTACCTTAGGCCTATTTTTGAATGACAAGTTTGCATTATCTTTTATTTTTTCGTTTTAATTAATAATTAATTTTATTCAACTGAAGATTCTGTATTTTCATTGAAATTTAAATTATTTAATGCTTTTTGTTGTTTTCTTTCCAATAGAGAGTAAAAAGAAACTATAAATTTTAGTTTAATTGCGCTGTCTTTATTGGATCTGCTTGCCAGATGTTTTTTTTCTTTTTTAAACAAACTCGTATCTTTAGGAATTCGCGGTAATTGTAGATCTATAAAGCATTTAGCAGTTTAACAACAATACTTTGAAGAAGGTGGTGAAAGTGTATTAGCATTCTTGTATAAAAAGTTAATAATATAATTTTAAAAGGTCTTATTTTGCATTGAAAATATATTTATCTTGTATATGAAATAATAAATTAATGCTGATGAAAATAGCCCACTAATTATATGAATATCATCATGAAACCCTCTTGTATATAGAAGAGCCTCAATGTCTGCAACATCTACGACTTGAGTTTGAATTTGGGCCCTGTAGTATTAAAAATAAATAAATCTGCAACCAGGTTTACATTTTTTATCAGATAGCTGATCCTAAACCAACTCAATTAAAATCCAATATTTCTTGTTAAATGGGTTAAATTATTTTTAGCTACACAGTAAAAAAAAAAAAATAATGATGGAAATTAGCACAAAATCACATCACCTGCCTGTTGGCTGGTGAATAGTATCTTATTTATTGCTTTGTGGAAATTTATTGAAGAAACTATTTAAAGACCGTCTTGCTTTTTACTTTTCATCAAATGTTGGGATTAACCCAGCTTGCCTATCATATTCATATTTGATGTTTAAATCTGGATAGAGATTGCAATATTTTTTTTTAGAAAGCTGATCTACTCAAGTAAACTTATGATAGATTTTTTTTTTAAATAACTAGATTATATTCAACTTTGCTATGCCTCCAATTTGTATAAAGAAGGTTGGTTGGTATCTGCTCATTTTTACTGCAAGAGATAGCACAAGATAGTAAGCCATAAATCTCAACATCCAGTAGACTACTAATTAGACTTATGATTACTAGTTTCTTCTTTACTGTTTTACTTGTGAGTGGATTCTAAAAAGAGTTATGTCTTGCAATGGCTGATTTATGTTTTTATTTTTATCAATGGGATTTGTCAGCTATTTGAAAGCTGAATAAAACTTCATCAAAAACAAAATGAATTGTTGGTGTAACTGTGAAATAATATTTATTATTGTGGGTTTTGTAAAAAAGTGCAAAGATTCTGGCTATGTGAAGTTTTGTCCTTTTCTGTTTTCAGTGGAGAGAATATTTACATTTTTAGCCAAAATTTTTGCACTTTTCTACAATATTAGCAACTACAAATATCTCACTGCTGCATCAACACTTCAAAAGCTTTTTCAAAAATTTATAAAATCCAAAAGAAATGACATACTGTTATTTTGATTCACTAAAGTAATATGATCCTCGACATAATATACATTCAAATGGTTTATCAAAAAAACAACAACATACATTTTAAATATTGAGAGCTGTTATAGATAGAAAGATAATTTAATGTGCTACATCCATATTTATGAAAACAGAGGACCAGATTTTTTCTTAACAAAATTAGTTAATGTTGAAGGTGGAAATAAACAAATGATGAGACCATGACCTTGAAGATACATTGTGATGCTTCTATATGAAGAACATTATTTTCTTTACATAAGTTTTGAAATGTTGGATCAATATGTAAATGTCCTGTATAATTTTAGTACAGTGATAACATTGAAAGTCACAAAATCTAGTGGAAACACTATGCCATGCATTTGAATGTTGCATGACAGACATGTAACATGTCTTATAATTCTTTTTGTATAACATTTAGATTATTGTTTTAAAACAAACTAATGCCATAAGAAATATTTTAAGATTGGAGTCATAAGAATATATATATATATATTTTCAACAAAATTTTGTTAATTTTTTAGATGTCAAATTTCTTTTTAAATAATTCTTATGCATAACACAAACACGCAAATATTTTTATGAAATCTGTCTGAAAAAAATATTTGATGTATACATATATAATATTTATTTGTGAGAGAGGTTTGTATATGTAGAAGATTACTTTATTTCAACAAAATGTTTTAGTAAATTATTTTCTACCAGTTCTTTACTATGGATCTGGTATTTATACACTTAAATGACCAATACAGAAGACAGATGATCATATAGCTAAATATGATATCCCTCACTTTCTGGCTTGATACTTCACTGATTGTCATTGCTATACCACTGGTGCTTAAATCAGGATTTCCATGTAACATGTTTATATTAGCAAATAACTATCAGCAACAATTTTTATTAGACAATCTGGTATACTTTAGTTTTAATTTGATGTTAATAGATAGAATCTATAGTCATGCAAAAATTGCATTTTCATGATATAAAGAACAAATTTAAGCAGGAATCTTTTTTTTAGTTTAGCTGCAAAAAGGCAACACAAACACTTATTATATGATGAAGCTCAAAAGCTAAGTAATTTTAAAAAATGTTTTTAATTTTATTTTTCTATGTAATTTGAAATGGAAAGCATGCGAGTACATTGAATTTATTTAATATATAATGAAATATGTTATAACTAATGCTTCTAGAATAAACAAATTATACAACAGACTCATTTTTTTTCATTAAATTAAGATTGGTATAACACATACAATTGTTTCCAATGGATGTCATTGGTTGGCATCGTGCATATGCACAAAACATTCCATAACTTTTTTAATTTGACTAGTGTGGACATTTTGCCATGTTTGTTAAAGTTTAACTATTTAATTAAATCAAAGTATTTGGTATTTTTTATCACTATCTGTGAAAGTAGGCTACTATATTTTTTAATTAGTAAAATTCTGTTTTGTCAAAGAAATAATTTTGAAATGATAAAGTGATGGATCTGTCTGTTATCTAAGTATTGAATATGAAAATCCTTTTAAAAGTTTGGTTTTAATTTTGACTAAAATCAAATTTAAATTTTACTTTTACAATAATAGTGTATATATAAACCTTAATTTCCCCATTAACTCATGCATTTTAAAATGAATTTTTTGTTTTTGTAATATTATTATTATTTGTTTAAATTGGTGTTGTATTCCATGATAACTTTGCTCTAAGCTGTGGGCCTAGGTGGATTACCCCTAAATACTTCTATTTTGCTATATGCTAGACTGAAGAAATTTTATAACAAATTTTTTTTTGTTAATACATTTGTAGCTAACTCCTCTCAGTATACATCTTAGTATTTTTATATATGTAATATTTAAATAATAATTATCACTTTTTTATTATTTCTGAAGATATATGTAATAAAAATATACTGTAAAATATATTTTATTTTGCTATACAAACTATTAGATTAATTTATTATAAGTTCCACATGTATAAAGAATAGGCCAAATAAAACTTCCTCTGTAAATTGCATATAAAGGATTAATTCTTTTCAAAGCATGTTGTAGTTACAATGTATTTTTGTATTCAAATTTTTATACAGTATTCTGATTGAGTAAATTTGTTTTATTTGAATTTGATCCAAGGTTTTGTTCGTGAAAACTTGTAAATTTTAACCATCAATTCTAGTTAATAGATGGAAACATTAATATGAACAAAAAAAAAAGACACATGATAAAAAAAAATATTTTAAGGTGGATTTCTGTGTATGTAACATTTTTCAGTTGTTCTTCAATTTTTGTTTTAAATTTGATACCTATAAGTAAATTTTTATCTTTTTTTTTAATTTCTGAGTTTTTAGTATTTATTATGTAATTAAAATATTATTTTAAATTATATTTTATGCTTTTTGTTAGTGTAGTTAAACTTGCAATTTGAGATAAATTGTTATACAAGCATGCACTATATTTCTTTTATATCATAATGTAAAAATGCATTAAAAATAAGTATCACTTTTTATTTTTATTTTAGAAGATATTTATAATATAAATGTGCTAAAAATTAAATTTTAAAAATAGCCTAATAAATTGTTCAGGATGTTGTATATAAACTCTCCAATCCCAGTGCTGGAACAATTGTCATAAGTGTTCATTGTGTTTAGTTATTTTTCTGTATTCATGCCATTTATTTTAAGACTTCATATAATTATTTAAAAGTGCAAATGATAGTGAATTGTATTTTTAACACACAAGTATATGTGTACATACCTCTAAAATTTATTGTTATTGGTACACTTATTTCACATATAAATCTATTAACCCCCAGCTATTAGTAATTTAGAATCATTTGCTTATTTACTGAGTGATTGTTATGTGAATTAAAATAAATAGTATTTACATATAATCCTGTAAACATAAGCTTGGCTGGATTTGTTTTTCAATTATCCATTTTCAGGAGCCTCCATTATGGCTGACTAGAAGCTGTCATATTTAATATTTTCTTTTTTAAAAAAAATATTTTTATAGTACAAGAAATTACACCAAAATATGAAAATTGATTATAATTAAAATAAATTTAATATAATTTAAAGTGCAGTAAACAAAATAAAAATCATAGGGAAACAAATGTGGATTATTCATATCAATGGATGGAAGTCTCTAATAGTCTGCAACACTGCCACAATTGTATCTTCTTATTGCAGTTGCTGACACAAATTCCACTAAATAGGAATACATATGTTATTGCACAATTCTTTGTGCATTTTCTTCTGTCAATGGATGCTCCCGATTTTTAATCATTTTGGCAAAATGCTACAATAAAAAATAACAAACATGCTCACTAACAATCTTATGCTAAATGTAAAAAAAAAATCATAATAATGTTAACGTGTTAACATTTCTGCATTATAATTTATATAAAAAATAATAATTAAATTTTGTGAATGGAATTCATAATAAATTTATTAAAAAAATTTAATGTAACAGGAATTTATAATGGATTTTTTAATATTTTTTAAACTTAACAAGTAACACATGCTCAGTAAAATAATTTTGAGAAAAAAACATAAACAAATACTTGAAACACCTGAAATGTCATAATTAAAAAAAAAAAAAACTGGCAAGCTTCCAGTTACGGGATTATACATAAGTACCAAAGAAACATTAGTAAAAATGTACTCATTTGCAAATTAATTTACTAATATTTATACATATGATGTGTGCTTATAACACTATTCATATACACGTTAATGCAACAAATTTTCTTAAAAACTTCTTTATTCTCTTACAGTTTTGACTGCTGGACAGTCGAAACTGTAAGAAAGTAAAGAAGTTTTTAAGAAAATTTGTTGCATTAACGTGTATATGAATAGAGTGTTATAAGCAATATATATGATTATATGAAGATATGCAAAGAAAGTGAAGGAGAAGAATAAGAGAATATACATATGATGTGTGTTTTAAAAAATTATTCCTTATTAAGATACACATGCACACACACAAAAAAAAACAAAATAATAGAATAATTAGTTATCAAATACATAGTATTGCAATAAAATGAGAAAGCACATTTATATGCATATGCACTCAATTGTAGGTGAATGAATAATTATAAAAATATTTTCTCTTTATCTCATAAAGAAACAATTTAATACTTTTAATAATTTTAGATGAATGGCATATTTATTGAACAATTGTTGTTTAAAATGAAATAACTACCTAATAAATGTTTTTTTTATGAATTAAGTTTACCTAAAATAAGTACCTTGACTCAGTTCAGTGTAAAAATTAGCAATAAACATAACACAAAATTAGAATATTTAATTGTAAAAAGTTATTACAATAACACATTCACATATGCTTAATACTTAAATGTAAATACGACTTTTACTTGCTCTAGGCTTTTTTAAAAATGCTTACATTTACTATATAAAGGAAGCACTTGACAATTTTTTTAAGCTTGACAGAATTATTATCATCATTATTTTTATGAAACAAAATTTTTATTTAATACGTGACCAGTAGCAATACACAATTGGAAAACATGATTTCAGCACAATAGCAATCACATAAGTGTTTGAGGATTCTTTATTGATGACAAATAAGATGAAAAAATAGCTGGCTGAGAGATGAGTCATGATATATTTCATATGGATGGGCATAAATAAAATTTATTTAGTTGCATTTATGAATTTAAAATTTTTCCTTGCTGATTTTGAGAGCACAAATACAATAAATAGGACAACTTATATATTAATTCATTTCTTACTTTGTATGTATCATTATTAAATTTTAATTGTTGCTGAAATAGTATATGGCCACTATGAAAATTTATTGGTCTTTATGTAAATTTAATGAAAATGTATTAATTTCTTTAGATATTAAAAATTGATAGAATAGTATTGTATATATTGTAACAGTCGGTTCTTTATTTTTTTGATCACAGAGGGCACCACAAGATCACTGTGTATGTCACCTATTTTGTTTTTGTTGTTTTTGAGTGAAATGGAGAACGCAATAGAAAGACTAGGAAGAGGGGTAGAGATATCATTAATAGGTGACAAGGGAGTATATATTTTGCCGGGTCTTTTTTTTGCAGATGATATCTTCTTGTGTGCAGAAAGAAGAGAAGATATGGAAATTATGTTGAGGACATGTGCAAAGGGTGGGTAATGAGATGGGGATTAAATATAGTGAAGAAAAATTAAATATAATGATGGTTAATACTGGGGAAAGAGATGTAGAATTTTTATTGAGGGATATAAAGTTAAGTGTGGTGGATAGATATAGGTATTTGGGAATCATCTTATGTAATCAGGAAAATTGCTTGGATGAATGGGAGAAAAAATTGGTAGATGAAGCAAAGAAAAGAAAGGGTTTGGTAAAGAAACTAACAGTATTTTCATATAATAAATATGATGTAGCTAGAATAGTATGGAAGGGAGTTGCAGTAGCAGGGTTAACATATTTTAATGATGCATTATGTGTTAGTAAAAGGGTTTTAGATTATTTAGAGAAAGTACAAAGGGAAGTAGAAAGACATGCATTAGATGCAGAGATGTGGACAGCAAAGGAGGCAATTCAAGGAGAAATGGGATGGTCAAGTTTTTATATGAGAGATGCAAAAAGTAAAATGAAAATGTTTGGTAGGTTGCAGTTTATGGATAGTAAAAGAATAGCAAAAATAGTGTTCAATTGGGTTATGAGTAAAGGGCAGGTAACAAGATGGATGAGAAATATAATGCGCTATGCGAAAGATTTGGATAAAGAATTTATATCAGTATACTTATATAAAAGGTGGGATGATTGTGTTTGGAGGGTTGTTGAGTGTTATAGTGGTAAGGAATGGGATAGAAGAATAGAAGCATTAATAAAAAATAGGGAGTTGGAGAGATGGAGAACTAGTATGGAGGGTAAGAAGAGTTTAAATATATATAGAAGTAAATGGAATATTGGATGCGAGTTAATTTATGATAATAGTAAGGAAAGTATTTTATTATTTAAGGCTCGAACGGGATCCTTAGCAACAAGAGAATATACATGTAAATGGAAAACTATGGATGATTTAGTGTGCAAATTGTGTAAGGAAGGTATAGAAAATATTAGGCATATGTTGATTGAATGTAAATGCTTGAAAGCAGAAAGGGTACAGATAATGAAGTTATGGGAGAATAGACATGAACAAAATGACTATACAGAAAGTTAGTTATTAGTTTTTATGTTGGGTTTGCGAAGAGATAAGGGGGATTTAGATATAAAGGCTATAGAGTTGACAAAGATTATGTTGTGGAAATGGGATGGGGCAGAATATGGGAAGACTTAAGAGTGAGGAATGGAAAATAAAGTGGCTAACAGGTTTATCTGGGCATAATTGCTGAGATATTCTTGACTTCATTTAAGGAGAAGCCAAATACATCACATCACATCACATGGAAAATTTGTTTACCATGATCAAAAGTTAATGATGATGATGATTTGCACTGACCAGATCCAGGGAATGCAAGAGCTCATTAATATTGTTCAGACAATTGAGAAAATAAAGCTAGGAGAAACATTAACTAAAATAATTTTAAAATTTATTAAGTTTATAGTCTATTAAAATCACAAACAAAAGTATGAAAGTTTGACATAAATTTCTAGTGCAGCATGTATGAGAGAAAAAGAAAATAATAAATGTCCTGGCAGATACACTAATCTTTTCATAGAATTTCTTGAAGGGAGAAATAAATTTACTTCAGCTGATGATTCACAAGAAGAAAATAAATAAATTACAATTTATTTGTTACAAAAGCTTTTCTAAAATACAAAAAAAAAATTGTCTTGTAAAGAATCAACGAATCAGCACAGACGAGCACACTCTAATACTTTGAAACTAGAGGCATCATTTGTCTGCGGGACAGCTCATGGATAATTACATTTAAAATTACCCATGTTGAAACATTTACAAGAAGGGCAAATATAAAGGAGAAGATATTATGGCATACATAATTTTAAAAAGAAATCAAAATCCCTGTTTTCAGTAAAACCAGGACTATCCAATCGAGAAATCAGCCAAATGATGGTGGTTAACTAGTCTACTATGAATGAATCAAAAGTGTTTCAAAAGGAGACCGTTAAGTAATAGGAAAATTATTATTTGCCAAGCTTTTATCAAAAATGTGAATTACAGAAATGGACATCTAAATAGTTAATAAAAGAAATTCTCAATACAGGTTCCACACATAATAAAAGAATTTAAAATTATGAAATTTAGCATTAACTAGAAGATAATATATTTCACACACAAATAGATAGAAGAATATCTTAAATGATTATGATATAAGATAAATCTATACAAATGTTTACTTTAGATTGTTTACTACAGATTAGAATTAGCTCTGTTAAAGAATATAAAAGAAAGTACTTCAGTGTTGGAAAATTCAATGAGTACTCATTTGGGTGCAGGTAATATTGATTGAATTCTTCAAATGATTTGTTTTTTTAAATGGCGGCAAGTGTGGAGGCATGCAAAGGAATCAGTCTTAGTTTAGGCTTTTATGTCATAATTGGCAAGAACAGCTAGGAGATCAGGATCCGTCTTAGAGTGGGTTTAGCAGTGCATTCCTGAGATTTGACTACACATAGCATAGAACTTGGTCATCTGGTAAAGCAAACACAATCAAACTAATGTCAAAAGATTCTTTGACAGATAGATGAGTAAAGTCTTCTACAATGGGTCATGGAAGTGAACAGCAATGTATTGAAATCTGTGGCAAACCTGTCAATTAAATGGGAATCTCCATAAGCTAATATAAAATAATTACAAATCAGCCAACAAAATGAGCTGCATGCTTACTCCAAGAATAATCTAGGTCAAGACCTAGGATATCCAGAGTCCTAATACCAATAATAATCCCAATAATCTGTCCTAAACTCAGGTTTACTTATATGCCACTTTTATCTCCCATGTAATCTTTTTTTAATTATAAGTATTAGCTCAGGGCAAATCTCTATCTCACACTCGATCTTAATTAATAATTCTGACCAGAACTTAATTTATTAACAAAAAAAATATATTAATTAATTAAATCTCTGCTCCTTTTAGATAAATTAAAATAGATTTATAATTAAGCAACAAGAATGCAGTCAACTTTTGATTAAAAAAAAAAACTTAAAAAAAAAAAAAAAAACTCTCCCAAAAGATGAAACAAAATGCTAGTTTTTCCCTTTAAAGTTTTTACAAGATTAACTTAAAACAGATTTTAAAACAAAACAAATTACAGAAAATAAAATAAATAAGTGTATGTGTGTATGAATATACCTTTAGTTTGTCACAGAATAAATATTAAGTCTTTAAAATAACTGTAAAAGCTGTAATCAGACTTTTTAAGCAGATAGTATCCAGTTCAATATATATATATATATATATATATATATATATATATATATATATATATATATATATATATATATATATATATATATATATATATATATATTCAAATCACCTTTGCAAAGTTTATGATATTTCAACAATGTTGACTGTGAATAAATATAAAGTCTGAACTTCAACCAGATTTTATATTTATTCACAGAAGTTGTTTTTGAAATATCATAATGTTTGGAAGAGTGATTTGAATATTTTCTATTTAATTTTCAGCTAGCTATATTCATGAGAATATTTTCATTTATATATATATATATTATAACCATATCAACCTGAGTGCAGCCCACATTAGTCAGGGTGAAACACTGCATAAAAATAAAAAGAGCAAAAAAAAAAGTATATAAACTACTTTATTATGTGCCATTGGAATAAACTGATTAAAAAGTTGATATATACATTTGACAATATTTATTGCAAAGGGCAAACTATGTAGTCATTTATTTTGGTGTGAGTTTGTTTCATTAATGATTTCCATTAGAGTGCTATTTTGATTCAGATTACAAGCTGTACATATTGAAATAAGCAGTGCAGAAGAAAAGAATTTTCTGCTAATAAAAATTGCTTTGTCTGTAGAAGTGATGATAATGTTTTCCTATAGTAGTGGATTATTTATCATGTGAGAGTAAGCAAAAGCATATCAGCCAGAAAATGTTGAGTATGCAGTCTAATCCATTAAATAACATTGAAGCATATGGAAACTAAATCATTATATCTTTTAAGATGCCAATAAAGAAAAGAAAATGTACTATGCCATTAAATTTCCAAATACTTATTAGTACTATATATGCTATATGTCACTGTGGTACTGTAATTACAATTCAAGTCTTCAGAATGTGAAGAAAGAAATATATTCTTCATGTTAATTTATGAAGACCATAATTACAAAAAAAATAAAATGACATATGAAAACCTATAATTTAGGACTTTAGATATTTTGACTGGTAAGATATTCACATTATTATATTAAAAAGGTCTGTACTTAAAAGCTGCAAATATATTAACTGTTGTAATATGTTATATTTTATATCTGCAATTGGAATTGCTAGTGTAAACTTAAAACTGAAATATATTAACTGTTGAATTACATTTGTTTGTTTATAACTGTTAAAACTTTATAACATCATTACCCATATGCTAATTATAATCACCAACAACCCTGAAATAACATGCAAATCATAGGGGAATATGCTGGGGTATCACGGTAATAATTGGCAGTGATGATGATCATTATTTCATTAGTATTCTCAGTAAAATTTTTCTGTTGATGAGATTTGTCTGATTGAAACCAAAGCAAATAAAATAATGTTAGGAGTACCCTCACTTCCAGGAAATATATAATAATGATAAATTAGTCTAGCTCAAATAAATAACTATGTTCACTTTTAAATATATTCAATCAATAATAATAAACTCTTTAATACTATCAATCATTAAACTAGCTTTAACTAATAAATAATAATAGGGTTTTGTTTCTTAAATTAAATAAATAAATATCTAATAAAAATCATGAGACTATGAAGTGAATTTACAAGTGGTAAAACGAATACGTTGAGCCAATATCCCACAGGATATCACCTCAATGGCATAAGAATACTATCCTTAATCTTATTGCTTAAACAATAAATCTATAGTACTCCTACATTTTTAATAAAATTAAGTAAGTAAATGACTCTTAATAAATTAATCTGAATATCTCTATCAAAATTATTTAGCTCAAAGTTATCTCAGGTTCTTTTAAAATAATTCTAAATAATTATAACTTCTGTATTTAAGTATGATAAGGGATTTAATATCATTCCTAACTACATCTAACTAATACCAATGCTAATAAAATAATATATTAATCTTCAATCTATAATTGCTGCATAAATTCTATATCTTGTATGGGTCAGAGGGTATTCATTTATTATTTAACACTCGCAAAAAGTGTTTGCACAATTTGGTTTGAAAAAGCCGATATGAATGTGATTACAATTGTATACAGACACTATAAAAAATAAATGCTAATTTAATCATATCTTTTCTACTTGTAATACTACTTATGTATATCACATAATAATAATGTAATATAATCTTCTATTATCCATCTGGCATCTTAAATAAACATATATGGTATGAGATTATAATCTGAGAATATGTGGCAATCATTACTAATATAATTCAGTGTAAATATTCTGTGGTTATTCTATGACCATCATAATGATATAATAAATGCAATTTCTTAAATAAAATCATATCAATAAAACATTATAACTCTTAAATAATAAGTTTATTTATGTTGTACAAGCACTATGTCTTAATTCTAATTATCTGTGATTATGTAATTGTGATGTGAAAAAATTGAGTTGACACCAAGATTTATAACAAAACTTAACAAATTTATTAATAAACTTTAACAATGAATTATATACAGTATATACAATATGAAGGAACCTTGCTTTAGTCCCATATATTAAATAAAATAAAATATTAAATACAAAAAAAAATTGCTTTATAAAATTCTTATTATTAAAATATTACCATAATATCTTTATGGTCTCTATTAAATTTCTTTAAATGATTACATTGCCAAAAGTATTATTTAAATTATTAATTCACTTTGCATTTATCTTTTACTATTTACCATATTTTATAATTATTCTTAACTTACTCATAGTGTAAATAATCTTAATTAATAATATATCCAATAATCTAAAGGCTTATTACTCCTCAATATGATGTCAAATAAAATGTAAGCATTGATGTGTTACTATTATAGAACAATAATAATATAAAATCCTGATCACTTATATTCTTCAAATGTGATTTAGTTATATCTCTTTTAATTGTAAAAATATGCATTAAAATTGAATTTGTTAAAACTTAATGACTAAATAATATCTTTAGAAACAAACTTTATTCATCATTTATTTATTCGTAATAAATAATAATGAGTCCCAAACATAAAAAAGTTTATGATTCCGTATTAACAAGTTATAATCTTGTACTCTTTACCCTTACTCATGTCTTTACTTTTAAACAATATAACCCATCTTATCTTCTTTAATAACAATTCTGCATTTTAAACTTATTCATCACTTCATATTTTAAAATACTATCTTTCACGATGCAATCCAAGCAATATCGATAGTAAATACACAAGTAGGTATATGGAATAAATTAGATTTTAATTTAATAGCACTTCTATTAAATAACCATCATGGTCACAGTGTATCATAAATAAGGTATGACTATTTTAGTTCATCACCTCTACTAATAAACATAATGTCCAAGTTATTTATTCAGTTCTATGGAATATTACAACTTCAACATACAGAAGATAACACTACCATGAACAAATACAAGTTATAGGGCTAAGTTATCTATACTTGCACAATAATAACTATCGTCTATACTTATTCCGATATAAACAAATCCTACCTAAAATATTATCTTGGTCCTATTTAACTTAATACCAAGCTTACATCGTTAAGTCTATTCCTACATTCTTATAATCATAAATAAATTCATGTTTGAAATAACCATCTAACCAATCAATAAGAAAAGATTATTTTATCCCTTAGTAATTTTAATCATAAATACAAACAATCAGTATCGAAATCCCAGTTTATTATTTTGATCACTTAAAATAAACCTTAAATTCAGTTATAATGGAATCATATACTTATATTTTCCTTATATTAATATGTACTTATAATATTATTAAAAGTATGCATATTTTTAACATGAACAAACAAATTAGAAGCTATGTGTATGCATTGTGTTTTCCATACTCACTACATACATCCACACGAAAATATACAATAATAAAATACATAATAAAATGATCAATACTTTTATAATTATTACCATCAACAATATGTATTCCTTGTCGATTATTGCATTAATATTTCTGGATCACGAACTAAATAAAAATATTATTTAAATATCACTCATTCCACATCATCATACTTTAAAATATTAAACTTTTTTTAAAAATTATTAAAGATTTTTTTTTATAATAACTAATCACTAGGTTAGTAAATAATTTAATGTTTTTATGTTTCTACCCTTTTCTATTTTCTAAGTATTATGATAACATTAGTAAAAATAAGATTTAAAGTTCATATTTACAAAAAAAACTCTGACAAAGTTCTTTATGGAAAATGTCCTTCTCATCCTGCAGCATTTGTTGACAAAAAACATCTTCCTTTAATGCCAAAAAAAAAAAAAAAAAACTATGCATGCTCCAATAATTCTTCTCTCACGACATGTCCGACGATTTTTAAAAATAAAGAAAATAAACCAAAGTAAGTCGACTTGTAAAATATTCCTATTGCAATACAAATAGTTCAGATTCTTCTTTTATTTCCAACAGTAATTATTAAATGCATTTTTTAATCCTCTATTACGACATATATCTTCTAAAAACTTTATTGCTTCCAGTTAAATTTCCTACAGGTCAATGTTCCTGGGTACAACACGGCATCCATTTAGTATGTATTATTATAATTTTAGATATCTTTATAAATACTTTACCAAATATATTCTGTATGTCCAGCATACAACAACTATTTTGAAGATTTTTCCAATGTAATATAAATTATTTTACCAATAATCTTCATTTTTTAATTTCTCTTAAAAAATTATACTTTCAAAAATCAATTCCAATATTTATTTATAAAGAAATATTTCAGCGTCTTAAATAATTGTTATTCTTACTTTAATAGTTTTTTTTAAAAAAAAACTATTCTACTTTAAAATAGTTTCAGAATAAAAATTTCATATTTTTTTCTTTCCATCTATGACGCGCTTTTCTGAATCTTTTCCGTGAAGTTCTGTCTATTAAATTTCCTATTAAATTAGCACGATTGCTCAACATAGGCAAAATTATGTGCCTAGTAAAATAATAATAATTCGATATTTTCCTCCATAAACTTAAGTTCAGTGATGACTCCTCCATGTTTAAGTTGATGTTAAATTAGATGAAATAGATCAGCAAGTAAGGAATTATTTAATGTTTAGCCACACATTTCCATATCATGATCTTATAATAATAAATTACTGTACTTTTAGAATTTTAAAACAAATAAAATTGACTACTATTTTAACAATTAATTGACCGAAGTTGTGGTAACAATAATGATGGTATAACAGTATAATACTGACCTGGAAATCCCTGCCCACCTGTTTTATACCTCCAAAATCTACAGATGTGACTGGCTAATTAAAACAATGCCTTACCAACTTATTACAGAAACGCTGTAATAAAATTAAAAAATAAATGATGACTCATCAAATTTTTACAAAAATATTACATTATTTAATTACCAGTTAATTTTTATACTTTATTAAAATCAATTAAAATCTTCAAAATAACTTTTAAAATCATATCATAATATTTATTATTACTTTTAGTCTTTTTTTAAAACGTAATTATTTTTAAAGCAAAATAAAAATCTACTTTTACTTATTACATTCATTTTCAAGACCTAATTTAATATTTATAACAGATAATATTATTTTATCCTTGAATAGACAAATCTAATATTTTTAAAACTTATATTAGAATTTTAAAATAGTTTTACTTTATTAAAAAAAAACTTTGTAAGCGCTCGTGTGAAGATCCACACATCACGTGATTTACAAAAATACATGAGACGCTAATAATTTAACCAAAAATAAATTAAATAATTTAATTTACAAAATATTACCTAAATAATATTATAGCAAAATTTAAAACAATTATTTCAATATTATAACATCAAATATGCACTTGTCCCACATTATTACTTTTAATTAAATGATGTTTTAAATATATTATTATTAAATAGTCTATTCATTTAACTTCAAATTACTACTTTTAAAATTTACTTTAATCATTTATTTATAAGCCTTATTAAATCAGTATTTACTATGGCCAGCTTTTCCAACCATACAATCTTATAATGATTTTTATTTAACTGTTTTCTTTCAAATACTAACACAATATTATACAGCAATTATTTTTTACTTACTCTAACTAGATCATTAAAAGATCATCAACACATAACATACACCTTTCCCTTACTTAACTTTGAAATTTAAAATTTTCCAGTAAATTGATAGAAATAATCCATCCTTACCTAATCAAAAGGGTACTATATATATATATAATGACTAAAAATCAGTCAACTCTTAGACAATCCCAATATCAATAACAATAAAAAATGTCATGCTGTTGCCAAGATAAACTTTCAACAATATATATATATATATATATATATATATATATATATATGCCAAGATACTATATATATATATATATATATATATATATATATATAGTGGAGCATCTAAGTTTAAAACATGTCAAAATATTTACCATTTCATAATTGACACTACCAATGTGTTTCTGACTTGAACATCCCCTTTCTTATACTTAAATGTAATTAAAGCATGAAAAAGTCTAGCATATAATAATGTATTACAAATTAGTAAATATAAATAATATTTGAATTGAGAAATATTTTACAGCAGTAGGATGTGCAAAATAATATAAATGCCAATATATATGAGAGGAGACTCAAAAATCACTGGAATTTTGTAATAAAAAATTATATATTAATTTTTAGATGTTGCCAATTGAATTGCTTTAAAATGTATAGTCTATTTAATGCATTGCAATGATCTAAACCTGTTTGTCACTTTTCAAAGTATTCTGGAAACAGAAAGTGGTGCATTTTATAACACTGTCACCCCCCCCTCCCAGTTCTGTCTGCAAAATAATAAAAAAAATTGACACATTTTTTCATTTGAGATATTAAAAAAAAATTGCACAAAGCAAAATCCAGTGAATATGGCTAATAGATAAGCTGGATTAAACTGAATTTAATTAAAAAGTGTTTCACACTCAAGACTTTGAGAGATGACACTTTGTTGGGATAGAGCTCACATTGGTTTTTCCCCATAAATTGGAATACTTATATTTTACAACATCACATAAATGTTTCAGAGCTTGCAGATAATATGCCTGACCATTACAAACTAAATTTAAGAGAAAAATGTTGTATGTGTAAAAAAAAAAAAAAATCAGAGTTGTTTTGACTTTGGACTTATCTTGTGATTTTACAAGATGAGATTGCTTATAATCTGTTTCAATGAATAAAACCTTTTTTATTTGCCATTTTGTGTAAACAAAAATAGTATTTCACATTGTTTGAACATTTCAGCCATTATAGAAAAATTAACAAATATGCAAAACACACTTTACAAAAAGTGTCCTCTCCTGGCTTCATGATTTAACATAGTGATGTGCATTTGGAAGATTGAGGCAGAAGGGTTCCTGCAAGAAGTATGTAATAGCAAAAGTATATACTACAACAGGCATGCAAATCAGGTAATGATTCCAGTTATTTTGGGGTTTCCCCTCATTTATATAATATAAATGAAAGACAGAGGTATATCAAGTTATTCTGGAAAGGACTATATGCTGGAGTTGAGACTGGTGTGTGATCAATTTATGATGATATAAAAAAAGCAAAAGTTGCAAATATACAAGTAAAAGGATATTTAACACAGAGATTATAAAACATTCATATATACTTATGATAACTTATTCAAAAACAAAAAAAAAAATGGAGATTTAAATAAATATAGATTTGCTAACATTAGAAACTGTACAACCAATGGACCCAGATCTAAATGTGCATGAATAATTGCAGGGAGAAGAGAAATAACCAACAATGTGTGCATTTATGAAGAAACACAGAGATAAAAAATTTGAATAAGCTCTGCAACAAAATGTTGAAAATATCGAACAAAAATATGAAGAAAAACAAGACAGCAGAGCTAAAAAATTGGAAGAAATGCAGTCAGAATTTAAACAGATGCATTTAAAAAGTGAAGAAATTAAAATAAAACTTTAATGGTGGACAAGATATTATAAGCACTCTTAAGGTGGAAATAATAAGTCAAATAAACAAGTACAACAGAAAGTGCATTGCTTACAAGAAACATGTAGTTGTGGAAGAAATGATTCACTGATCGATAGAATTCTGTAAAAATAGACAAGAAACTTCAAATTACACCTAAGAGATTGGGAAAATTGGAATTGAAAGAAGAATAGAAGAAAGATGTAAATCAAATACAATGTTCTGTGTTAAAAGAAGGACTCATGAACATGCAACAGATGATCCAGAAAACTAGACAGAAATAGTTGTCATTATGAATAACATAAAAGATGAATTACACAAAAATGAAAGAGGATAAGGAATTGGTTCACAAAATGGTAAAAGAAATTTAAAAAAAGTAAAATGGACACAGCAGATATAAAACAAAGATAAAGCCATGATAACAGTGGTTACAGTGCAGTATAGAAATCATGGGAGTATGAAATGCATCAACCAATTTTTAAAACTGCAATCCTTCAAAGATAAGTCTAGAGAGATGCCCATGGAACACATTGATAGTTTAGAAAACTATTTTGAATTGAACAAGCTCACTGAAAGGGAGAAAGTTGCTACAGTCTACAATCATTTGCAGAGACCTGCCATAGAATGATAGAACTTTTTAATAAAAAAGCTAGTTTCCTATTTGGGATTTGAGAATCAGATTTTGAATAAATTCTATTCTGAAGAGTGCCAAGAAGCCATTAGATACCATATTATGCAAAAACTATTCAGCATAAAATTGGATGAAACTTTCACCTAGTTTTTCAAAAAGACAGTTGTCAAATTTAAGAACCCTCTCAGCATATAGCATGACAGAGCCAGATTATCAGAATTATCTGTCACAATATATCCTTTTGTGTCAAACAGATGGTCATAAGCACAAACCAAAAACCATTGAAGAAGTAGTGAGTTCTTAAATGCTGTCAACTTGAGTCACCAGAATCAGAATGGAGAAGGCACATCTAGCATATTAGGCCAGCAGTCAAGTAGAAAGGGTGATGCATCTATTGATTGCATCAAGATTCAAAGTGACCAAAGATACTAGCAATAGATGATGGAAGAAAAGAAAAACTAAACTCTAGTGACAATGATGGTATGCACATTACTCCATTCTAGATGCTTTACCAGCCCAAGAAAGTGACAGTCTAGGAAAATCTCCAGAGGCTTCAACACATGCAAGAAATAGTACTAGAAGAGAAACAGCTAGAAGTTGACTCAGAAAATGAACAGAATGGGATTCATATTTGCATGAAGGCATCAGCAGCGACCGGAAGATAGCTAAACATATTTCAAATTCACTTGGCTGATGGTTCAATCTCCATTGTGGAAATATTTAGATAGATGTAAAACTTAATTTTAGAAAAATTAAAGCTGGCTTGCTTCCCATCAACCATGTGCCTGTTAAAAAGATTAATGTTTTATACAGAAATAAACTTGTACAATATTTGCAAAAAGATAAAATATATGACATTCATGAAAGTGACTTTAAAATAATTAGGAAAGATGAGATTATCAGCCTGCTAGAAAGCAAGAATGACTTGATTTTGAAAAAAAATAATAAAAAGGATATGCAAGATATAACCCAGAATGGATAAAAAAATTTTTTTTTTTTTGCAGAGAATGAAATAAAATGCTATTGCAATATGTGGAAATATGTTTGATTCTGGATGATTCTGGAGATGTTATGCAATTTAATCATTATGTGAGACACTATGTTGTTATGCAATATTTGGAAGTTGATGTCATCTTGTGCTGCCACACTTTTTTTTTCTTTGTTAGATAGTGAGAATCAGGGTGCAGTTTGGGAGTTGGTTTAATAGTGTCTAAAACCCAAACAGGAGCAAGGCTTAATTTTCATGTTTTATTCACTCATATGGTAAGCAAGGTGCAGTTCGAGTTTTTTGTTTACTGTATAAGACTCAAAATAGTAGCAAGACTTTATTCTATTGTTTTATGTTGTGAGTAGCTTAACAGAAGTCAATCAGGGATGATCCTTCTAGTATCCCTGCATTGTACATCTTAATATATGATGAAATTTGTGTGCATTCCAGAGTAGAAATTCTATGAGTCTCTATGGAACTTAATGACAAACAACTCTCTGAACATTGTGAACAAATCATACCATATAAAACACCATAATCAAAAAAAATTATATAAATTAATAGAGTATTAGTCAACCCCCAAATGATAAATAAAAAACTGCACTGTCTCATTGTCTCCATATCAACTTGAGTGCAGCCCACATTAGTTAGGGGAAATTCTGCATAAAAATAATAAGAAGAAAAAAACATACAAACTACTTTATTTTTGTCCATTGGAACAATGCATTGACAATATTTATTGTGCCCTGTGAAGGATAAACTATGCAGTCACTTATTTTGATGTGAAGTTTTTTCCATTGCTGATATCCAGTTAAATGCTATTTTAATTCGAGATGGCAAGCTGTATGAATTGAAATAAACAATGTGGGAGAAGAGAGTACAGATAGTTAAAGTTGCAGTGCCTGTAGCAGAAGCAATGAAAATGTTTTCCTATAGTAGTGGATTATTTATCATGCAAGATTAGACAAAAACAAGTAGAATATCAATTAGAAGATCCTAAGTATGTAATCCAATCCAGTAAATAATGTTGAAGTCTATGGGACTAAATTTCTATAGCTTCTAAGATGCCAGTAAAGGAAAGAAAATGTACTATGCCAGTAAGTTTCCAAAAATTTATTGATCTTCTACATGCTATATGTCACCATGTTTCTATAACTACAATTCAAGTCTTCTGCATATGCGAAGAAGAAATATACTCATCAGGTGAATTTATCAATACAACCATAAATATAGAAAAAAAGAAAATAACATAGGAAAACCCATAATTTAGGATTTAAGATATTTTGACCGGTAAGATATTCACATTATTATATTAAAAAGGTGTTTGACATTCAAAACTGAAAATATATTTATTGTATTTTATATCTGCAGTTGGAATTGCTAGTATATAGGTGGAACTAATTCACATATGTTTTTGTTGTGTTAATAAATTGTTAAATTTTTATTTATTAATCCATTTGTTTCTTTATAACTCCGTTAAAACATTATAACATTAACACACATATGCTACATATAAATCATCCATACTCTAAGATGATATATGAACTACTGGAGAAATATGCTGAGGTGTCATGGTAATAATTGGCAGTGATGATAATGATGATGGTCATTTCATTAGTATTCTCAGTAACCTTTCTCTTTTGATGAGGTTTAATACCTGAAGTTTTTTTTTATTAAAATCTGAAATAAATAAAATACTGTTAGAAATACTTGTAATTATAAATTCCAATCATCATCATCACATTGGTTAGTATTATTATGGAGACTGTTTTTATTATTGGAATTCTGTTCAACTTCTTATTGATATTTACATGTACATCAGGAAGATTTTCAATATATATGCATATCGATAATCTCATTTAATATATCTGTTGTATATCATTGGTTATGGGTTCAAACTTGACTGCGGCAGTATTTGCCATTACAATATAATAGTTGTGCAATTTAATTAAACCACTATCTTAATTAAATGGTATAAACATTTCTATGAAATTTTGTTTCCTATTCATTATGAATTCATTTAATTTAGTATTTTTCTGATATCAATTAAAGAATAATAAATGAGAAATATCTTTGATTTTAAATTTAAATGACACAAACAGGAAAATTGCAATATTTTAATATAATTTTATAAAATTCTCATTTTATAATTATGTATTTTTATTGTAAAAATATTGTTTTTTTTTTTTTTTCATTTCTCTTATTTTCCTAACATCACATTAAAAAAAGAGTAAATAAATAAATAGTAGAATTTCTGTTAAAATATGTTGATGAATAATATTGTTTTATATTTAAAGAATGAATACATTTTTTTTATTATTATTAAAGTTTTGCTTTCTTATGTAAATAATTTTAACTATTATATCATCATTTGCATTTTCAATTATTACCATCAAATCTAAGAGCAAATAAAACAAAATAAAAATTGAACAGATGGAAAATAATTAATAAATAATTGATATTGGGGGAAGGGTGTTGGCAGAAGGTGGAGGAAGTTTACAATTTTTATTTTAATCTGTTGTACATAGATTTTTTTTATTAATCAACAGAAAATTAACTGTAATATTTAATAATTTAATTAGTGAAGTCAAATAATATTAATACTTTAAGTCTTCTTATTCTATTTTTCATAAAAGTAATATATATATATATTTACAATGATTAGTGTAATTAGCATCAAAAAATATAACAAATGAATATATAATTATATGATAAATATAAACTAAATTTTTATATGCAAAATTTAGCAAATTCAATTAACATTATTTATGTTGTTAAAATGCTTGAAATATATTTGAAAAATCATTTCTTTAAAAAATCAAAACTAAAATATAAATATTTAATTTATTTAACCTTTTTCATAAATGCTATAAAAGTCTTCAATTTTCAAAAGGCATAAACCATAAAAGTATTACTGTATTGGAAAAACTTTAGTCATTTATCTAATAGATAAGTGGCTTATTTAGCATAAAAGGCCAATTTCATTTCTAATTCAAATCCTGCCGATGTTTCAGTAAACATAAATTTCCTACAATGAAATTTAGAATTTTGTGTAAAAAGTACTTGATGCAGTTATGTGACTTAAAATTTCCTGTTGAAGGGACAGGCAGGCTTTTTTCTTCTATGCCACTAGCAGAGGATAGATTCACAAGAAAGTCATTACAGGAAAATCAGGAAGCCATTTGTCACATAACTGGCTAGATTTCTTTTGGAAAAAATCTATTCTGCCACAAAAGAAGCAGCAAGAAAATTTCAATAAGAATGATTGGATTTAAATCGATCAATTAATCCATTGCAATGAAATATGACTAGTAACAAAATGACCATTTATATACCACTGGTCTGTCAACTATTATTTTAAAAAAAATTGCCATTGTAAGTCAGAAATATTTTTTATATTCTCTCTCTTGAAAAAAAATAATAATAAAAAATAAATTTATTTCTGTATTAAAAATGTGACTTTAACAATTGCCCTGATGTCAGAATAAATGACAATTGAAAATGAATCTTTCTATATATATATATATTAACATGTACTAACAAACAAATATAAACAAAAGAAAAAATAATAACAAAAACTATTCTTTAAATCTGAAAATAAACAAACTATTTAAGTTTTAAACAGCAGTATTTATCTCCTTTGTATGTTTATTTACATGTTTTGTATAATATTAGATTCAATATTGACGAATCATTTAGGTATGACTAAAAATAACATTTCTCTTATATTTTCCATATATATATATATATTGGTCTCAGCAGTAAAAAACAAAACATTTTATAATAGGACACGAATTATTTGAATATTCTGTACCTTAGTGGGAATCAACTTAATTTCATTTGGCCTCCCTCCTCAGAATAAATTACTGTATGTATTCAACATATCAAGAATAATATTTTAGTAATATTTTTGTGGAGTAATGTCTTTATTTTTGACTGTTTATTTAAATGTATAAATAGTTCCATTTTAATCTAATAATTAACCAATAAGTTAAATAAAAGTCATCAAAGTATTTTAGAAACTTAGGGAAACATTTATTGAAGATTGCATTTTAATTACAAATAAGCTTAAACTCAAAATATTTTTATAAATTCTCTATACAATTTTTTTTTTCTTATAATTTTTATTGTCATGATTTATTGAAGAACATTTTCTTGGAATAATACTATAGTATACCTTTATATCCTTAATAGTGAGTACAATTTGTTTCCTAAAACTGACCGCATCAAACTCTTGCATTAAAAAATCAGCGGTTATAGTAGTTTTTTTAATGTAAAAAAAGTAATTCCAGTTATTAAAAATATATCATAAACTTTAACTTCAAGCGTTGTTAGCCGAGAGATCAGCGCAGTCGCCTTGCAATCAAGTAGTTGGTTGCAGACGGTTGTGGGTTCGCCTCCCGGTCGATTCTATGACATATGAAAAAAAAAAAAAACTTTAACTTTGCTTAGAATGACGTTAACATCCTATTGTAATAACAAATATAATAAGTAAAGTATTTAAAAAGCAGTAATATTTAACTATTATAATTCACATTGTTAATTTATTTTACTGCAATTTATTTATGATCGATTTTTTAAAAATAATATAAGAAATAGAATCTTCATTTTTTAAAATTGGAAATTTTAAACATTATCCAATGTGGTTATCATATTGTTTGAAATAGTTTTGGTGTCCTATTGTAATTATGAAAGCTTTATTTTAACATTTTCTAATTTATTTTTGGCTATCTTTTTTATATTATCAAAATGTTTTTAATTTTGTAGTAAATAGTAGTATTGTTTTTTGTTTTTTTTTTTTAGAAATGAATTACTTTTGTCTGTGGGAATAAAGCTGTAGCAATCTGAAAATTGCTATGTTTACTCATGTTTTTTTTTTTTTTATAAATTTAAAAAGCAAGCATTTAAAATAATTAGAGGATTGTTCTACTGTTTTAATAAAGTTCTGTTTATGAAATTTTATGTTGCCATTGGTAATAGATTTGCAGTTCTTAAAAAATTCATTATTAATAAGTAAAAAGTATTTTTTTACCCTTCAGTTTGAATAATATTTGATGTCAATAGAAGATTTTTTTTCATCTAAAATAAAGCGATAGATTCTCTATTTAGTAATTTTTATTACTCATTCTTCAGACTAAAAATTATACAATAATTGCTATATATATATACTGAACAATAATAAAGATATGTATAAGAGATTGTGATCTGGGCCGATGGGTGCTGGTTTAGTATGTTGGGGATCACATCTTTTTCACGATTCCTTGGTCATATGTTTATGATTGGATCCCTCCAGAAGGTGTTATAAGTGAATAGAAACAAGCCCTACTATTGCGTGAAAGTGGTGTAGTAAAAATTACACTACAGAAATATTATCCATTAATGTATAATTTCTATTCTAATGAAGGACTAATAAAAATTATTAATATACTTCCATTAAATAGTTTGTGTCCAAGTTGTGAGGGTATTTGCTATCTATTTATACTGAACAGTGATAAAGATGTGGTCTGGGTCAGCTGGTGAGTGCTGGTTCAGCACAAAATGTGCATCTTGAGAATTGTACATCTTCTTTGATAATATGGTCACATCCCTTCATAGAGTATTAAAAGTGGATAGAAACCAGTGTCTATCTTGCATGAAAGGGGTGTGGTAAAAATTACACTGCAGAAATATTATTCGTTATTAAATCCTCTCTTTATTTGTTTTTTGTTTAAACCAAATTCTTAACTTTTAACATAGTTTACTCTTTCATTGCTTGTGTTGGATGATAACTGAATGGTGCTGCCTGTTTGATTTATTTATTTTGGTTTTCTTATGGACTGGCAGTATTCGTTTTTTATTTAGTCTCTATTTCAGCAGATGTCAGATCTAATCAGGTCATAACAAAGTTCTGATATGGCATTCTCTCTATGAATAAAGTAATATAATCTTTCATGACTACTTGGTAAGGAAAAAGGTTTTATATTAATCCATAGGTTTTTTTTTAACAGTAAATGTAATTTCTTTATTTTAATCTTATTTTTATTAATAAAAAATAAAATTTATCATTTTTTATGTGTACTAATGTTATTTTAAGCTTTAAAATGATTCACAATCAACAACTCATAAATTGAAGGCTCAATCATGTAATTTTTTTTATTATTTCTCATTAGAAATTCAAAACAAAATGAAATTTAAAAAATTTAAAAATAAATTTGGCTGCACTCAAAATATTAATTATTATAGAAAATATTATATAGATTTTTAATCTGATTTATATCACTTATGTCAACAGTGTGTAATTTTTGTAGATTTGGATGTTAGATTGGTGCTGTTATAGTTGCATCGTCTCTATGTTGGTTTAAGTCTGTCTATCACCTTACATTACCACAGTTACAGTTTTAAATTATTAGTTGAAAACAAATATTAATATGTCAGAATTATACAGACCTCTAATAAAGGCAATGATAAGAGTCAATTTCTATGACAAAGCTATATATTAATAGAAATGAGAATTTTTTATTGGTGCATCACAAAACAAAAGGAAAAATTGTAATCTTCAGTAATTTGCTAACAAATTAAAACTTATTTATGAAATATTTTTGTAAAACACTTATTTTAAACCAAAAACTTACATCACTAAAAGATTTTTTTCTTTGAAAAGATTTAAGACAACTTTTAAAAAGTTTATTATTGCAAAGTGGAAGCAATTTCTACTGGATAAACAAGAATAGTTTTTGTCAAAATGGTAATTATTTTAAAAATTTTTAATAATACTAAATTAAATATTTATTTTCAGCATTTTTTAATTTTCTTTAATGATAACTAATCTTAAATTTATCTTCATTTTAATAACTTAGAATTCATATATGTAATATTTCTTTCTGCTAACTTTTCGAATAGATAAATTTATCCAAAGTTGCCAAACATCATTGTTATAGATAAGAACTCTGTTTAGAAATTTATTTTCATATTTTACAAATGTCAAATATTAACTTTTAGAATGTTTATCATTTGAAAGCTTACATTGTAATAAATAATGTTAAAATTATTAATCTATGATATAGAAAAAAGATTTAATTGTAAAAATAAAATGTTCCAATGTGGAGGAATATGAATGAAAGTCTCACTGGAACCTATTCAAAATATAAAGATGGAATTAGTGGTTAAACAGGTTAAAAAATTGAAATGAAACTGAATACAAAATTAAAACTAACATTTATTATTTGAGCTTAATTACATTTAATCTACTGCATAAAATATTGATTGTTCCTAAATCAAGCCTCAAACCGTAAGATTTTTTTATGTACTGTTTATAAATAACTTTTAGTTTGAATAAATTTTGTGGAAAAATTTAATAAATTTAATGAAAATATTTAAAATAAAAATAATAATTTATTACATGAAGTTTACAAAAGCATTTAATATATATATATATATATATATATTGTACCCTCACTTCTCGATATATGATATAATTTTAAAATATGACTAGCTCAATTATTATTATGCTCAGCTAAAATATATAACTATTTTAATATATTTTTATAATACTATATCTTATCAAATTTATTATAACTTATCAAAAAAAATTATATAGTTCAGTATTATGTACTCATTAAATAAGTACTTACTAAAATCATGAGACTATGAAGTGAAGTTACAAGTGGTAATTGGATTTACATTGAGTCAGTGTCTTTCACAGACACTATCTCAATGGCATAAGAATACTACCACCTCTTTATTATCTCACTACTACATCTACAGTACTCTTATGTCTTTTATAAAATTAACTACCTTTAATAATAATAGATAAATAAAACTCAATCTTTTGTTAAGGAAATATAATTAAATAATCTCAGGTTCTTCTAATTATCTTAAAGTAATAATAATTCATGCAGATAGGAATGATAAGGGATTTAATATCAAACCTAAATACACCTAACTTATTCCAATAATAATAGCTAACAATAGTAATCTTTAATGTATAACTTAATCTTATCTATTCTATTATAATATTAATCATTTAAAAATAAGTAAATCATATATAGGTCTTTTATTTCCATATAATATCTTAATTTTAAAATATACTAAAATCTTATAATTTAACAATCTGTGGCAATAAATAGTATTGTACTCTTATATTGTGCATTATAATTACTTTATGACCATTATAATATTATATGTTAATGTCAATCAATTTCTATAAATTACATTAAGAAAATATTGTATTTCTTTCTAAAAATAATAATAATAAATTCATATTGTGCAAATATTATGTTCATTCAAATTATCTGTTGTCAAATGCTGTGGTGCAAAATAATGAACTCGACACATTTTAAAATCAACTTAAAACAAATTTATTTACATCAACTTTAACAAATAACTTATTTACACTATTTACATCCAAGTGGAAACCAAAGAAAATAAAAATAAGAAAAATAATAATACAAGATTTTTTACACTGTTACTATTTCCATAAACATAAATAGATAATCTATACATTACTTAAATGTTTTATCAATAGCATTTAATTAAGTTTACGAGCTTAAATTTTAATAGATATTATTTGTCATCAACTAATACAAGAAAAGTTCTATGTAAAATATCATTTATGTATCCTATGTAGATAAACAAACTTTAATAATTAAATGTTACTTCACCTAAGTATTACTACTATTTATATTATAATGTACTATTGTATATTACATTTACTATTAGCATTAATCCAATGTCAAATAATGTATAAACCGATATAACTTTGTAATATAATAACAATTATTGATTATAATTATTTATTTTATTTTAATGTAATTTCATACTACATGTCTTACCAAAATATGCAATACGTATAGGTTCTTTTAAAATAATATTTTAAAATTATTCAACAATTTCAAATTTTATAAAGTATTATACCAAATAAATTCTATGATTCTTTACTTGTTATTCTGTTCCTTCCTAATAAACTTCTATCTACAAATATCATTTTAATCTTATTTAACTTCAGGAAAATAGCTAACCAATTTTTTTAAAAATAATGATTATCCAAATTATCTTATACCTTATCATCTATATATGATAAACCTTCAATCAAAATATAAAAATTCTATAGAAAATTAATTTAATTTATCTAATAAAAATACAAATAAAATCTAAATATTTTTATCACTTACTAACTTTAAAAAAAAAAAAAATAAATAAATAAATAACTTATACTAATATAATAGGTCTAATGCCTAATACTGTAATAGAAAACATTAAAATTTATTCAGAAAGAATCATATAATTATTTCTAGATTTCTCATATTAGTTGTACTAAATTTACATTATAAATTTAAAGTATCATATTAAAATAAAACTGTTATTACTAATATTAGTGTGTATATTCTTTAAATATTTATACATCCATCCAACAATTAAATAAATTCGGTTGATCTAAAGAAAAATAGAAAATACATCAAATTATTATTATATAATTTTTACCACAAATGATACTCTAATGTACAGTCCGTCATACGATGTCCTCAGGATTACAGTTTTACAAAATAATTTTACATTTACACTAACAATCATTCTTTAAAAAATTGGTGTTGTATAATTATAAAAAATAAACTTTATGCAACTAAAGTGTTATATTAATATTTAGTTATTTTTTTAAAAAAAATAAATGTACCTTTCCTATCTTTAATAAATCAATAAATAATTATATATTTATGTTAGTTAATAAATAAAAAACATATTACATAAAATCCAACGGTGTCTTCTTATACCCATAATTGTTCTTTTCCTTGGTACAAATTTTCACCAAACATTACTTCCTTTTCCGGTACATCACGTGTTTTAAAAGTTTTTATGGAAAAAATGAAAACGTTCTTTTTTTAAAAAAAAAATAAAATAAAAATCAGTTCCACCATAAAACAAAAATAATAATTAAAATAATTCATAAGATCCGGATTCACTTCTTTTTAAGAAAAAAAAAAATATTACTTAAAAGTTATTATTTCTAAATTAGTCAATAGTTTATAAGTTTCTTATTTAGTTCTTTTAAATTGACTTGGATATCCACGTATATTTTATTTGCGCATTCCTTAACAAATATCTAGGTAAGATTAATTTTAGATTCTTCTGTACGACCAGCGTTCAGACTTTATTAATATAATAAATTTTTATTTATAGGTACTTCTCTGCCAATTAAACTTTCGATTTATTTGCCTTTTAAAATTATCAAAATTTAGTCTTGTAAACCACAAAGACTTAACAAGGCAAGTATTTATACAATTACTGTTAATTACCATATCTTTACTAAGATATATACTTAAATTTATAATCTACAAATACTCTCTTCATAAAGAAGTATTTCTTTTCCTTTAAAATATTGGTCTTTATAAAAATTAATTTTAAGTAACTTTTAAAATCATATAATATCCAATATATTACTTTTGCCCATCTAGTAATTCTCATAGTTAATCCAGCGTCTGTTATATTCTTAGTATAATGTCTCCAATACATTTTATCCTTATACGATGTTTCTATGACCATTTGATAGTAAATTGAGCTTCGAGAGAGACGATCGATAGGAAATTATAATTAAATTAGCACTGCATATTTGTCGGTAAAACTTTTATAAATTATTTTAAAACTACTCTCCTATAATTTTAAAACGATTACGAGAGCATCTATAATTTTACTTAGCTATTTTTATAGCACACTTTACTTTAAAAATTACAATCATAATCCCTCTCCGAACAATTGAACCTTGGTTTTATACCGGAATAAACTCCCCACTTGATTGGTAAATTAAACAATCAACTTGCTAGCTTATTTACATTTTACCAACAATACAGAATTAAAAATAAATAATGACTTATTTAATATTTATTATTTATCACATTATTAAATTCTTAAATTAATCTTTATCATTTATTTAAATTCATTAAACATTTTTTTAAAATATATTTTTTACTTTATTTCATTTTTTAACTTTTATAAGATTATTTTTGTAAACAAACTAAGTCTATTTTTATTCGTTATATTTTCTTAAAGCAGTATTTTAAAAATCAGATTTAATGTTTCACATTAACTATTTTTATTTTTATCTCATGATAGCCAATATAATATTTATAAATTTTATAACAGAATTTTAAAATAGTTTTGCAACTTTACTAAAAAAAACTCACAAGCATGTGTGTATGTGTCTAACTAACATCTGTTTTTACAACACAGATACAAACGCTTGTAATAATCTAAAAATAAACTAACAATTTCATTTTTTAAAAATAAATATTTTTTTAAAATAAACAATATATTATAACAACTTTTAAAATAATAATTCGATATTATTAAAATCAAATATTAATCTTCTATTATGTACTACTAATAATTAAAATATTTATATTCACCTATTAAATATTAAGCTTTATCAACAATAAATATATGCATTTAATTTTAACTTGTCTTTTAAAAACTTTAACTTTAAACATTTATTTATGAAAATTATTAATGCAGTATTGATCATGGCCAGTTTTCCCAACCATATTATTATCATCTTTATTGAAACGTCTCCCTCACACATTAGCACAATTTTCACATATCAAATACTCATAGATTACTTTAATTAAATTTTTTGAAAGATTATCATAAATAAAATTAACATCATATAATTTTTATATATATATATATATATATATATATATATATATAATGTAAAATTATTTCATGGAAGAAGTGAATCTGAATATGTTATTAAGATAATTTACAAGCCAGATTTTCAAAGAATTGTTTTTAATCTTCCTTGTGTTTTATCAATATTGATCTATTTTTCCAGATAAAAGATGATCTTTTGCCTGACTTTTGGTGTGTTATATAGTAATAAATCAAGCATTGATATTTTGTAATGGCTGAAACTTTTTATTTGTACTGAAGTTTGTTTTTATATTAAACAAGCCAACTTGCAGTGTCAAATATTAATTTAGAAGAAATATTGTTGAATTTATTAAGAACATAATTAATTTTACGATTTATCAAATATATAACATTAAGGATATAAATCTCTCATGGAACAAGTCCGCATATGTTGTTAAGACCATTTATAAACAAGTTTCTTAAAGAATCAGTTAAACTAACCTGTAAATAACCCATCCTTTGTTATAACAATATCAATCTATTTTCTTAGATAGAATATGATTTTTTACCTGATGTTTGGTTTATTATATAATAACAAGTCAAGCATTGATACTTCAAAAAGGCTGAAACTGTTTATTTGTAGCAGTTTTGTTTTATAATAATCAAACCAGCTTACAATTTCAAATATTAATTTAGATGAAATATTAATTATTAGTAAAATTATTTTTATGCTCATTAAAATAATTATTATTTTATCTAAATTAATATTTGAAACTGTAAGCTTGCTTAATTAATATAAAAACAAAAATTGCTGATTTCAAACTTTTTGAAGTATTAATGCTTGATTTATTATTACAACAAAATGAAGTCAGATAAAAGATAATCTTTTATTTGATAAAACAGATTGACATTGATATAAGAAAAAGTGGATATTATTTACAGATTTATTTAAATGTTTCTTTGAGAAGCTTACTTGTAAATAGTTCAAAGTGTTTTTGGATTTGTTTGTTCTATGAAATACATTTACATTACTAGCATGCTGTAAAATTATTATGTCTTATTAAAATCGAAAATCTAAAAACATATTTTTAATATTATACATTTAAAATTGAAATAATAGCTATAGAAATAAATATATATATATAAACATTTACTCAATTCGTGTTAAATTTTTAGACTTAGATCTTAAACTTTGTAGATTTCTTATCTTTTTAATTACTGCTGTCATATACAAACAAAATGAAAACTAAAATATAGAATCTTGCATTACTTTATGATTTTTTCTGGGATAATAGCACCATGATTGCAAATTAAGATGTACTTAGTAAAAAAAAAATTACATAACAAAAAGTATGTTCATTTTCTAAAATTATTAACTATAACTTTTAAAAATATATATTTTTATCCAGTTGTTAGTATTTAATAAAAAAAAATACTTATTTATTATACTTTGACATATATATTGTATTGGTCAGATTTGTACATTCGCACAACAGAATCCAGGCAAATAGACTGAAGCTGACCACAGTGGGGATGGTGAAGTCTCAGATCTGACCAAACTTCAACTTCTTTGCCAGTACTCTGTGACTCAACACCTTACAAAGGACATATCTGAGATTACACTCAGTCTCCATTTCTTCACAGCTGGTTTGGGGCAGGGAGAAACATGAGACCCAGGGGTTTATTTAACATAAACTGACTACAGAATTATAATAGACTGATGGCATGATGATGGGGGTATTATTTATAATTTAACATTAATGTGTCTGTCATTCACATATAATAATAATAACTAAGATTGAATTGGATTGAAATTAGACTACGAGAAATACATATGAAACTAAAGTAATTTAAATATATATTTATTAATTAGTAAAACAAATAAACAAAGACAAAGAACATAATTCAGAAGTGTGGCAAACACATGCAGGTGTCACAATGGATGAGACAATTATCATATCATCCTCATCTTTACATTTAAAATCAACATGTGGTCACTTAAGTTATGCCTATAATGAAAATTCCAAATCCTATCTTGAAGGTTGTGCTTGCTATTTTATAAGTAATTTTACTAGCCCTTGCTAGACCATTCATTATAACATTATATTATAGATATTTCTATGTAAGGAGTGAGTGCATAAACAAGCTCGCTGAGGTGGATTGAACCTAAGATCAAGATATGATTTTAGTAGATTAATGCTGAATATTAACTCATAAGGAGGTAGAATTGGCTGTTTTAGATTGCCAAAATTTTGCTACAGTACTAGCAAAATATTAATAATAAAGCTGTCTGCAGATGAATTATTTTCAAAGGTTCTTGCGATCAACATAAGTAACTTGGGACCAAGCATCCTGCTGCTTGTGATGCGAAGATTTAGAGTTCGAGAGCGGGGTGGTTTACTCACTGTCCTGATATTAAACTTCAGGAACAATCTTGATGCACGTACCTCTTATAGTAGAATGGGGTGGCCTAACTGAGGTCCCATTTCAAAAGATGCAGCAAAACTAATCCACAACACAATCAAGGATATGATATTCTTAAAATTAAATGAGCTTTAATGATAGCTTTTATTGGTTTTGCTAATAGGAGCCAATTTTTAAGTAATGTTATATATATGTGCTACTTAAGGGAATTATTATATTATCAATCTTGTTAATATGTTTGAGTCTACATCTTAATAATCAGTTAAAGAGGGAAAAGTATATTTGAAAGGGTTTATTAAGAGCTTAACAAATACATCTACTTTCTAACTGTCCCTAAAGCTAGTCTATTACTTATTATAACATTAATTAAAATCATAAATCAAATTTAAAAGCAAATCACATTATGCATTTATATAACAACAAATAATTAATAATAAGCACAGGGCGATTCTTTATTATTACTAATATAGAATTTCAAAACAGTGCACATAATTGGGAACATTAAGAAAAATAATTATGTGAAAATAATTTATATCCTCTCTAAAATTTACTAAATTTAATGACTCGCTGTTTTGAAGCAGTGGCATATAATAAATATATAAAACACATTTTAAAATAAATCTAGAGAAAAAGTATAGGCACAATTGCTGTGATAGATAATAATAATTATGTAAGACATTAATTTGATTTAAATAGAACAGAATTATATATGTAGGTAGGAAAATTACATAATTTAAGGGTTAATTAATTTAGTCACAGTTTAAAGTTAACATTAATTTGAACATTCAAATGTTTCTTTAAGTTACATCAAGCTAGCTTTTAAATTAAGAAATTGAATATAAAATATTAATTGATTCAGATCTCTATGGTTCTGGGTTTATATTACCAATTAATTATTTATTTCAGCTAGAAATGTAGGCATTTGGATTTCATGCATGATGGTAATCTTTCTTAGGACAGTTCATGGTGTTTCCTTCTTCTGCCAGTAGTCTGTTACTGGGGAATTTCATCTTTGCAATGCTCCAGTTGTTAGGTGCATCGGATGGCAGTAAAATCTTGCCATTCTTCCATGGAGAAGAAGCAAAACTCTGTCTTCCTTAGCCAGACATCAAAATTTCAAGTGGCATGGATTCTGGTGGCAATCTCTCTTACAAATATTGGTGTACGTTTTACAAGCTCAAAATATGGCCTATTTATACATATTCATCTCAAGCACTTACATGAGAACCCATTAGTGTTAGCAGTTACATTAAAATTCCAGATTTTAAAAATTGATTTTAAACTTTTGTTCAATTTTTCAATGCGTTCAACCCCCCCGGAATCTCAGTGTATAAAATTTGCTAAATTTAAATTGATTTCCCCACAGGGGCAGTGGGTTAATGCAAATTTATTTACAACTATTTTACTTTTAATTGACAATAGCTAAAACTTTTAACACAATTGTATCATGCCATCCTAAATATGTATCACTACATAGTGAACATGGATATGACAAATATTGGCATCAACAAGGGCTTTGAATATATATATATATATATATATATATATATATATATATATATTAAAATGGGCATATGGTTTTCAGTTCTTCCTCTCTTTCTTTTTTTTTTTTAGATGCATACAATTCTTTATAAGAATGTATGATGATTTAAATCCTGCAGTTAATGGGTGTTAGGAGTTACAACTTATTATTTTTAAACTTCATATTCTAACTAATGATGATCAGAATGACTATCCAATCATATTTCCTGACTATCATTCTTATCAAACATTTCTAAGTACAGAGAGGGTCTATTTCTTGCCACTATAGATGCAATTTATTTTTTAAAATATATTTGCCATATTAGAGCACTATCTCTAAAGTGAGAAACATCTATAGGTCAGTTTCACATCCCTCTCTAGCTTCTTAAATGTTAGCCCCACATGGCAATGCATCATAGGGTGTGTGTATATAGTTATATTTAATTAGATTTTGGAATGAGAGAGAGAGAGAAATGGGAAACTAGACTTAAAATAATATAAATATAATAAAACAAAATTTATTTACAATATCTGCACATTATATGATTCTTAAAAATAAATCCAATACATAAAATATAAAACATACTTGTGTATTTTAGGCAAGTATGTATTCATATCAGAGAAAATTCATTTAATTAGTTTAACTTATGAGCTTCAATATGCTTATATCCAATATAAAACAGTCATATAGTTATTATTATTTAAGTATAATAATATAAATAAAGGTTGGAAAAATATAGATAACAGATATATACAAAGTTATAATAAATATTAACTATTAATTATTGAATGAAAAATTTAATTCTAAATTCTATTTGCTTTAGCATTTGTAATAAAAAAAATTACTTTATAGGGTGGGGATAATGTAAATACTTATTTTAAAGAAAAATAAAATGTTAAAATTATTTAGAGAATATTAATATCAATATTATTTGCTATAAATATCATCAATATTATTATTTTAAAATTACTTTTTATTTTAAATAAAATCTATCTTACCATAGCATCAGAATTCTGATTTTACAGTTTTATTAAAAATATAGTTCTGAATCCTTTTTAAAATTGATCTGTAAGACCATTTTTAAAGTTGAAGGCTTCATTTGATGTCTCCCTTGAGTTGTTCTCTGGATAGTATAATGATATAACTGGATTATGTGTTTATCATGAATAGGCTGATAAAAATCATGTGAAAAACAAGAAGTAATAGTACTTCAATGGTTGTTGCATGATGGAATGAGACAGTTTTAAAATTAGCATCTGCAGGAAACTACATAAGTTTAGGTTTAGTTAGCTAGTGTACTAATTAGATTTTTTTCACTCCATCATAATGTGATTTTCAGCTATTGCATGGTTTTCCATTTTATCTATATTAATAATTCATAAGTTAAAGTCTATAATCACCTTAATTTGCTTAGATGCTGTTAAACAGAGTTTTTCTGGTTGAATTGATCAATTGTCTTTAATTATGATATTATAACTTTTTGAACTGTTTGTTATAGCATATTACCATATTGAACTTTTAAAAAATTGCTTTGAGACATAATTTTTACAATGACTTCAGTTTTAATAATGTTAGAGCTATTGTTATAAACTAGAAAATCTAAGGGGGAAAAAATATGGCTAAGAAAAAATAATGCTTATCATTAAAAAACTAAGGTAAAAAAAAAGAATTACAATATTCTAAAAAAATATTCTACTCTTTGTTCATAATTTGCAATTTATCATAACCAAGTTTTAAAATTACATTTTCATTGATAATTTCATTGTATTCCTCACAAAATTATGATCCAATATATATATAATACTTCTCACCTGAGGTAGTTCATATCTTTAAGACTTGCAAAAGTAGTAGCATAAGAATTCTTTTTTTTTGTACTCCAGAAGTTATAAAATCTCAAAGTATATATAGGGAAAAGGATTCTTCCAAATAGAAGAGAAAAAATAAATCATTTCCAGAAGATATGCATTTGTAATCATAGCAATTGGCTTCTTGTTTATCCAAACTAGAAATTGAAAGGAACTGTTTTTATAAATGATGAAATGAATCTCTTCTCTTCGTTTTATATTTTTTGTACATGTCAGTGATTCTATCTTATTATATTTATTGTTCCACAGAGATATAATTTATCTGCATATAGTTTGTTACCTAGCTGTAGATTTGAATATAATGTGATTTACGATGTCTCAAAACTATTGACTTCACAGCATGAGTATCAAGGCATAAGTGAGAATCTGGTATTGATTCTTTGCTTGCATAAAATTCCAAGTGGTATACATAACCATTATTGCTATCACCACACACCCATCACTTGAAACCTCTATTGGTTTAAGTGTTTATATTGTCACATGATACTATGCCAGTAAATTTTGTGATGTCCTGATCAATTATAACATTTCTGGGCATCTGATAATCAGCCCTAGAATTTACATTGCACTGCTCTATAATAGCCTAATTTTATAGATGCAATCAGAATCACTATTTTTGTTAAACAAACACAGATGTGCTAATAAAGTATTAAACCTTTTGAGACATGTCTATAAAATAAGATTGCCTCAAACTTGGATAAAAGCCCCAAAATTATTTCAAACATAATCAGCCTAATTTTATAGATGCAAACAAAATTATTTTTGTTATCCAAACACAGATACACTAATAAATTATTACATTTATTATTTCATCAAATAATTTTAAAAAAATCCAAAATTGAATATTCACTTGTAATGCCTCATTATATTAGTTTTCAGGATGAAAACATACAAATTGCAAAATCTTCTATGCTTTTTGAATATATTTCTAAACTTAATTCCCCCCATCAAAAATATATACCTTGTTCTCTGTACAATCTAATAAATTGAGCAAAATAATAATAATAATAATAATAATAATAATAATAATAATAATAATAATAATAATAATAATAATAATAATAATAATAATAATAATAATAATAATAATAATAATAATAATAATAATAATAATAATAATAATAATAATAATAATAATAATAATAATAATAATAATAATAATAATAATAATAATAATAATAATAATAATAATAATAATAATAATAATAATAATAATAATAATAATAATAATAATAATAATAATAATAATAATAATAATAATAATAATAATAATAATAATAATAATAATAATAATAATAATAATAATAATAATAATAATAATAATAATAATAATAATAATAATAATAATAATAATAATAATAATAATAATAATAATAAAAAAAAAAAATTCTATTTTTGTCTGAAATAAACATGATGTATACTATTTGAAAAAAGGGGGGAAAACCCGGAATAATGATATTGGCACATGTATAGTCCATTCAGTTTTTCCACAATTTTAAAG
Source organism: Epiperipatus broadwayi (assembly GCA_028023455.1). Classification (NCBI taxonomy): domain Eukaryota; kingdom Metazoa; phylum Onychophora; class Udeonychophora; order Euonychophora; family Peripatidae; genus Epiperipatus; species Epiperipatus broadwayi. Next base: position 6,116,298 of record JAQFVV010000056.1, on the reverse strand, counting down.
TGAAAATGAAATTATAATTTCAAAAAATGAGCAACATTACTGCTAAAGTATTCATATAGTTTTAAAGCAAAAAAACTTTTTCCCAAAGCTTTCTTTCTAAATACCGTTTTTTTTTTAAAAAAAAACTGTCATCTCTTCCAACTTTTTTTACAAAAGCTATTCCAGATTATATATAATAAATCCAGGAACTTTTATTTATTGTTACAAAATAACTTAAATAAAAAAGTATATTCTTTTTGTTATAACAAATATATAAAAATAAGAGTGAAAGAAATAAATAGCTTGAACTTTTAGAAAAAATAATTCCTACTGAGTAATTTTAATTATATTATTTGTTTTCTTCTTTCTTTTTAATAGACATGTTAGTGAGTGAATAAAAAGCTATTAGAGACTCTTTATTTCAAAAAAAAGCTGAAGCAGTACAATAAACATATGTAGGTAGAATAGTATTAATGTGGCTTTTAAAATTTGAAAACTTTTATTTTCAAAAATTTTGAAAATTCTTTGTACACCTGGATCTCTTGTTGTGTGGATTTTTTTTAATGTGATTTTGAAGTTATGCGATTCATGTTTCTTTTTAATATGTTTTTATGTGGTTTTCTTTCATGGGATAAAGAAGTTCATATTTTATTAAAAATTAGGATTTCCCCATTTTATATACATGCATTAAATTTTACTTACTTTAATTCTTCAACCACCTCTTACGAGGCATCTCGTCGACATCTGATGTCACTCTAACTCTGCTATTTCTTATGCTAGAATATTCGTTTGACAGGTATTGATTAGGTTTTTAAAAGTTCTGTAAGATGGTGCCCTCTTCCGAATTATTTTACAAGTAAAAAATCAAATAAACCGCATTTAAACCTAAACAAAGAAAGAACATTGTCAGTGATTGGTTATCAGCGAGCTCTCAGCCAAAAAATACATTCTGATTGGCTGGAAAGAACAAAGAAACCGCCTGATCAAAGAAAATAAAGAAAAACGCTGAGATTTTCATTTCAAATATGATTTAAGTATTTAAAACAGTATAATTTGAGAAATTAAAATAATTTTTAAAAAATAAACTAAAAAAACAAAATTATTTTCTAAAAATATTGAAGATTTTAGTAAAAATATTTAAGATTTAGCAAAAAGAAATCTTTACTTTTCAATAAAGTAACATTGAAAAAAACGTGTTTGCCACCACTTTTTTTTTTAGAAATTCTCTCTTTATTATTAAAAAAAAAAAATATTTTTTAATAAATAATAAAGAAATTTATTTTTGAAAGAACTTTCGTCTCTTACATAACCTGAAAAATTAGTAATATACTTTTTATAAACGTATCTTAGTTGAATTTAATATTATAGGCGAATATGTTTTAACAATAGGCTTTGTCTTCAGTTTGTGAGTTGGCCAATTAAAAGATTTGATTTTTATCTCATACAACCAATAATATAATTAGCGGTTTAAGGGTTAAATGCCTGTTGGAAAAAGGTTTGGCAATAAATGTAGATACCTTAGAAGAATTAGAAAAAAATTTAAGGAAACAGAAGTGGAACCTGTTCGTTTCACAGGAAAAATGTTTCAAGGAAGTCTTCAACTTTCTAATCAATTGGAAAATCATTTTTTGTTAATGACATGAATTATGAATTAGCTCTTTAATTCCAATGAGAGCTAAATAGTTGTATGTCTATGTTATGTATATGTATGTTTATGCTTTCTTTTATACACATATATACATGGAGAAACTTTTAGACAGAAAAAAGTTACAAGTAAAAATATTTAAGAACTTTTAATTTCTACTTAAAAAGAATGTACCTTTAAAAGTTATTAAATATTTTTCATTGTATCTTTTTTCTATCTAAAAGTTTCTCTATGTAAAGTTCCTCCGTGTATATATGTGTATAAAAGAAAATTTAACTGTTAGTCATTATTAACACAATCATGGAAGCGTGTTATATATATAGTTACACCCGTGGAAGTGCATTCTCTAGCAGCTAGACATAACAGTCTGGATATTGTGAGCTTCATAAACAATTAGTAAAATCATCATCTCTAAACATAATTACCTACTACATTAACAAAAAAAACTATTAACACAGCACAATACTGAAGTTGGTGCTAATTGTATTTCCTCTGGTGACGAATTTGATTTCTTACCAGTTCACAAATGAACCCGCATATTGTCAAATAGTGATAATGATTAAAATATGTATGAAAAAATGTAAAATAAATTACACATAAAAACATTGTTTTGAATAAAATTAAATAGTTAATTAAAAAGTAAAAAAAGTTTGTCTTGTATCAATTTTTTTCAAATATTTGAAATTTTTTATTAGTCATAGCTTATTTTCTTTTTTTTTATGTGAATTTTAAAGTAATTTTATCTTGTTGCTTTGGTTTTATGCAAATAATAAAAATTTTGGAATGTATCCCACATTTTTCAATTAAGTCTATTTTTGTGCCATTTTTTATTGCAGGGTTTTCTGTGGAACCACTGCTTAAAAAAAGACCCAGGTGTATTTTGTTGTTAAATTATAAAATCATTTTTATCATTTAATTATTAGTCTTTATATTAATTTCAATATTTAAAAAGTATCATAAAATAAAGTAAATACTAAATTTAAATGTTTTTTTTTCAAATTAGATTATCTTATAATTTATTAAATTCTATTATATTTTAATCAATAAATTTACTTGACAAGCAAAGATTATTTTTGAAAAACATTCATAGTGATAGAGTAGTGACAGTTTTTCTGCTGATGGATGAGGGAATTGTTATATTGAGATAAGGATACACTGATGAAAAACCCTAAAGATAAATTATTTTACTTAAATATGCTCACTATCAAGATAATATTTAAAAAATATAAATTATTAAAAAATACACTTTTTAAAATTATATATATATTACTGCCATATACTAAATAATAATTAAATCAATTATTTAAAAGTAATGAGATGTAAAAATGCCAGAAATAAGAGGTTAATCTTTGAAGCAGAAACCTTTAATCTGCAATTTTTTATTTCTACTGCATTTGACACTTTTATAAAGATCGATTAGTTTAGAAATAATTTGTTATACTTATAAATAAATTTGAGAAGTATTTTTAATAAAAGTAACTGTTTAGTGTGCACTTTATAATTTTAGTACTGTCAAATAAAATGTTTATTTTTTATATAATTATATTATAACAAGTAGTCAAAAATTAATTAATAAATTACCTCACAGTAATTGATTCTTCACCGAGAACAATTTTAAAAAAATCTCATCTCTCTAATTTTGGAATGTCATTCGATTTCCTAAGCAGTTGGCAAGATTAAAAAATATCATAACAGCTGTAATTGAGGATGAGAAGACCCTATTAAGCTTTATAGAATTATTTTGTTGGGGAAACAAAAGAATGAAATTTCTTTTGATTATAGTTTGATAAGTTTAGATTTGTTAGTAATGATGATAGAATAAGTTACTATAGGGATAACAGCATAATTTTTTTTTAAAGTTTTTATTTACAAAGAAGATTATGACCTCGATGTTGGATTAGAAATATTATATAATGAAGTTGTTGTGTAAATTAGTCTGTTCGACTATTAAATTTCTACATGATCTGAGTTCAAATCGGTGTAAATCAGATTGGTTTCTATCTTCAGATAGTTTTGTGTTAGTACGAAAGGACCACATGAAGTTTTTTGAATAGTAAGTTGAACTACTTATTGTGTGTATATAGACTTTGGAAGTCTAAGATAAATGATTTTTCAAATAAATATTTTGATTCCAGTTGTATTTGTTATTATTGGAGTTGTTACATTTATTATGTATCGAGTGCATTTGTTATCAATGTTGTTAAGATTGGAGTTTATTATATTAAATATTTTTTGGATGATAATATCATGAATGGTGTTTTTAGGTAAGGAATTGTTTTTAAGTTTAGTCTTTTTAACTTTAACGGTTTGTGAGGCAAGCTTAGGACTATCTTTGATAGTTACGTTAATTCGTAGGCATGGTAATGATTTATTTAGTAGTTTGAGGATTGTAAGATGATAGAAGTATTGATAATATTTGTTGTATTGATTTTAATATGAATATTAAAGTTAGTGAATTGAGGGTTTGTGATTAATGTTATGTTACTAGTTATGATAATGTTTTTTGTTACTAAATTAAACTTGAATATGTATGTGTCAGGAATTTCATATAGTTTTGGCATTGATATGGTGTCAATACCATTGGTTATGTTAAGAATGTTCACGTGTGTTTTGATGATGATTGCTAGAATAAAAATTTTGTTATGAGATGTTAGTAAATATTATTTTTGTTTAATAGTTTTAGGATTAAATGTTATTTTGTTTTATACTTTTGTTTCTTTAAATATTTTAGTATTTTATGTATTGTTCGAATTTTCATTAATTCCTACGATTATTTTAATTATAGGATGAGGTTATCAGCCTGAACGACTTCAGGCAATGTTATATTTGTTATTTTATACTTTATTTGCTTCATTCCCGTTATTGATGGGAGTAATTGTGATACATTGGTGAATAGGAACTATATCAATTATTGTGATAATAAAAAATTATTTTATTATAAGAGAATTTATGATGTTATATTGGATTATTTGTATATTAGCTTTTTTGGTAAAGTTGCCAATATATGTTGTTCATGTTTGGTTACCAAAAGCTCATGTTGAGGCACCAATTTCTGTGTCTATAATTTTGGCAAGTGTATTGTTGAAATTGGGAGGTTATGGTGTTATTCGTTTTTCAATAATTTTTAAAAGAGTTTCTTTTAAGTTTAGTGAATTTTTTGTCTAAGTTTGTTTGGAGGAGTTATGACTAGAATGATTTGTATTCGGCAAGTTGATATGAAGGCTTTGATTGCTTATTCTTCGGTTGGACATATAGGATTAATGATTAGGTCAGTGTTTGTAATATGTAAGTGGAGAATTAATGCTGCTATCTGGATGATAGTAGGGCATGGGCTTTGTTCTTCAGGTTTGTTTTGTTTATCAAGAATTTCATATGAACGGTATCATTCTCGAAGAATGATAGTGTCTAAGGGGATGATAACCTTGTTTTCAAGGTTAAGATTATTTTGGTTTATGCTTATTGTTGTAAATATAGAAGCTCCTCCTTCTCTTTATTTATTAAAAGAAATTGGTATTATAAATTCTTTAATTTTTTGGAGAAATTTTAGAGTTGTTTTGTTAGTTTTTATTTCCTTTTTTGGTGCTGTATATAGTATATATTTATATTCTTATACTCAGCATGGGCAAATATTTTTTAATTTAAATAATATGAAATTTGTATATTATAATGAGTATCTTTTGTTGTTTTTACATTTGTTACCTTTAAATATTTTGTTGTTAAAGTCTGAGTTGTTTATGGTTTATTAGTATTTTTTAATTGGAAATTAAATGTAAATTATACTATAATAAATTGGAAGAATTAAAGCTTTGAAGGCTTTTAGTTTTATTAACTTATTTGATTATTTTTGAATTATGAATTCAAAAGTTTTTTTAGCTTATAGTGAACTATAATTTAAACTTCAAAAGTTTAAGTGTCAAACGCTTATGAATTTTTCTTATTATTTGTTATTTTATTTTTTGTTAATATTTAGTTTATTAGTTCAAATAAGTATAAGGTCATGGATTTTTATTTGAATTGGGTTGGAGATGAACATGTTGTGTATTATTCCACTTTTGGTTAGTAGAGTCAAAAATATGAATGAGAGGGCAATTAAATATTTTGTTGTCCAAGTGTTTGGTTCATAACACATTAGGATAATTTCACATTATCAAAAGTGATTTTGAAAACATTGATGGTGCTTGATTTAAAGTAAATTATATGAACTATCACATAATGTAGTAGAATTTGAAATATAAATTTATAACGTTTTAAAATACCATCATATAGTTTCTAAAGATCTCAGATTTGAGATTTTGAATACTGTATTTTGTATTAATATCTTCAATTGTATTTACAAAAACTATTGAAATCATTGCGCAAATAAAAGCAAGAAAGTAAAGGGATTGATTGTTATATATATATATATATATATATATATATATATATATATATATATATATATATATATATATATATATATATATATATATATATATATATATATAAAACAATTTAGTCACTTTAGTTTTTGAATATCATTTAACTTTCCAAAGCAATTGTATAAAATACAGTCATGGATTATTTTCTAGCAATGTATATTTTGATATATGATTTATAATTTTAAAACAAATCTAAAAGACCGGAATAACTTTTCCTTGGGAAGATTTTACAATATCAAAAGTGATGTGGAGAATAATTATTGATTGTAATAATTTTGTATTACTAATAAAAATTTATTTTATAATATTTTATATTTGCGTACTAATGAAGAAATGATGTCTATTTCTAGTAAAGACAAAAATATAATAATGTGTTAAACGTGCAGTAATACATATCTATGTATTTGAAGCAAGCATTTAGTAATTTTAATTAAATCATATTAAATCATTGTACATGTATATATTGAAAAGAATTATTTCTTCTTATGTTAAATACAGGATAATCTAATTGTTATATAGAAATTTAGTTAGGTTAAATGTAATAAAAGATTTATATACATGAAAGGATCATGGAATACATTTAAAATATTTTTAATAATAAGATAAATTTATTTTTTATTGAGTAATAATTGTGAAAGAAAAAAAGGGATATTTTTTTTCCTCTTGTATAGATTCATTTATTATTTTATTAAGAAATAAAAGGACTAAAATCTTTAAAAGAGTGTTTATCAATTAATTTTAAAAAAAAAACAAAGTATTAAAGTCCTTTAAAAGTTGCATGGCAATTAATTAGCAAAAAGAACAACAATAAGGAATAGATTTATTTCTGAAAAAGGACTGTTTTCCAAAATTAATATATAATATTTTTGAGGGGGGGGGAGATAATCTTTCTTGTAAAAAGGAAATCAACTTGTCAAAGCTTAATGCAATAATGTCTGGGGTAGTCATGTTATTGCTCGTTAAATTTATATCAGAGTTGTCGTTTTTAAAAAAAATGAAAGATGGTGTGAGAAGTCCAATTCATCAGCAATGCAATAAAGGTAGTGAGTCATTAGCAGCTCGGTTTGGAAGTCTGATGCTAAACTGATGTCTTAATTTTAAAAAAAGAAAATAATTTTTGCTAATGTATATCGAGTTTGCAAAAACCATGTGCTAAAAACTGTTTACTAAAAGCTGGGCATTGACGACCCAACTACGTAACTAATTTTACTAAAAAGTGTAGGAGAAGGAAAATATCTATAGGAGAAGTATTGATTCATTCAAAATTATGACAATCTCGGCTGATGTTAACTTGACATGAAAATAATTGTTAAACTGATGATTTAGAGCTACAAAACAGGAAAGAAGAAAAGTTAAAGGCAGAAAAATGAAATGAAAATATTAAACTGGAAACCGGGTGCTACAAAAAGAAAAGGAAGAAAAAACTAACTTTTAATTAAAATAATTGTTAAATCTGTATTAACCTGTATGAAATAATTGTTAAACAGAAAATCTAGAGCTATAAAAAGAAAAGTGGGGAAGCTAACATTTAATGAAAATATTATCAATTTGAACATTTGGAACTACCAAAAGGAAAGAAGCAAAGGCTAACTAGATTTAAATAATTTTTGAGAAAGATACAAAAAATCCCCGAGCCAAAAGATTGACTAAACATTTACCTGTAAGATTTTCCAGAAGAGGGGACTAAAAAAAATCCATGATAAAATAAGCTATATATACCCAAATAAATAAAAACACATTTTTTAAAAAAAGCAATTCACATTTTATTGTTTAATCACAAGTTCAACTAAAATGAAAAACATGTTAATAATTAAGGTGTCCACTTTTCAAAGGAGATATTTCTATGTTTAGAAGCATTTACTAGTTGTGTATATATGTATATATAAAGTAATATGAAATAAAATTAAAATATTGTATAAATGCATAGTCAGAAATGATATTGATTTACACTCTCATTGTTGACCACTCGAGAAAGTTATTGTGTGCAAACACACATATTATACAAATGTATGATAATTATGTAAATATCTGCTCATTATTCAGACATATGCAGATTATACCAGTGCAAATAAAAACCATTGAAAATGACCAGAGGTTGAGGATAAAGTGCACTTTTGAGTAAGTGTACAGTATTGAGAAAATAGAATGACAGTATTGTAGTAGAATTAACCTATAGAGATGATGATGAGTATCTATAATGAGGGGATATATAATTGTACTTATATCAGTGTTGAATGTAAAAACAATTTTTAAGCATGCTAGTTGTATAGACGAAGATTTATACATTTCTTTATATAGAATTAATAAATTCAGATTTCTTAAGTATGACCAGTGTTTATTTTACTTTATATATTGATACACATTCATCTGATAATTATAATATTAGTCCTGAATATGGAAGATTGGCAAAGTCTTGCACTTCAAAAGAGCAAGTGAGGAGAATGGCTCTGTAAAATAGCTCTATGACTGACATTCATGTTAGCAATGCAGTGGGATTGCAAATCTATGTTGCACATATACAAAGATATATGCTTATTAATAACATTTGATAATAAACTAAAGGTAGTTATATTTGATGTGCCTGTCAGGTAAAGAAGTATCACAATTAATGAACTGATTTTGTGATCCAAAAGTTCCAGAAGACATTTTTTAAGAGAAGTCAAATACACATTTCAAGCCTCCTACATGTGAACACAAAAGTGTGTTTGCGGTTTAGAAATAAAAGACAGATAGCATGTGAAAAGATTTAGAAATGTGGGATGTGTTTGCTTATGCTTGCCAAAGACTACAATTTCAGTGCTGAGCTGGATAGCATGCTTTTCAACCAGTGACCACAAGCTCAGAAAACTCTTGCTGTGAGAAACTAAATTAACTTATATCCACATTTTTGAAAAATGTATAATTTATAAAATCATAGATAACACAATAGAGTTTTAAAATAATATGGATATAAAGAAACTGATAATGATTGTAAACCCAGCATAAGCTGAGACTATGAGCTGGGAGAGTACAGATAGCATTTGGAGATGTTATTGTTGGGGCACTAAAGGCCATATAAAGAGAAGCGTTAATTTAAAAATGATTGATACCATATTCGTGGTGTGGAAGGATATTTGTTGTGAGTTTATAATATTAAGCAGAGAAATAGTAACAATGACTTATCACTAAACTGGAAATTGAAAGGAGGTGTTTACAGAAATGAGGCTAAAATAAATAATCAACATTAATGACATTTGACTTTGCAAACAGAAAGATAGAATGGACATTGAAGTTGGAGCAAGTGTGTTTCTTGTCTTCCAGAGAGATTGGTTAAATATCACAAGCAAATGTAAGAAGATTATGCCTATAATTAAAACAGATTTTAGTTTGACTGACATAAATGGAAATTTGATGGATATATAAGGAATTGCAACAGTGTCAGTAAGAGTAAATACAAGATCAAAAATCTACTTTTGTCTATTGTGAAGAGAGATTTAAGTTTGATTCTAGGCAGGAATTGATACAAATGATTAAGGATTATAATAAAAACTAACAACTGGAATTGGAAGTCCACAAAAGGCATCCATGGTTGTTTAAGTCAAGTTTTTCAGCATTAAATACATAGCTAGTTGACATACTATTAACCCTTTTGTACTGTTCTAGCTTTCTGACAGATTTCTTTTTTCTCCCTTACTTTAATCTTTCACTTCAATAGTAACCCATTATTATTTATCAGAATATAATAAATTTGATGCCATTTGATGGATATATTTGTTTAGAAATTAAATAAATTTTAAAAAATCACATTTGATTTTCAGAATTATTTTTAAATTAAATGTTAATCAAAACAAAGCGCTGTTTCATCATTAAATTTTAGGTAGGGCAGATCCAATTTGCAAAATGATTGAAATCTTTTTTGTTTGATGTTTGTTTTAAAAATCTGAATGAGTTATTTTTTTGTTTAAAATTTTTTCGTAATTTTTATGATATTGCTAAATGTTATAACAGACTGTTGAGTGATGACATTTCTAGACAATTGTATTTCCCATGACCATAATTTCTATGGTAACAATATTCAGAAGAATATATTCTTTTATATTTAAAAATAAAACATTTCTGTAAAAAATAAATATGTAATAATATATATTTTTGATTTCCAATAATTATTGTCCAATTACTATACAAAAATGATAATAAACTTTCCAAAACATCAACTTTTTAGACCATCATATTATTTTCTCAAAATAATCTTGCAAAGTTTGAAATTGCCAAAGATATAATAGACACCCATCATTGGATACTTTGAAGACCAGTTTATTCAATTATTCTGACATCTTTTGAATTTTTTTGAAATTAAAATATTAGAAAAAATATATATATAAATAAATATAATTTTAAAACTGTAAAAAAAAAATTACCCCAAATTTCTCAGTAGAGGGTGAAAAACTGATACAATTTATTGACTTCTGGTGGAGAAAGTTTTGTAATTAAAAATGCAACAGTTAATAGCAACTGCTTAGACTTATTGTTTTCAGATCACAGAAAGTCCCTTTCACTTTGAAAAACAAAATGGAAAAAACATTAAAGAGTTGGTAAAGAGCAGTGTTATAACACATATTGAAGTATTAACATCGGCGACACCCATCATTGTAATATTGAAACTAGGTGGGGCTGTTCATTTATGTGGAATTATTGAGTACCCTGAATAAATATATAAATAAATGAACATAACCTATACTGGGAAGTCTTATTTTTGTTACTAAATTTATATTTTGCTAAGTCAACCTAGAGTTCATGTTTCACCAGATTCCACTATTGTCAAACTCTTAATACTAAATATTTGTAATATTATTTAGGTATAATAAATTGCTATATGGAAAAACTATTGTCCTGGATATGTTTCAGCTGAAATGGATACTTTTTTACAAGGGGTAGGAGTCATTTCTTACCTAGATGACATTTGATAATCAGAAAAGAGAGTGAATCAGAGAATATGCAAACAAAGTATATGAAAGACTAGAGAGATTTGAAGAATGGCTAAATGCTACAAAGTGTATATGGTCCACTATGGAAGTTAATATTTTGGGACATAAAGAGCTCACAAATAAGCTCTTAACAAGTTTTGCAGAATATCTCTAACCCAGATCGTTTTCTGGTACTGGCTTCCTCAGTGAGGTGTTAGGATGTTCAAGCATTAGATTAAAAATACCAGGACAAGCCCAGCACTTTATCTAATGGATAATTATTAAGTAGAAAATCTGAAATTTCCAGACATGCATATGTCTTCCAATCCAGCTATATAACTTAAATAGACATATGGGACTGAACTAAGTACAGATACGCCATATATTAATAGCTTTAGCAATATAAAATCACCAAAACCTTAAATAGCAAAAAATAACATTGTAAAATAAATCAAGGCCAATATCACATGACCTAATTTAAATAAGCTTGTATTACAAATATTACATAAAGAGCTCACAAATATGCTTTTAACAAGCTTTGCAGAATATCCCTAATCCCAGATTAGTTTCTGCTACTGGCTTGTTTCTGCAAAGCTTGTTAAAAGTTTATTTTCGAGCTCTTTATATAACATATGCAATACAAACTTGTTTAAATTAAGTCATGTGACATTTGACTTTATTTTTTTATATACTAACAAAGATAAATATTGGAATCCAGAAAAAGTAAGAGCTGTAAAAAATGTATCTAAACCAAAAAATGTTCAGGATTTGCAAATTTTTTTTAGGATTGCTACATTTTTGAGATTTTCTTGAAAGGAAAGTCTTATGTTATGACTCCATTATGTGATCTGTTAAAGAAAAAACAGCAATGGAAGTATAGTCTTTAGAAAGGTAAAGGATTCATTAACATGAAGTTAATTACTAGTACATTATAGAAATGACCAAGAGGTAATCTTGACTAATGACACTTCGGAGTATTGAGTTGCTGTAGTTATTTCAGATTGAGTATATGGAGAAGAATGTTATATTATGCATGCTTTCAGAACTTTAACATTAGCTGTAAAGAACTATAACCAGTTAGACAATGAAGTTCAAGCAATCATAATTTTCAGTGAACAAGTTTCATCATTATGTGTATGGATATATATTTAAGATGTATACAGACCATACATTTCTGCTGGACATATTGGGAAATTTAAAAAAGACTCCAGATCATGCCAGTTAGAAGTTAATCAGATAGCTAAATACATTATCTGCCTATAACTTTGAACTTCTATACAAGCTGGGAAAGGAAATTAATTATCTGGTGCTTTGTCCAGAATGTCTCATACACAGACCACAAACATATATTACATATATCATATGGAATTGAATGTATTAAATAATGCAGTTGTAACCAAATGGCAAAAGAAGATCCATCCATATGTAATGAATACATTGCATATTGATTCCTAACAAAAAAAGAAAGTGAGTGTTGGAAGTACTAATTGAAGGACATCCTGGCATTGTCAGAGCAAAAACCTAGTTAGAACATACGTGTCATGATCTGGTACAAATATTGAACAATAGTCAAGCACTATAGAGCTTGTTCATCCATTTCTAGCATACCATCTAAGAAATTGTAATCATATTCTCTAACCAGTAAACCATGGCAGAAAATACATATTAACCATCCTGGTCCTTTTAATGGATGTATTATTAAGTATTGACTCATATTCAAAATAGATATAATGTAGAATAGCTAAAATATATGAGTGCAGAGAATATTAGAGTATTAAACAAACTGTTCATGTAGCGTGGGTATCCAAAAACAATTGTTTCAGTCATTGGAGAGATTTTACTTGTAAGATGATTTGTCATGTTTTAATACGTCTGTATCATTCTGAGTCTAATATTATTAGCTGAGAAGTAAGTGCAACAATTAAAGCTAATATTAAATAAAATCCAATTTAAAGATATTTACTAAGCTTTAACAGGAGCCATGTTTTATCAACATTTTATGCCAAACATAGCAACTAAAAAGATACCTGCTAAAATGCTAATGAGATGGAAATTCAGAACTCACATATGAATATTAATCCTTAGTAAGATTGAGAATAAAAGAGAAAATAATTTAGAAAATGTGAGATGTCATGTTGGAGAAACAGTTTGGATATGCCACATAATGAGAAGACAGACTTTATAGGAGTTGTAGTAAAATTATTTTTGAAACAATTAAGATTGATATAATTGGTTGTTAGAAATGAAGTCTGAAGACACAGAAAACATCTAAAAAAGTGATTGAAGTGGGCCACTTGAGCAAGTGAACAGAATTTAATGTGCCCAATAGTTGAAGTGAGAAATCCCATGAATGAAAAGATTTATAAAAAGAACTGAGCTAGAGCTAGTAAATAATGCTGAATGTACTAGTGAGATTAACTGCCCAAATGATTTGCCACAGATATACAGGTACCTGTGGTGGAATTATTCAGTGTGGAAATAACTGATGGAGAAGATTAAAAGGACAGTGAGGAAGAGTGACCAGTACCACCATCTATATGGGCAAGAGATCATAGAAGACCAGAAAGGTTTAAGGATTATGTTTATAAGTAGACAGTTGATAACTTTGCTAGAATGATAGGAGGAGAGTGCAATATCTGACTAAAATATGTGAATATATGTATGTATAAAGTGATATAGTCTGATAGGATATTGATTAACATTCCCATTGTTGATTATTCTAGAAAGTTAATTTATGGAAATATGCAGAGTATACAAATATATGCTAATTAACCAAATATCTATTCATTATGCAGATAGATGCAGAGTATCCCAGTGGAAAAAAAATTATTGTAAATGCCAGAAGATGATGATGAGCAGCAGTTTTGATTATGCATAGTATTGAGAAGAGAGATAACATAGAATAGCAAGAACAACTTTTAAGTAATCTAGTTGTATACATTCAAAGATCAGCCTTTCAAGCTAATTGTGCATGCATCTTCTGCGAGTGTTAAATAATAAATGAATACTTCACTCTACAATACAAGATATAGTATTTATGCAGGAATAAAAGGAATCCTCTTATTCCTATGACTCAAATTCTTTTATATGAGCAAATCTGAAGTACTGTTGAGTAAAGCGTGAGAGTAGAATTCTCACTTTAAATTACTATCTACGATGTTGGAATGAATGACGTCGGTGAAATTGTCTAGAATTTACTAAACGTCACTCTAAGTGAAACTTAATTATAAGTAAATAAGCATTTATTTTTATATGACGCTATGCATACAATTGTATACATTCAAAGATCAGCCTTTCAAGCTAATTGTGCATGCGTCTTCTGCGAGTGTTAAATAATAAATGAATACTTCACTCTACAATACAAGATATAGTATTTATGCAGGAATAAAAGGAATCCTCTTATTCCTACGACTCAAATTCTTTTATATGAGCAAATCTGAAGTACTGTTGAGTAAAGCGTGAGAGTAGAATTCTCACTTTAAATTACTATCTACGATGTTGGAATGAATGACGTCGGTGAAATTGTCTAGAATTTACTAAACGTCACTCTAAGTGAAACTTAATTATAAGTAAATAAGCATTTATTTTTATATGACGCTATGCATACAATAAATGCTTTTTACTTATAATTAAGTTTCACTTAGAGTGATGTTTAGTAAATTCTAGACAATTTCACCGACGTCATTCATTCCAACATCGTAGATAGTAATTTAAAGTGAGAATTCTACTCTCACGCTTTACTCAACAGTACTTCAGATTTGCTCATATAAAAGAATTTGAGTCGTAGGAATAAGAGGATTCCTTTTATTCCTGCATAAATACTATATCTTGTATTGTAGAGTGAAGTATTCATTTATTATTTAACACTCGCAGAAGACACATGCACAATTAGCTTGAAAGGCTGATCTTTGAATGTATACAATTGTATGCATAGCGTCATATAAAAATAAATGCTTATTTACTTATAATTAAGTTTCACTTAGAGTGACGTTTAGTAAATTCTAGACAATTTCACCGATGTCATTCATTCCAACATCGTAGATAGTAATTTAAAGTGAGAATTCTACTCTCACGCTTTACTCAACAGTACTTCAGATTTGCTCATATAAAAGAATTTGAGTCGTAGGAATAAGAGGATTCCTTTTATTCCTGCATAAATACTATATCTTGTATTGTAGAGTGAAGTATTCATTTATTATTTAACACTTGCAGAAGACGCATGCACAATTAGCTTGAAAGGCTGATCTTTGAATGTATACAATTGTATGCATAGCGTCATATAAAAATAAATGCTTATTTACTTGTAATCTAGTTGTATAAATGAAGGTTTATACTTTTGCATTCATATAGAGTTAATAAACTCTTATTTGTTAAATTACCTACTCTGTTGAGTGTTCATTTTATTGATGCGTTTTTATCTGGTAATAATAGGATTATCCCTGGATATAGCACATTATTAATGATTTTCTAAAAAGAAATCCAATCAGGATATTCTATATACACACAAATTAAATAAATAAATGCATTTTTTTTTAATTAAAGTAATTTACATTTTATTGTTTAACCACAAATACAATCAAAATTAAAAGCTTATTAATATTTAAGTAATACAGTTTTTAAAAGTGATACTTCTACTTTAGAATAATTTACTAATGATCTAGTAATTGCGTTAGTCAGTAATGGAAAACTGAGATTAACGTTGTGTTAATTAAGTTTATCCTTTATTCGTAACTAAAAAAAGTAAGATAAAACAGTCATTTGAATCGCTCATTGCAGGACAAAGATCTCTGAAACTAATCTTTATAGAAGAATTTAATGAAAGAGAAGACAGCATTTTTCAATTGCTCATTTGTCAATTGATAAAATTTGAATAATTTACCATCATTCCAAAGAATAGCCACATAACTAACTATTTACTGATCAATTTTGGATCGTTAGCTAAATTGGCTATGGGTCTTCAGACATGGAAGAAAAACCCTAGCTGATTGAAAACATATTAATTTTAAGCTCTTTCGAATTCTGGTCAAATGCCCGGTGATATATGCAGTACAGTTATATACCACAGGGCCCTTTAAATGGGGTTAAAAGAACGGATTAATAAAACATCCTTGAATATTTTTTTAATGAAATAGTACACATACATATGTAATGAATATTATTTTATTATGTGAATAATTTGCCGATTAGTAATTTTTTTATCAATTATTTGAATATTTATTTTTCTTTTGTTTGTTTTTAATAGGCTTGGTGAAATGAAATACCATTCAATCTTAAAAATTTTGGAACCAACTCCTCCAGTTTCAAAGAAAGAAAAGAAGGTCAGTAATAAAGTTAACAAATTAATGTAATAAATAGCCACTTTGATTAAATATAGACAATACAAATTATTGGTTTTTATAAACAGTTTTGCAGCAAACAAGTATTTTTCTTTTTCTTTTTTTAAATGTAGACAACATTAATAACAATTTCTAGTTAATTATTGTAATTGAGTATGCCAGGGTTGAAATTATAGTTTGTATTTTTATACAGTTTTTGTGAGACAATATGTTGGAATGTTTTTACAAAATGATTATATGTTTAATGTTTAATTTTGCTATTTATATATACATATAATGTTCTAAGTTCATATACCATATATTTGTTTAAGCGACTTCGTATGTTATTACTTTTATTTTGGAGTAATTGAAAGTTATTTAAAGCAAACATAAAGTAAAATTATATTTACAAGAATAATAAAAAATGTACCCTATATTTAAAAGACAAGTCTGGAGAAGAGGTTCTTTTAAAAAGTATAAATTATTTGCAAATTTGGATTTAACAAACAGGTTATATAAAGATAAATGCAATATACTATGTAAATGAAAAAAATAAGGTTTTGTTTGTAGAATATGAATATTAATTTGTATTATTCATGAAATTTACATTTTCTTTCTTATAATAATTTAGGAATTATTTATTTTTGTTATTTTGGATGAGTAAAATGTGCTTTTTATGATATAACTTAATTTAATATATACAGTAAATTATTATTACTATAGTAGTGTAAGTAATTCAGTTACTAAAGACTATTAATAATTTTATCTTTATTAAATATACACACATCTGTAGAAACATAATTATCATATAAAAATCCAGAGGGCAATGCAACGTTTTTTAATAATGTAAATGCAGATGGATGAGTTCTATTCTTATAAATATTGCAATAGATCAGTACAACTAAATGTGGGGGCCGGGGGGTCCCCCCCCCCCGAAGAAGGTATGGGGGGGGGGGGGGGGGGGGGGTGGGTGGGGGCGTTGGAAGGAAAAAAAAAATATGTTATTTTTATCATAATTGGCATCATATTAACGCGTACATAATTTTTTTTAATAACTATTATCTTGACAAATTTAGATCAGTTTAAAAAAATAACCCTACTTCAAAGGATAAAAGATTTTACTTAAAAAGTTTATTTGCCAAAAAAAAAATAAAAATTAGCCCAAGTTATTGAAAGCACAATTGCTGTTTTTAGTCTTCCAATGATCATACAATAAATATTGTATATTTTCAAACTAGCTTTTGTTTAGATAAAAGAGAAACAACCTGAAAAATAGCCACATGAGATAAAAATTTCTTCAATAGTTTCTTGTAATGGAATAGTGAAGAAGACATTACCCTTGAGGTTTTCCAATTGGCAGATGTAATATTTGGACACTTCTATCTTTTATCCTCTAGCTAAGAATAGCTAATTATTCTCTATTTATTGATTAATATTGAATGGTTAGATTTGTTTACCTATGAGTGTTCCTTAAAAAAATATAATCCTTTATTGGAATTTTTGATTTTTTTAAAAAATCTGGCTTAGATTTTAACTTGTGTAATATGAATAGGATAAACATGTACTATTATTACACTATATAATCTTTGTATATGTATTTCTTTTTAAGTTCTATAAAATAAAAGAAAAACAGTCTTAAACAGATCACAGATCTTCTGAATCCCTCTGCTATGAAATTGATGATAACATTCTCCAAGCTAATCATGTGCTAATAAAGTTTTCTTTTTATATGATTTACATAGATGTACATTTAATATTTATTAACCTATGAATGTGGCATGACTATTAGAAAAAAAAAAACATTATAAACACATTCGGAAATTTTTAACTACTTGAAAAAATTTTCAAGTTTCACATAAATTTGAATCTCAGATCCTGGTATGACAAGTCAATACAGTATCCACCATTATGTCATGATGTCCTTCACTTTTGAACATCACTTAGTTGAATGAATTTTAAAATTACAATGTATTATGATAATCCTTTATATTATTTTATCCTGTTTAAGACTTTAATTGTCCAACTGCTGTCATCTAGTCTGGCATTATGTCTATCTTAGCTTTATTTTAGCCTAGTAATTCTTTCTTTGATGTCCATGGAGACTATTTTTTCTTTCCTTTATGTAAATCCATATCATTCCTTTTATGTTATTCCTGAAATAATATATCCATTCTTTAGTGTGTGTTTTGAAATATTTGCTTCATTTTTTTTAATTAAACATCCAAGTCTTGGAACTAGTTAAAATTTTTCATTTTCAAATACATAGGTGTATTTCCTTCTTATATAAAGTCATTTCTACCAAAGGCACTCTAAGTTTAATTCTATGATTAATTTTATCTATTTTACTTCCATATGTTTTAATAATCTTACCAAGGTAAATGAAATTGCTAACTTATTGTAATCCATGATAATTAATCTTTATTTTCTTATTCTTTAAAAATCATTGAATGTTACTTTATTTATTTTAACATTTATCTTTAGTTCTCTTTTCTTGCTTTCATTTGCATTATCCAGTAAGTCATGATGTCCTTCACTTTTGAAAATTATGCAGTTGAATGAATTTTAAAATTACAATGTATTTTAATAATGCTTTGTATTATTTTGTCCTGTTTAAGACTTTAACTGTCTAGCTGTTGTCATCTATTCTTATATTATGTCTAGCTTAGACTCATTTTAGTCTAGTAATTCTTTGTTTGGTGTCCATAATATCAACTTGTTCTCTCATCTGTGTAATTTCCTATTAATCCCTTCTTGTATTTCTGACATTATGTCTCCATTCTTTGTTAAGTATTTTGAAATGTTTGCATTGTTTGTTTGTTTTTTGTTAAACATCTGAGGCTCGGATTTGGTTAAAAATCTTCATTTTCAAATGCATACCTGTATTTCCATTTAATATTAAGTTGTCTCTACCAAAACCATTTCAAGTTTAATTTTATGATTATTTTTATCCATTTTATTTCCATATGTTTAAATTAATATATATATATATGACAATAGATAGCGTTATACCAAAAACACCTTCAAGCGTTTGTTTACATAAACGTCAGAGCAAGTATTTCACTATCTCTAACTTAATTTCCACCTTCAGATCATGATTTCAAGCTATTTGCTATCGTCAGTGAAGGATAGGATTAAGAAACTAGATCTAAAACACAAACTCTGAGCGTTTAAGAAACAGTTTCTATTCAGCTTGCAAGCGTGAATCTTTTAGACACGTAATGTCTTCAAACTCAGCATAGCATGCCAGATAGCTACATGGGTCTGATATCAGTTCAGCATCACCACATAGTAGAAGCCTCTGCAATATATATCATTGCAAGAAAGACCTCAAAGGTACATTTATGAAAAACAAAAAACGCAAGTCAAAAACCTGCATACGCTTGTATTTATGACAATAGATGGCGTTATACCAAAAACACCTTCAAGCGTTTGTTTACATAAACGTCAGAGCAAGTATTTCACTATCTCTAACTTAATTTCCACCTTCAGATCATGATTTCAAGCTATTTGCTATCGTCAGTGAATGACAGGATTAAGAAACTAGATCTAAAACACAAACTCTGAGCGTTTAAGAAACAGTTTCTATTCAGCTTGCAAGCGTGAATCTTTTAGACACGTAATGTCTTCAAGCTCAGCATAGCATGCCAGATAGCTACATGGGTCTGATATCAGTTCAGCATCACCACATAGTAGAAGCCTCTGCAATATATATCATTGCAAGAAAGACCTCAAAGGTACATTTATGAAAAACAAAAAACACAAGTTAAAAACTTGCATATGCTTGTATTTATGACAATAGATGGCATTATACCAAAAACACCTTCAAGTGTTTGTTTACATAAATATCAGAGCGAGTATTTCACTATCTACTATGCGGTGATGCTGAACTGATATCAGACCCATGTAGCTATCTGGCATGCTATGCTGAGTTTGAAGACATTACGTGTCTAAAAGATTCATGCTTGCAAGCTGAATAGAAACTGTTTCTTAAATGCTCAGAGTTTGTGTTTTAGATCTAGTTTCTTAATCCTGTCCTTCACTGACGATAGCAAATAGCTTGAAATCATGATCTGAAGGTGGAAATTAAGTTAGAGATAGTGAAATACTCGCTCTGACGTTTATGTAAACAAATGCTTGAAGGTGTTTTTGGTATAACGCCATCTATTTTTATATATATATATGCATGCACTGTTTGCACAGATAATGAAGCTAGAATAAAGCAAAATTTTTAATTTATTAAAATATAAAGCTATTAAATTAAAGAGCTAGAGTGCTCTCATACTCATAGCTGTTATTGTTATGACTGCATTGTAAAAGAAATGGAATTTATGCAAATTGATGCAAATGAGTTATAATTGCCATTTCTGAGACAGAGGAAAGCACGCTTCTCTCCTATTGATGGATATGGGGTCACTAGCTATGTAAAATGCCTCTCTAATTTTGTGTTAGGTGTTGTGTCTTTCAGAGCATACGATGCTGGCAGTGATGGGTTCAAATTTATGACCTGATGCTTTTTCATGTTCGCAGAAGATGGAGTTGCCTTCTTGCTTGGTTTTGGTTTTACTGTAGATATATTTGTGTTGTGCTACTCTATTGGCTATGTTTAAATAATCTCACCAAGTTGTTTGAAATTGCTAACTCCTTGTAATTCATGATCATCAATCTTCATTTTCTTCTGTGAAAATCATTGACTGTTACTTTACTCATTTTAACATTTATCTTTAGTTCTTTTTTTTTTTTTGCTTTCATTTTATAACTTGTAAAATTTCCTGTAGCTAAAGTATTATTTGCAAAACAAATTACATTATTTCTGAAGTCTAGACGACTTAAATCTCTCTTTTTTATTCTCTTAGTTTCTCATTTCTAATTCACAAAACATTTCTCATAAAACTGCTCTAAACAGTTTTGGGCATTTGAAATCAATCTTATTATTATTAGGATCAGCATATAATCTGAACACTGCTATTGAACTTTGATAAATAGTATTCAGAATATCAAAATGTCTCTGGTCTATATTTTGATGATCATGTAGAGTCAAGTGTTTTTTTTTTTAATCAAAAAATCCAAAAATATGTCAACTCACACTTATTGGTCTTTTTTGTAACTTCTTTTAATATTTAGATGTGATGTACTATATTAAAATCACTTTTAAGTCCAATTTATTATTAGTTAGGTTGAATTGAAAATTCATTCCAAGTGAGATGTAATTATCTTAATAAATATCTTGAATAGAACTGATAAAAGATTGCTGGGTCTGAAATTTTTAATAACTTTGATTTTCCTTTTTTGAAGTATTCATATTACTATTGCATTAATCAAATTGTATGGTGTATTTTTATCAATTACACATTTTATAGATAGTCTTACCAATAGTTTTTTTTTTGTCTTTGTTTTTCTTAAAATATCTATAATAATTCCATCATTCTTTAATACTTTGCATTACTCTTAGATGAAATTGAATGTCTCATTTTTAATTTAAAGCACTTGGAATTTCAAAAGTTGTAATTATTTTAAAGAATGCTTTATTTTATTTATTTAATTTTATTTTAGTAACAGAATCAACATTTCGTTTTCTTATTAAACTTTTTTTTTCTTCCAAGGTATTATTTTATATTTTTGATGTTTTTATTCTCTTCTATATTTTTTCTTGCTATTCATAGTTATATTATTTTGAATCATCATTAACTATTTTTGATATTGATTTATAAAATTTTGGCTATTCATTTCTTAATGCCTCATTTAAAAATATGTTCATATTCTTTTATTTCTTTATACATTGTCTTGTCTTAGCTAAGTTAGTTAACTTAACAAAAGAAAGTTTTAAATATTCATAGTTAGTTTTTTTAATATAAATAAATCATTTTATTTTTATATAAAATCATCTTTTTATTCTCTACCTTCTTTTCATATATTCATTCAACATATTCATAATTATTCTGTCTTTTAATATATGACCTGCCTTGAACTATTTTAGTATTTGATTTCTTTTGTGTAAATAAGTTATTTTTCAGTATTTCCATTTCACTATATTTAACATTCCAACTTGTATTCATCACAATTTTTTCCAAAAACACATTTAATACCTGATGTTTCAAATTATTGCTTCTTATAAAATTATATTCAAATAAAACATTTAACAAGTAATTTTCTTGTCTGCCAAATAATTTTCTATTCTTATTAAAATAATTGTAGGTTTATAATTAATTCATTATATTAAACTTTTTTATTGTCTAAACCTATTTGAGTCGTTCAAATTCCCTTTTCTGCACTTCCACACATACAACCATAAGTATGCCTATTGTAGTTAAGTTATAATGTCGTTAATATTAAGTCTCATTGTGTTCTCAGCTCTGCCAGTGGGCTGGACTTTAGAAAAAAATTCTCATGTGCCGTCATTATATGTTATTCATTAGGTGTTTGATCTGGGGCTTAGGGAATGGGTTCGAATCCAGGTTGGTCCTGACCTAAATCTCAGGCTTGACTGGGTTTGAAGTATATTTTGTGAGTTCCACCTCATGTTAGATGGATCAACATGTTTTGACTGGTACAGTAAATATTGTAAATTGTTTCTTTGTGAGCAGCTTATTGGAAAAAAAATTTTTATGCTGCAGTTGTCTATTGCAAGATTATTCTCCTCTTTTTCTTTGTTTTGTAACTTAATGTAGAGATAAATGTGAATAAATTATTAAAATATGATATAAACTATAATCATAAAATTTAGGCCTTATAACCATAAGAGAATCTATATTTTTTGTATGAAATTCATATAAAAATGTATTATTATAAGGCTTTTTTTTTTTTCTGTATGCCAAATCACTTGAAGTGGAATTTAAGAATTTTTTTTTTCGATAACTATTGATGATTTTTCAACAAGATGATTTTTATTCTTTGCTATTTATTCTATCCACTTAGACCTACTCTTATATCAAAATTATTTCCATTAGTTTGGATCATGATAACCCATGAAATCTTAAGCAACCTCACCTTAAAATCAAATTAAGAAACAAAACAAACAACTAATTAAGTAAAGGTAAAAAACAAAATAACCTTAAATCACTTATTGCAAGACAAATATCATTCAAACTTCGCATAATGGAATAATGCTAGAGGAAGATACTGCTCACCAATCTTGATAATTGTTGGGTGATAAAGGTTTCAAAATTTTATCTGTATTTCATCTTCTAGACTAAGGACAATTAAATATCTGATGGTTACTTCTGTTGCCTATTGCACATCCAAAGGAAAAAAAAACACTTTAATTTGAACATGTTTTTAAATATGGAGGAAGAACAATACAGAAAATTAATGCTGATTTTGTTTTGAATATATAATGAATAGAAAAATAATTGATAAAATAGAAGCATAATAGCCTATTTTCTATTTTAGTAGTTTATCCAACAGCCTACTTATTTTTATTTTCATTTTCCCCTAAATGTATGTGATAAATAAATTAATTAGATTATGTTTAGACTCAAAGTAGGTTTAGTAACAGTACTAAGAATTCAACACACATGCTAGTACTAATGTAGATTTCTACATAACTTAATATTATTTAATTGGGATAACTTCTGAGACATCATTTATAAATTAAAAGGGAACATTGAAAAATATTTTTTAGAATTGCTGAATAAGAAAATATGCATAAATGACAGTAGTCTGGTGAATAAAATAAATTGAAATAAAATTAGGAATTATTAAAGGAAAATATAAAATACATTACAATAGAAATATGGATTGTAAATACAACAAAAGGTGATGGATAAAATGATAGAGATAGATGGCAAAATAGATATTCTATAGAAGATGGAAATATGTCCAAAAGATCTCAGCAATTAATTCAGATGAGAATCATAAAGTGAGATATGTAACTAGGTGAAGAATTTAAGGTAAATATTGAAATACAATGAAAATATAGGTTAGATTTAATTTATAGTAGAATAAAATAATTTGGATAGGAAAAGTGGAATCATAGGAATGAAATAGTCATTGAAGCTATAATAGAGAAAGTTGATACATTAAAAGATGGGATGAACATAGCAGAATTTGCAGTGAGTTCTTCTACAGTGAATACAATTTGTTCCAGAAACTCATTTAATTTGCAAAACATTTGTTTCAGAACACATTGAAATATATACGTTTAGAGATAAGCCATTCACATCTCTTAGCCTAGAATAAAGTTATCATTCAACCCAAATGTAAACAAAAATATGATACAAAATCAAAATTATGTATTTATTAATTTTGTGTAATTAAATTTTAATCACTGTATGGGACATGTACATTTGAAATTTAAAATGAACTTTTAATTCATCCAAATTAAAATCATCAAATGTCTTATTTAGCCATTCCATATTTAGTTAGAACTTTTGCTTTCTCGTTTGGAAATTATGTCTTTTTTCCTCTATATTAATTAATTTTATGACTTTGTTTTTATGGCTCATGGCTAAAATTGTTATACTTATACAAGAGATTAATTCTAAAAGAATAGAATATTTTTACTACTAGAGCTACAAATAAACAAGTAAGCAAATTAAACATGTAGCTAAATCTTGCTATAACAAGGCAAAATATGTCAGATACTCAAGTCAAAATGGAAAAATTGCTGTTTCAGTTACAAATACTTGCTATAGTAATTGGGTTTCTTCTACAAATCTTAATTTAGTGGGATAAAGAATTATGTTCTATGATTTGGTTATTCTATGCAAACATTATAGTGTATTCAATTGTATTTGTTAAAATAAGCCTTCACCTATATTAATTGAGAAAAAATTAGAATAAAAAGTAGAATGGTTCAGAAAGTTGATAAGATTATAATTAAATTGTAAAAAACTATAAGAAAAAGAATTTAAGAAAATTGTTTAGTGTAGGGTGTGTAATTTGTTACTCAAATGAATAGTTAATTCAGTGAACCCTAACAATATTAGAACAATTAATAATACATGCATCTAATGTGCTAATTGACAATATTGACTTGATATAAATTAGATGTGATTTTATATAAATAATAGTTTTGATTTAGAAGATGCAGAGGAAAAGCAATACAATTATAGTAGGTAAAGCTATTATTAAAATATATATATATATATAGAGAGAAATATATAGAGAAAGAAAAATGTGTTTATATTTGTCTTATTGGTTTTGAAAAGGCATTTGACAGAAGGAATTGGTTTATTTTCTTGAATATAGTAAATTGAAAAATAAAAATATAGATGGGAAAGGAAAGTCATTCTAAGATAGAGATGTTGTCTATTTTTTATTTATCTACTATATATTTAGATGAGATAGTAAATGAATGTTATTTTTATTTTAATGAAATTAGCATTGGGGATAGAAGAATTAATTGTATGAAATTTGCTAGTAATATGCAGCACTTGCAGTTAGTAAGAATGTCTTCAATAAAATATTATGTGATTGTTATAGAACATGCAAAATTTTTGGGATGAAGGTAAGTTATAAATCTATTACCTTGAAACTAGAAAGACTAAACAATTAGAGGAAGTTACTACTTCTTAAATAAATAAATTTGGTAACTGGTGGAAGAAAAAAAAATTATAGTGAGAATTGCAATGATTAAAGGAGTTTTAAATAAGTGTAAAAAATTTTCTGTGAAGCACAGAAGTTGATTTATGAAAGAGACTTGTTACATATTTTATTTAGAACATAGTATTTTATAAGCTGATACATGAGCTATTAGAAATACTGAGAAGAAAAAAAAATAGAAATATGAATGTGGAATTGAATGGGAAATATAAGATCCAAAAAGTGTTGAAAAACAGTAGTAAAAAAAGATTTAGTTTTGTGAAATTATTTAGAAAAAGAGGTAGTGAATTGGATAAATTCTTACAGTCAGAAAAGTTATGAAACTAATGAAGCATTGCATGATTCTAGGTTACCCATTGCTTTCCAGTAGAAATCATCTTTTACCCCAGTTATATCACCTAGGGCATATTTGACTAATTGCTAGATGCTACATTTAATGGCATAACTGGGTTAAGAGAAATTAAATTTTGACACTGGATGTAATTATGAAAAATGTGATGAGATTTTATAAAAGCTATGAGGAAAATATTTACAAATAGAAAAATAGTTGATTAACGATTTTAAAAGAGAAGTTATCGCGATTTGATAACATGTTCTGGTTTTGTCATTATCACTGTTTGAAACAAATCACATTGGGAGAATGTGGTCTGTTTTTGTTCATGTGTCATATGTTTTGACAAATAATTAATAATATGTGAAATATATATGTTAAAAATTAATGGTCACAGCATTTAATGTTGATAATTAATAACTCTCCAACAGCATTTGGATGCTTTACAAATCATTGTTGTTTTACAATGGAGAAGGGGGGAATCAGGTTGAGAACCAAAGTACTTGTTTTGTGTTATTGTACCTGTACATTAAATATTTGTAGGAACAATTTTTATATGTGTATGGAAGAATAAAAAATTAATTTAATTAGTTTGCTATTTTCTGATAGGTGACAGCTTGGCTTTTTTTTTGAAGTCTTAAAAAATCAAGCAGAGCAATTACCTATGTGATTATTCATATCATAAATACAGGCTGATCATTAAACAATCATTGGTCAATAGAGAGTTTATTCATTTGTATTTCTAACTTTAAGATCAAGAAACATCAAATCTTCTTTCTCAGATAACTGATAATTTTCTTTGACACATTAGTTGTTTTTTTGTTTTTTGTTTTTTGAAGGAAGAATTAATGTCAGATCAGTGCACAAATAATCATTTCTTTTATATTTATAATTTATGATAGACAAAATAAGCTATAGTCCTCACATTTCAGAGACTATAAAATCATGAATCAAACCAACAGTTAATGACAATTAACTAGGAGTAGCAGCTAAAGGAATGATCCATTAGATTAAAATTTTTTGAGTGCAATAGATGTAAAACTAAAACTCTGTCCTGATAAAACCCATAACTAGAATTAATTCTGGTATTTATATAGGATAGCACCAGATAGGAATTTATTGAGCACTATTATCTGGCATATATTGATTGCCCTAACTTACATCAAGTGGCATAACTGGAATTGGAGAAATATAATTTTTAATATTAAATAGAATTTTGTCAGTCTTTGTGAAGAAATAGTAAATGATGGAGAAGCAGTTGATTCAAAAAATGAAGATGCACTTTACCATGAAGTCATAAATATTGGAAGCATAAGTGAAGTAGCATTTGTTGTAAGTAAAATATTGAATGGTAGCAGTGCTGGAATTGATAATATATTAAGAACAATATTAGATTTTTAATGAAGATAACAAATACAGATAATTCAGATTTATGACCCATTGTGATGAAGAAATAGAGGGTTATTTATTACATACATGTACAAAATAGATATGTTGAGACCAAATGACATTAAAATTGTCATGGGTAATTTTAATGTCAAAATTGGAAAATAATTTATTGCTATGATGGTTATGAAGACAGATTTTACAGAAAAAGATAAATTTATAATATGATTTTTTGTTGTTGTTGTTGTTGACAACAATAAAAAATGGCAATGTGAAAATAAACATTGACACATTCAAATTAATGTACAACAGAGTTTGTTCATATTATATGCTTTTTAGAATTGTAATACATTTTATAAATTCAATAATGCTAATACTAGTCAACAAGGTTTTTTTTTCTCAGTAATGAGATGTTTATTCATGAAGAAAAAAAAAAACAGATACAGTGAAACAAATGAAATTTCAGGAGCAAAATGGTAAGAGGGGAAAGATACATGTAAAAAGGGAATGGGAATGGAGAGGGGAAATGGTGTGTAGTTCAGGCTGGCAACAAGGTTTTTTTGGTAAACTAGAAAATAAGTTATTTCAATGGAAATTGATTCCCTGAGTCTGAAAATGATGCCAGTTTCTTTATTTCATGTCTAGTTGTGGCACATTATGTTTTTTAAGTATCTACAGCTGTAAGATGCAATCTGAGAGAACTTTAATTGTGTTTGTTTGTGTGCATTTGATCATTTAATATGTACTGCGGTCATAAGTTGTAGTTCTCTTTTGCCTGGTATATTCATAATAAATTTCTTTCAAACATGCAATAAGAAGAGTACAATGGAAGTTTGCATGTAGATAAGAAGCTATATGCTTTTCTCAAAACACTTATGTAAACAGAAGTGTTTTAAACCCAGCTCTATTTTATTTGGTTTGAAATGTTGGACTGGGATTCTTTTTCTAGATTACTTATCAATTGTGCTTAAAACATGATCCAACAAGTTCATGTTTTATACATCTTTTACTTTCATTTGTATTCATGTGTACATTATTGTGAATATAGAAATTATATTTTAATCTTTATTCATGAAATTTTTCTTATAAGTATTTTAAAAACACTATGGCTTAGTGTATCAGGGGTGCACAGAAGGCAATTTTGCTTTTGTGTTATATTACTTTTTTATATAAGTTAATATTATACTTAAAAAGTGACATCTATGGATTAATTTGGCAAATCTCTGGAAAGAAAAATTGTTTTAAATGCCAAAAGCATCATATTCACACCTGTAAAAGCCCCTTCATGAAATCTCAGATACTTAATATTTATTATAAATAGCATTTTCAAGCCCCATATACCTATTTGAGTTGGATAGCTGGGTTTGAAGACATGTAGGTGTCTGAAAATTTCAGATTTTCCACTCAATAGATAACTTTTAGTTAAATGCTGGCTTTGGGTTGGTATTTTTAGATCTAGTGTCTGAACCTACCCTGACACCTCTCTGAAAAGTGCCAAAGCACGAAATCATGGTCAGGGGTTTGGGGGGGAGGGCTTCCTGACAGAGATTATTTTTAAATGCTTTCTCTGGCTAAGCATTTATCACAAAGCTTGTTGAGGAATTGGCAATCCTCATTGTTTATAACTTACATGCTTAAGAGAATAGAGTCATGTGACATGGCAATTTAAATATTTGGGGGGATTTCATTTTTTGCTTATTAAAACATAGCTTCATTGTGTATATATATGTATATGATACAGACATCATTTTTTCTTTCAATATTTTTGATTATATTTTTTATGAAATTATGTATGGATTGAATGACCTTATAAATTTTATTTCACGCAGGATTAGTAATGTAAAGGTGTTATTGGTACCAAATATAAACTTACCGCTTTGGTTTTGTCAGCTTAAACTTAAGTAAAATCAACATACAAATGATTTTATTATTTATAAAGCAGCTTTTTCTTGTATTAGTTGTAAGAAATAATAAAATTAAATGTTGCATACTAACATATCCATTTCAATCAATGTAAGTTATTGAAAATTTTACTTAAGGGCAAAATAATATTTTGCATTATTGCCAATTAATCAGATATGATACTGCAGAACAGAATGTATTTTTGAATTTAGAACAACAAAATTAGTAAAACTCACCTATTTCTCTTTTTACTGCAGAAAAAAGTTTTTTATTTGTGGGCTAGTATAATTAATTAATTAGTGTGTTGCAAGATACACCTGGGTCTCTTTTTACGCTGACTTATTTAACACGATTTTGAAGTTACGCGATTCGTGTTTCACCGGAAGTTGAACTCCGATATTGCGCTATTACTTTAAATAATAAATTTGAAAATAATAGCACATTATTGGAATTTGACTTTCAACTTAGTAATTTCAATATTTTCAGTGTTTTATAATAGTAAGATTTTATGCAATAATGAAATTAAAATCATGATTTCCACATTTTATGTATACACACATTAAATTTTACAAGATTATAATGTAAATTTGTTCAAACATTGTGCCTGTTAATTTTGCATTTTAAATCACATTCTGTTTTTGCTTTTTAAAAAAGAACGTAATCAATTATTAATCATTTAGTGTCCACAAGTTTATTTTTGAAAGGTCAGTAGTAGCAATGGGCACAATTAAATTTGACAATTAAAAATTAAAATCTGATTTAAAAATTACTTACGGCGACTTGAAATAATGTGATGTGAAATTTGATTTTTAAACGGAATTGAAAATTAAAGATAACAAAAGAATTTAATTTTTAGTTGTTAGTTATATAAACAATTAATAAAATCATCATCTCAAAGATTAATTACTAATTATGTTGTCACCAGAAAACCATTGACACAACATGAGTGTGAAGTTGGCGCTAGTTATTTGCAAATGAACGTGTTTTTTGGCAAATAGCTATAATAATTAAAATGTGTATAAAAAATGTAAATTACTGTACTGTAAATTATGCATAAGAATATTATTTTGAATAAAATTAAATATTATAGTTTAAAAAAGTTTGTCTTGTATCAATTTTTTTCAAATTTGAAATTTTTTATTAGTCATATTTTATTTTCTTATTTTTTTTTTTTTGCGCGAATTTTAAAGTAATTTTACGTTGGTGCTTTGCTTTTACGTGAATTTTGAAAAATCACAGACCGCATCCCCCCTTTTTCAATGTAAGTTATGTCTATTTTTGCGCAATTTCGTTTGCGCTTGTTTTCTGAGGAACCTATCTATCGCGTAAAACGAGACCCAGGTGTATCTCTGCTAATGTAAATCTAGAGAGACAAAAGGTAACAGTTGATCTCTCTAATCTTCCAAAATACTTTGATCAATTTGAGCTAGATTTTGCAAATTGTTTTAAAATATTAACAGCTTCAAAATTCATTCAGAGTTTAACAACATCCAGAAAAAAAAAGCTAACTAATTCTCTATTAAAGACTACTTGTTACCTAGGTAACTGCTACAAAATAATAGCAGTTAAGTAAAACTGAGACAAAATGTATGAAGAAAAGAAAGAATATTAAGATATTTTAAAATGAAACATTTAAAAGAACTTAATATCCGGAATTGTTTAAAATGGTGTTTAAAAGAGTTAATGATGAGCTAGGGAATATATAACTATAATTGAAAAAGAAGCTTATAGAATGTATAAAAGTCTCAAAAATATAGTGTGATATTTTGGAATTGAAAGAAAACTTTTTTCTACAACTATAGCAATACTAAAAAGTAACTATACATTATTAAAAAACAGTTACATAAAGTGTATGGATAGAATTATGCAGTAGTGATATTGATACTTAAGAACGATAATATATATATATATAGAAAAGTTAGATCTGTCACTCTTTTATCAGTTCTACACGAGATCTATTTAAGAACAAATTAATCAACCATATAATCTGATTTAAAAGTAGTTATAGTATTATAAATCATATACAAATATTGATAGAAATTATGTAAATAGGAGCAATTAGTATGAGAGTACTTAGTATAAAGAAATTAAACTGTATTTATTTTTTTTTATCATTAATTGTTTTTATTTTATTTTATGTATGACATTGTGTTTTCTACTGTCTCATTTTATAGTTCTTTATGTAATGTGTCTAAAAAATATTTTATAAGCATCTTGATAATTGTATATATTCACTTATATAAAAATATTGTGTGAAGAAAAAAAAAATATTCTCAACATCTTGTGAATGTCTTTATTTTGAAAAACTAAATCACATTATTGTTACTGATTAATCGGATATGGTTCCTCTGGCTTTATTCTAATCATTTTTTTCTCAAACATCACTGATAAAATATGTAAATTTCACAACCATGCACCTTACCAGAATATTATTTTGCACTCCATCATTGGCTACTCATATCTAATTAAATAAAATATTGCCAAAGAAATTAGTTGTATAGAAAAGTCAAGCCTCTGTCAACATTTTTTCTTTGTATTTATCTGTGGATTATTTTTATTATTTAGATAACTTTTTTTGATATAGCACTATTTATAAATAATAATTTATTAATATGCCTATTAACTAACAAATATTTATTTGCTTATTTTAAAGAAAATTTTATTGGTTTATGAAATATATTTGTTGTTTCATATTTATCTGCTTGAGTCTTCAAGATAATAAACATTTTTAAAGAATGATCAGAAAGCCAAGTTATTAATATAATCAATTAGTATGAAAATAATAATAATAAACCAATATACCTCTTTGGTACTTACATGGCATTAAGATTCCACATACGTATTAGTCCTGGCAATATTTATTTGGAAAAATGATGGCCTGTAACTTTATTAACTTGAAATGATGTTTATTAACACAGATATATGATTTTTGTGAGGAATTACTTTCCACTATCTAAATTTATAAAGATTTTTTTATTTTGAAAACTTTATTTAATGGAAATGAAATAAGTGCATTTACATTTTCGCAAGAAATCATCTTCCAACAAGTAAATTTTTAACAATTTAAATTTATTACAAGTGGTAACCAAATAAAAAATAAAAAACAATGCATTTTGACTAATAACTTTCTCCTCATTGGAATATTATCTAATGTTCATTTACAGAATTAATTCATTTTTGCTTTAGAAGATTGTAAATGTGTTTAATTATGTCTTTTTATACACATTTATTTGTACCCAAGACTTTTATCACCACCAGACTAATATGTAAGTATCATTTTATTTTTTACTATAGACAGAATTTTTTTTGCAAAATTTTTTTAAAAGTTAAGTTTAAAACTTAACGAATAGAGGGGATTTAAAAACAATTTGTCAGCTAATCTTAATCTGGTCTGTGGACAACTTTTTTTTAATACTCATATTAGTCAAAGGTTTCTTGAAACCTGGTTGAAAAGTTTGATTAGGTTGAGATTATACATTTGATAGTTTGAATTTGAAAAACAACAAAATGTTCATCTATTAAATCCATCAAAGACTGTCATATTTAAGAAGAATTCAGAATAGTAAGAATAAAAATCACCAGCATCATCAACACACTGATTAAAGTGCATTTAAGCAAGCTTTATGTATCATAGATCCAGTCATATTTTGGTCTTAGAATCATCTGAAGGATTTTCAGTTCCCAACAAACTTGAAACATTTTTTTAAATCAAAACTTGGTACTTAATGAGAGCAAGTTCTAACTTATTTTTAGACATTCATCATTAAAATCTAGAAGTTTTCCTGTTGAAAGTAAATGTAATAAAACACTACTAGATGAAGAAATAACTTTATTGGCAGAATTTTAATTTTAGCTTTTGTGCACTAAAACTTAAAGTGTCAACTAGGAAATTATTAGAGTCTAAAGGAATTTTTAAACATCTAGAAAATTATTGCAAAATCACGAAGTTCTGACATGACCATTAAAATTGACTGTAATATAATTGTAAATATTTTACCATGTAATTGTTTTATTTATCTTAATTTAAATTCAAAAATACTTATTACACTTCTGTTACTTTCTGATTCTAAAATGAGATGATTAGTATATTTTATAAATTCCAAGAAGACCATATATTTCTAGACGATTGTGAGTAAAAATATACTGATTGTTGATTGAGAAGTTACATGTTGAACTCTCCAAAATAATACAATTAGCAATTAATTTTTAATCATCTTAGTTTTTTATTTTTTTATTTCAAACTTTTTGTGATATTTTAATTATTCTGTTGCTGTTTATAAACAAAACACATTGTTACATATATATGTAGTGGGTATAAAAAATAATTGAATAGTTGAATGGTTATGTAATATGTGAATATTGATAGTGACAGATTGGGCTTTGATCCAAGAATCTAACCTTTGAATCTATCATTCTACCATTACACTGAACTTGTTAAATCAAAAATTCTATTGTTTAAACATGACTTTTAATCAAAAGAAGTAGTTTTACAACCAGATTTAAAATTTAGGAAAATAATTGTAATGTTTAATCAGAGTCAGTATTTGTTGCACCTTCTGGGTTTTTGACTGATACTTTATTCTTTGTTTGCTTATCAAATTGGGCTTATTGCACCACATGCATATGTTTAATTCAGAAAATGTGGGTAAATGTTTTCTATGTTTAATAAATTTGTTCATCGCTATTATTGCACATTTATATAATTCAAGTAATGAATAAATATCTATCTAGCTGTGTTGATTCTAAAAAAAAAAAAAAAATACTATGGTAATAATATAATGTGACCTTCACTGATGATTAGAAAAATTGTTATACTCTATTTAATGTTGAGCTCATGGTTATCTTTTTTTTTTTTTTTTGTACTGAAAGTTGTAAATGAAAGAAATAAATGTTTTAAATCATAATGTATAACCGTTATGTCTTTCGTTATTAATTTTATGTTAACCTGTAGAATTAAAGAAAATAATACAATATTATCGAAATCTAAACATGCTTTATAATACATAGATTTATTTTCATTCACTTGTTCATATAATATGAGCATAAGATATTGACTATAATAAATCACTATAAATTATTAACTTATACTTTCGAATTCGCTTGTTTGTATATGTACCACATTTATATATATATGTATACTTATACTTTCGAATTCGCTTGTTTGTATATGTACCACATTTATATATATGTATATGGATTTTTTAAATCTTTATTTAAATGTAGTATATATATTATAGTCAATAATATATTTCTTCTCTTCATTATTTTATGACATACTTTTTTTTAAACATTGATTACTAGTTATTTTGGAGAGAAAAGTATTAAATGTTTTTTGGCTCCTGGTTGGAGTCTGCCAGACTTAATCATTGCTTTAACAACCATGTCATTGTTAAAATGTTTACTCCAGATCAACACAGATAATTAACTAACTCATCAGATTGAAAGTGACCCCACCCTCAGAATGACACTACTTTGTTGGAAAATTTACTTTGTAATTTCTTATGTTACATTCCTGTAATTGGGATGATCCTGATAAGAGTTCTAACTATTAATTTTTAATGGCTGTTGAAATTATGACTTTGATGTCAAAATGGTTGGATTAATTAGATAAATAAGCTCCATAATTAAAATACCATTAGTTATCTCACTAAGTCAATAAGAGAAAAAAATTAAACATTTAACTAGCCAGAAGATAAAAACTTTGGAACGAAAAGTTTCAAACTTGTAGTGTAATATTAAAGTGATTTATTTTGGTATTTGTATTTTTTTAAATATCTACATTAAGTTTATTTAAGGTTGTAATTATTTGAGATAATAATTTCTGTTATTGTTTTAAATGTTTATCCTAAGGTTATTTTTTCAACTTTTTTGCAAGATAACAGAACGAATTGATATTTTATGAAGACATGATAATATATATATATATTAAACAACAATTATTTTCTTTATGTGTGTATATATAACAATTATCACAAAATTGTAGAAACACACATTTAAATATCTGGATTGATTGTTGTAGGAAAAATGTAATTTCAGCATTTATATTTCCATGTGCATAATATATATATAATTATGCCTGTCTAGTCATATCATTAATAATTGTTCTTAAGCTAGTATAGTTATTTTGTATTCCGAATATATGAAGAAAAAAAAAGTTTAAATCGATGCATAAAGATGAGTTTTGGACAAATCAATTCGTTCCTATAGTCAGTTTATTTCTTTATAAATAATTTATTTTAAATCATAAGATTATAAAATTAAAAACAAAAAAGACGACAAACATTTTTTCTTTAATATATATATATGTGTGTTCTTTATAAGCTCCGTTTTATGTATTCATTTTTGAAATTTATTTATGTGATCTTAAGTATTAATAATGTTTAATTAAATTGTTGTATTCAATTCATTATCTTCAGTATAAACAAGTTATAATAATTTTATTTATACAACAACAGGACAAATTGAAATTTGTTTAAATGAATATTAAAATGTAAATTAATTTTGTAATTATATTGTTTCGATTAAAATTACAATTTCTTCCTCTAATGATTTCAGTAGCATTTGAGTTATTGTTTGTTTCTTTTATTTTGACTGGTTAACAATATTTTTCAGAGCTTAGGTTTATTGTATTAGCCAAAATTAAAATAGAGAGAAAAACTATATTAAGAAAGTATTAATCAGTAAGGAATTATCCTCTACACATGCACTGTATAGATTTAAACACTTATACTCTCCTTTCTAAAATAAGATGAATCCATCTCAACTTTTTAACCTAAGCATATATGTATAGACAAGCAAATCTTAAGCATTTAGAAATGATATTTGCCTATATATATATTATAATGGATGGGGTAAATTGGAGTCTTACCGTATCTGCCGTACAAGGGCGCCACCAGGCCATTCGAACCTAGAAAATTTATATAGTAGGCAGATACGTACTGTTAAGATCCAATTTTATGTTTTATTATGACCATTAGCCCTTGCCACTAGTTCATGAAGATGTAGAGATTTAATATAACTTCTTAAAATATATTTTAATAAAGACTTAAAAAAATAAATAAGCTACTGCCAGAAATAACATACACAAAAGGATTTATTGACGCATATATAAATATTTAAAAATTGAGGAATAAAGATGATCTTAAATTTATTATTTTTATATTTAAAATTTAAATTTTAGAAATTCACACATATGGATATTTATATAATATTTTTATTTTAGAATGTTGGGTATAGATAGGTTACATAGATTTCTCAGTTAAAAACTTTTCAAAACAATCATTCAATCTCAGACTAAAAGTTAGTAGCTAAACCAACATTGCTTCCTGATATATGGATGCAACCAATGCAATATGAAGATGCTAACATAAAACCATGCTGACAGGAATATGCATCTGCCAGTGTGATATTATTTGAAGGACATGATCCTTGCCAGTACATGAATGTGCATCTGTCTGGCTAAGGAATCATGTATATAAAATAATTAAAGAGAAATGATATGTATGGGGGAGAGTGGTCTCTCTGCCAACTTATAGTTCCTATCCATAGAGCTAAAAGGGGTCAATGTTGCAGGAAATATGTCTGCATCCATTGCAACACAATGACTACACCTTTGGGTCATGCATTGAGTTGGGCTTTGCCCTGTATGCTAAACACGCTTCACATTACATTGATATAAACACTCATATATCCCTCCACCAGCATTGACCTAACTACAAAACAAATAGCCTGAAATTAAACCCCTTCAAAATAAACATAAACAATTGAAACAAAGTTATCAATTGAAAATTGCTGAGGGAAATTTACAAGAAAGTAAACCCACTGTCACTCATCATAAGGTGCTGCATTGACAATAACAACTTAAAATATATACCAGTAAATACATTTGGAAACTCAGCATGAGGTGTCATATTTACTGATATATATATTTCACGCATATGAAAATTAAAAAAAAAAAATAACGTTAATGAATCTATGCAGCTATCTACACCCAACTTAAATTTAATACATTTTAGTTAACAGATAAAAATAAATAACCTAATTAAATACAAAAATAAATAAATAAAAAAAACGAAAAAATGGAAATGATTGAAATAACAAACTTATATAAAAATGAATATTAATAATTGATTTAGATTTCTATTCTTGGTCAGATAAGAGTCCATTTATTTATATTACTTTTTTCTTATTTACGGATTGACTACTTATTGAAGATATATTTATTAAAAAGAAAGTTCAATTGGTAAAAGTTTATACTTCCTCTTTGATCTTGATGACTCCTCCAGATTTCATTCAGTTTATGGAAGTTCTTGCATATCCTATTGTTTGCTAATAGTGCTTTGGAGACATAGCTGCTACAAGCCATTCATTTGGTCAGGGACTGTCATCGGGAGGCCTCGGCTGTATGCAAAGTAAATTAAATCTATTGCAAGATTCCTACATTGTGAAATCTGCAATACAGCTACCGTTCATATATAGCTTAATAGTCAGAATCCTAAACAACAATTATTTTGCTTTTTATACTTTTATGGTCCCTCATCAAAAATCCAAAGGATCGATCTACCATGATGTCACTAACTCTAATATTCCATTTATGGTCCGTGCTGTGGCTTCGTGCTTGCATTGGTCAATCTATTTTTTTCATTCTCTTATCTGATCTTTTTAATTATTTTAAGTGCACCAATGGCTAGTTTGCTTTAAAACAATCATTTCCATTTTCTAAGATTAAACATGATAGAAATCATTTATCTCTATTTTCAAAAATATCAATCTTTACTTTTTTTACAAAAAAAAATACTTTCAAATACTTTTTTTTTTTTAAATAGTTTTAAAGTTTTCCATCTATGTGATATATACATGTTATATATACATGTTAACATAACTCTTTTAATTTTTGGCTTTTAGTTTTTAATAAAATCAATTTTTGTTTACGATCTTGTTTTTATTTTAATTTTAAAATAATGTAACGGCATATGTATACCATTACAATATACGCACACACTTGGGTTTAAAAGTTAAGGTGGATTCATCTTTTTAAAAGACTTTATCTTGTGTTTAAAAAGGAAAGTATTTCTGAAGTGTTTAAATCTTTGCAGCACATGTGTAGAAGGAGATTTCTTAATTATTGTTACAAATTAAAAACACAGCACTTAATAAATAAATAACTCATTATATATGTTTAAGAAAATATTAGAAATAATAAAGTATAAAATTAAAATAATTTTAAAACAGTATAATCTTATCATAATCATACACAAAGGGGAAAAAAGGTATGGCATTATTGCTGAGGAGTTCATAAGAAGTTTGAGTGCCAGATCTGTAAGTATCAGAATCGATTCTGGGACTATCTACTATGCCAAGCTGTGTAGGGTTATATAAAGAAAGAAAGACATAAAGAAAAACATATTCATCAAAATTAATTTGTTGGTTATAAATAAGGAAACTTTTTAATTATTTTGTATATTAATGTAACATTATTTCCAAATTACTTTTTAAATTACAAATATTGAAACAATTATTTACACTTGGTTTATACATATTTACAAATTTATTTTTTTAACGTAACAGGATAATTTCATATTTAATCTTTAATATTTAATCTTTATGGTCTATATTTTTAATTTATGGTTTAAGTTTTGGTGATACATATTTTTTTTGTTATTTTTATTGCCAAGTATTTAAGATTTATTTTTTTAAAAAAAATCTGAGCCACTTAAAACTTATCAATTTTTAGATTTTCCCAGCTCCTGAAAATTTCTATGTTAATCTAATATTTTTTTTATATAGTTTTTTAATTATTCTTAACTGGAGGGTAATGATCTCAACTTAATCTTGATTGGTTGCCTTAGTGTGAATATGTTAATGATAAATAATAAAATATGATTTATACTATAATGAGGGGGGTATCCTATTGTAATAGACAATATAATTTTTATTTGAGAATTATTTAAAACATTTATTATTTTTAAATATTTTTTTATAATCTATATACTTAATGAAATTAAACTTAATGAAAGTAAATACAGATTTTAAATCAAATATAGAGAATTTGAATTCAGATTTTCAAGCCCTTTCATTATCCACACTATCTCATACTACTGATACACATGACCACACACGTGCAGAAAAGATAAATAATCACCAACCTGTGTATTTTGTGCTAAACCAGCACTCATCAGTTGGTCCAGACTACCATCTCCCATACATATATATAATCAGTACTCAGTTTATATTAAGATAGCAAATCTTTATACTTTAATGGACAGGCTTCATCTCACTCCAACTCTTCAGCCACCCAAACTATTGAACATCTGATGATACAATTCCCAAATCCCATGCTGATGCCAATATTGTTGTCAATAAGAGTGCCTGGTATTTCAAATCTTGGATTTTAAATCACTAAATATAACTGACAAGCGCAATATTTGTGGATAATAATGAATTAAAATGTAATAATATGAGAAATGCTTTGAATTTTTTTTATAACATGCTTGCCAC
Source organism: Epiperipatus broadwayi (assembly GCA_028023455.1). NCBI lineage: Eukaryota > Metazoa > Onychophora > Udeonychophora > Euonychophora > Peripatidae > Epiperipatus > Epiperipatus broadwayi. The sequence continues at coordinate 6,076,342 of JAQFVV010000056.1, read as the reverse complement.
ATTTTATGCTACAAAGGGTAACAAATGTAGTCTTTCTGTTTTGTGGGTTTTTTTCACTACTTTTGTGTAATATAAAATTTTCATATGTTTGGTAATCAATGCTGATCTATTTATATAAAATATGTAATATTTTCAAATTTCCAAGTTCTAGGTACATGGTTTTTTTTTTTTAGATAGATTACATTGTAGATTGTGTTATAAATAAATAAGGTCTCTGATTGTTATCTGGTGCATAGTATTATGTTGTATAATAGCACTGTTGGATGTCTACGTTTTGATTCTTTTAGGTTTTTTTTTAAAACATCAGATGACCCTGATTTATTAATGCTTACTTAAATGTATGTAATTCACAAATGGTATTATTTTGGAACTAAGTTTGACATTCCTGCTTTGGAGCTTTAAAAAAAAAATTAATAAATAATAACAATAGAAATTTTATACAATGAAGCCTTCACATCTGTTCTATCAACATTTATTTATTTTTTTCTCAACCCTGCCCCCTCCAAAAAAAGATAAATAAATAAAAATTAGAAATATTAAAATTTATAAAATAATTTTGAAAATGCACATTGTATATATCTGCATTTACTTAACACATCACATTGTTACCCATATGTTTTTTGCTTTGAAATTTTTCTAAGCCTCACACTGAATCATGCCCACTCATTAATTCACAATTTTGCACTTGAGTGTGAAAACCATTCATAAATAATATTTCTTTAATTGTTCTTTTCCTTCAAAAACTTAAAATTTCATTTGAAATGGAATCAGACCATAAAACTCGTGATAGTAGTAATTCTTTCCAGATTAAGTAAATTCATGAAGAGATTTTATAAATGATGAAATAAAAATTATTTATCGTAGAAGAATAAAAATCTTATTTTAAAGTCAGACATTTATTATTAACGAATAGTCTGTTTGTGAAATAATAAAAAAAACATCTTTGCTAGTGGTAAATGTTTTATTCACAGGACAAGACATTTTGCTTAAAAGTTTAAAAAAAATCTTTCAATTTGGTTAATGAAAGATATAACTGAAAGTTATAGTCCTACATCATGTAACAGAGTTGCTACTATATTTCATTAGATTTTTCTAAAATTATTAAAGCACATGACTTCTGAATACATTGATATCATCAGGTCAATAGCCTGATACTTCATCATTGTTCATTATTATAACAAGAATAAATAGAGGTAATAGTGTTATTTATTTATTTATTTTCTGCTGATGTGATGAAGGGAAAATACACAGCTTTACTACATATGTAAATATATTCTGTTTTAGTTAATTATTATTTTTATTTTTTTTTTATAACTGCATTGTTCTATTTTTATATTATTTTGTTGATAATCTTAATTTCTATATATATATCTATCTATTGTTTTTTTTAATACACATTAAAATATATGTGTTGTGCATATGAGTGTTGAACAGTAATCAAATATATTGTTATTGGGAACCTATCCCATCCAATATCTCTACTGCATTTTATTTTATAATCCTTCACATCTTATGATTTAAGAATATCAGTTAATATTCTACTCTATTTTTTATTTTTAATGAGGTATCTGAATCTCTATTAATAATAATAATAATTTCTATATCTCTATGTCTTTGAAACAGTACACCAGACCCTTCATCCCTTACATGTAACTATACGAACCATCACATTCCATGCCTGCACTGTATATTTTCCCTGGCTTTGTTTTTTTAATAATAATAATAATAATAATAATAATAATAATAATAATAATAATAATAATAATAATAATAATAATAATAATAATAATAATAATAATAAAATTAAAAATAAAAAAATAATTAAATTCATTTTTTTCTAAATCCTCACATTCAAATCTTCTACCCGTTTACACATTACTTTACTTATTATATTGGTGACAATCTTCTCTTACTCCAACATTATTTACTATTTACTTATTATTCTTATCCTTTATACATATATACTTTATATATAATAAGAATGTATGTTTCAAATTATTTACTATACTACAACTTTCTATATTGTTTCAGCCAACACCACTTTGCAAGTCATTATTTACTGTATTGGGATCCCACTCCAAGAATACTCTCTCTACCACATTCTACTTTACAACTCTACACATCTAATTTAAAACTTATACAGGGTGCTATAAATTTTTAAACAATAAAATCTACAATAAACCTAGTTATTTCAATGACATACTATGGCCTTTTCATGTGGAAAACACAAGTCAACTTAATGGCATATCCACAATCCATTTATGGGATTATTTTAAGCCCATTTAAAAAATAGACCCACTGAAAATCTATATTATTAAAAAGGGGATCAAGCTAATAATCATTAGTTATATTTTGTGATCACCTTTTTAGTATTAATCCCTATATATAAGCCTAGCAGTTTTTGCCATTAATAAAGTTGTTTTACAAAGTCCAAACACATGGATTCCTTCTACAGTTCCCTACAGAGTATCATAGATTCAATCTCAATAATATTTTTAAACTCTCACGTGAGTAATATACAAAATAGACAAAACAAAATTATAATTTATACTGTGGTGTGAGATGAACAGATAAATTGAACACCAAATACTGACTCAACTTAATAACTAATTTATTATATTAAACAAACGAATAAAACCCATAACTACAGTTTAATACATAATATATTAGAAAAATACAATATTAAGATATAAATGAAAAGGCTTTCCCCCCTTTTCTTTGAGTTATGCTGGGGTGTATATTGATATATACACACATATATTATCCAAAATTTAATATATATTTTTTTTTAAAAAAAAAAAGAATTATATGCACACATAAATATCTGTAAGTAAAGATTTAATTATCAATTGCATTTAAAATTAAAAAAGAATTAAATTAATGATATATATTTGCTAGCTTTAAAATATTATACTACCCCACACGCACACATAAATATAAGTAGAAGGGACTTCAACTCAGACTTTCAAGTTCTTTACAGATATGCACTCCATCTTATACAACTGATACACATGTCCACATACATTTAAAAAGATGTAATGATGTACATATTTCATGCAGAACACTCTAATTAGTCAGATTACCATCTCCAATACATATACACAATCCAGTGCTCAATTTGTATTGATAGCAAATCTTTAAACTTTAATGGACAAGTTTCACTCTTTTCTACTTTCCATCTTTTCATTCTTCCATATCATTGAAATTCGGATGATGGAACCCTGAAAACCCTTAATGATGTCAATGTGATTATCATGCCCATGTTGACTTTAAGAGACTCTGACTCTTCGCATATAACACCTTAATATGTCCATTTAAATACCCAGAAGAGGGATGGGCAGAATACAGGTTGAATATGTAATATTCGAATATAAGTATATTGTCTTTACTAAGCATTGTGATTAGAAGGGACTTGAACTCAGACTTTCAAACTCTTTACAGCTATGCAGTCCATGTTATACAACTGATGCACATAACTATATACATGTGAAAAAGATAAATGATCTCCATTATACATATTTTGTGCTGAGCCCATACTCATCAGTTGGTCCAGATCATACAATGTTCTGTTTATATTAAGATAGCAAATCTTTAAACTTTTTATCCATCCTCCAATTCTTCAGCCTTCCAAAGCATTGAAATTCAGATGATGGAACACTTAAAGCTCTCACTGATACCAATATGATTGTCATACCCATGTTAACCTTAAGTCACTCTGGTCCTCACATATAACACCTTAATATGTCCATTTAAAGACATGAAGAGGGATGTGCAGAATACAAGTTGAATATATAATATTAATAAGTATATTATCTTTACTAAATTTAATGTAATTAGAATGGACTTGAACTCAGACTTTCAAGCTTTTTACAGCTATGCACCCCATCTTATGCAGCTGATACACATGATCACATGTGAAAAAGTTACTTGATATCCAATATATATATATTGTGTTGAACCAGCATTCATATCCATATATATATATATTGTGTTGAACCAGCATTCATCAGTTGGTCCAAATCATCATCTCCAACACATATATACAATCAGTTTTCATTTTATATTAAGATAGGAAATCGTCAAACATTAATGGACAGGCTTTAATTTTCTCCATCCTCCAACTCTTCAGCCTTCCATATCGTTGAAATTCCAATGGTGTAACACTAAAGCCCTCACTGACTTAAAGTTAACATGGGATTATTTGTTATCAGTGAAGGCTTTGAGTGTCCCATCAAGAAATGTCAATGATATGAAAGGCTGCTTGTCCATTAAAGTTTGAAGATTTGCTATCTTAATATAAACTGAGGACTGATATGTTGTGGATGGTAATCTGGACCAACTGATGAGTGCTGATTGAGTGTGAAATACACATATTGGAGATCATTTATCCTTGTGACATGCATTTACATGCATGTGGTCATGTGTATCAGTTGTATAGGATGGATTGCATAGCTGTAAAGAGCTTGAAAATCTTGAGTTCAAATCCCTTCTAATTACATTAAGTTTAGTGTAGACTGTATACTTATGTTTGAATATTACATATTCTGCCCATCCTTTTTCTGTGTATTTAAATGGATGTATTAAGGGTTCTATATGAGGGGTCAGAGTTGCTTAAATTCAACATGGTTATGACAATGGGATTGAAGGCTGAAGAGTGGAGAAGATTGAAGCTTGTCCATTAAAGGTTGAATATATGCTATCTTAAAATAAACTGAGCACTGATTGTAGATGTGTGTTGGAGATGGTGATCTTAACCAATTGATGAGTGCTGGTTTAGCATGAAATATGTTGATTTTTTTCCACATGTGTCTGATTGTGTGTATCAGTTGTATAAGATAGAGTGCATAGCTGTAAATAGCTAGAAAATCTGAGTTCGCCCTTCTAATTACATTAAATTTAGTATGGACAATATATTAACTATATTTGAATATTACATATTCAGCCTGTGTTCTGCCCATCCCTCTTCTACAGAATTAAATCAACATATTAAGGTGTTATATATGAGTGGTCAGTGACTTAAAGTCAACATAGGTATGACAATAATATTGGCATCAGCAAAGACTTTGAGTGTTCGATCATTGGAATTTCAATAATATGGAAGGCTTCATGAGGAGTTGGAGGGTGAAGATTGAAGCTTGTCCATTAAAGTTTGAAGATTTGTTATCTTAATATACACTTACTGATACTATTTATGTATTAGTGATAGTGATTTGGACTACTGATGAGGGCTGGTTCAGCACAGAGGGCTTTGAGTGTTCGATCATTGGGGTTTCAATAATATGGAAGGCTTCATGAAAAGTTGGAGGGTGGAGAAGATTGAAGCTTCATTAAAGTATGAAGATTTACTATCTTAATATAAGCTTATTGGTAGTATATATGTATGTATTAGTGGTAGTGATTTGGATTACTGATGAGTGCTGGTTCAGCACAAAATACATGTATTGCATATCATTTATATTTTCACATGTATGTACTATGTTTATCAGTTAAATAAGATGGAGTGCACAGTTGTAAAGAGCTTGAAAGTCTCACTGCCTTATAATTACATTAAGTTTAGTATAGACAATATACTTACATTTGAATATTACACATAAATATGTATATGTAATGAATAATTTATAAATTGTATTGGTATAAAAAATAAATCAATGCCCTACATTAAATTGGTTTAAAATATATTAAAATTAAATAAATAATTAACCTACCTTTGAGTGTATGGTTTTATTTTCTATTTTATTTATTTGATTTGCCAAAAATAAAAAATACATGGAGATTAATTCTCTTAACACATATATATTAATCTTTTAAGATCCTTCATTCTTCTTCCATTTTTCTTTTTTTAAAAAAAAAATTGACTCACTGTTCAAAACTTCCAGCAATCTTATCATCTGTAAAACTTCAAAACAGGAGACATGATGATTCATGGTCATTTTTTTCATTAGGTAGGCATTCACATAAAGAACAATTAGGTATAGGCTTATATGTTGATAAGGGCAAAAAAAACTGGTGAAATAAATTAGCTTTTCTACTCCATTTTGTATTTTTTAATTACTTTAGCACACAGCATTCTGAAAAAGGAAGAATTTATAATAGACACAATGTTTTTTTTTCTGCAAGTGACTACTGACCTTTAGTAATGAAATATGGTTGTGCATTTCTTCCCAGCAATCCAGAGTCTTCTGGAACAGAGTTTCATCTAACTTTTTCTGCCAAGATTTTTTTGTTTTCAGTGGTACAACTGGCTAAAGAACAAAAATTCTTAGACTTTTCTTTTAATACCTAATTTCTAGCACCACATACAAAATGAAACAAAAATTTATCAACTTTACTTTTAAAACCTAATTTATAGCAACACATATGAAAAGAAACAGCTGTCCGTCTTTTTTTCTTATTGTTTTTTTTTCTAATTAAATCCCCAGATAAATTTTCTAATTAAATAATAAAATAATGGTTTAATCAAAACACAGTAAATATATTTTTTGAATCTCTGACTTTGATAGGAAAAAAATCAAAATTATTTTCTGATACACACAAGTGCCCTACTTTAATATTCAATTAGCAATATTAACCTTCCCTAATTTTCTCATGAATATGTTCATCCTTTTAGAAATTTGCTCTCAGTGAATTTTTCCGTAAGTATTATGTTAAAATGCATATTTTTTGTATATTTTATTATAAAAACATTTTGTTCAAAAAATTACGATAGATAGTGGGAAATTCAAAAAAGGCCAGCTGACAATAGACATAAGCCTCGCCCTGACATGTTCATCCATTGTGTGATGGCAAGGCCATAAAATGCTTGGTGTTTTATAATATTGTTTAAAGAAAATAGTTCCAATGACCAAAAATGTGTTTATTTGTGAATTTATTACAGTTTTAGATTTTTTTCAATAATTTGTTATATTTATTAGATATCAAGAAATATAAATTATTAATAACTTATTTTGACTGCAAATACTTTATTTTAAAAAATATAATGTTATATTAGTAGCTAAAGAGAATATGGCCTGAAGCAATTTACAAGCTTAGCTTCTATGTAAGCAATCTACTTATACTTTCAAGTATGAAAATATCACAATTTTGCAATAAATATTCAAAAATTTTACAACTTTTAAAGCATAATTTGTTAGATATAAGCCAAATAAACATTCATTTACATTTTTAAAAATAATCAGAAATAAGGTTTTGTTGATTTTGAAAAAGTGAAAATAGTCTTTCTGAAATGATGACATGTAATCTTTTTGTTTTGATTATGATCTTATTTTTTTAATATTTATAGAAACAAAATGTGCACATTTAACATTTATTTCAGTAGTAACCAAAAATGTCTATCAAATGAAGTGAAATTTATCATTTTCTGATAAGTAATAATCATTTAATCATATATTTTATGTTGATGTGTGAGACAAAGAAAAACATCAGAAAATGCTGACATTTTAAAGGATTAAATACTAAACTCTCAATCCATGTAGGTATAAAAGATAAAATGACCATTTTTATCTTTTCAAAAGTATTTATCTTTTGACTTGGATCAAGAGTTTACTAGTATTTAATGTTGCTAACTAAATATTAAAGTATGCTGCTTGTGTAAAGGATGATTACCCTCATATCGTAATTGCAGTTTGATACTGTGCTAGTAAAAAAAACTTCTGGATTATTTACATTAAAATTATTTTACAAAAATATTTATATATATATGATTGACAATAAAGTAAAAAAAATTCTTGATAACTAATTTCAGTTTTACAAGATAATAAAAAGTAAAATTTTATTTTCCCTTCTTTTTAACTTTTTAGATAGATAAAATAAAATTTATCTACAAATACTGGAAAATTCTTCCACTATATATTTTATTATATTTATGAGTAAGTTATACATGATATATATGTGTACATATTCTCTTCACCAATATGCTTTAAATCTGAATCTATGTTTGTTTATTTTAAATTGTTTCTTTAGCATATTAGTATATCAATATTTATAGAGCTAGTTGATATCATCACATCATAATATATTGTAAAGAAAATGAGCAGCTCTATTAATTTTTAACATCTGCTAAGAGTCTTGGACGCAAAATATAATGGATATCATAACCCCATTACACTTAATAAAACATTTATTTAAATATCTTATAAAAAGAGGCTAATAAAAATTAATTCTATATTACCAATTTCTTTAACTCTTACCTAGATAATTAAATATAAACTAAATTGAGACAACATATATGAGTAATGTTTTATATATGTGGCTTTCAGTTTGAATATTTTATGATAGAATGAAATGATAATAATTATTAAATGCATTTTAAAAACAATTTAACTATTTTGAGAAATAAAAAACCCACTTTTATACTTTTACTCCTATCATGGTAAGTTTTGTATTCTTCGTTCCTACCACATGAGTTTGTAATGCTTTTAAAATGTTAATAATTATAAAAATAAAGTATATTTTATATGTATTATTAAAAATGTATTTTGAAAAATGCAAACTTTCATTTTTACGAACATAATATAAAAATTTCCTCCCCTCTATTATATAATTAGCATATGCTATGACCTATTTTTATCTTGTATTTGTACCTGTGCCTTTTGGGAATAAAGACTAAATTATAGATTTATAAATATTAGCATAATATTCTGCATCAATATTGTGATATTACAATTGCATTGTCAAATTAGATATCAAGAAATCTTTTTTTTTTTGTATAATTTTTTTTTTTAAATTTGGTGACCACTATTTTTTCCCCAAATTTTACATTTGATAGTTACAGAAGTATAGAGGTATAGAGTAGCTGTGGGTATTTAAATTAATACTGGTCACAAATCTAATACTTTTCTTATTGAAGAATCAAAAATGAAAAGAAATTATTGTTTTATGCTATTTATGAATGGCAGAAATAGATTCCTCCCCCCCAAAAAAAAATTTTGTACACTGTTATTGTCTTTTATCTATTTTTAATTATTAAAATATTGTGACATATATTATTTATAATTCTGGAAATTACATCTAACCATATACTTTTTTTATATTTCACTCTATATGTATGACTTTATCTAACTGAAGAAAATTCCTAGCAGGAAATATATCTTAGGATCCATTAGCATATTTTTTTTAATATATCCAAATGCAGGAGCATGTTAAGGTCTATTTTTTAGAAATAGATGATTAATATTTATACGAATAGAAAGAGTTCAATGATTAAATAATGGGAATTGTTATAAATTTCTATTCCAAATATTAAATAGATATATTTGCATATTGTTAAATTTAAAATCTGTATCTAAAGTTAAAAGAAAATGTAATAATTTTCTGTCTAATAAAGAATAATTAATCCTGAAAATTAAATTCAACCAAATTGAGGCTCACATTCCATGATTTAAATTTCTATATATGTGGCATTCAGTTTTGATGTGGCAAAATAAAGTATTTCTTAAGCATAATTATTATTGAAATATTTTTAAACATAACTATATTTATAAATAAATAAAATCATTAAAAACAATGAATTTAATTAAAGAAGCAAAAGTTTTTTTTTACTAACATAAAAATATTTTGTTGTTTATCTCCACATAATTTATAATTCTTTTAAGCAAAAAGTAATTATAAAAATAAAATATAGTTGTATGTTTATTTTTAAAAATATCCTTCAAAGTAATGAAATTGACTTTGAAACAAAAATAAAGAGAAATTTACTTTTCTGTTTTACTAATATCACTTTCTTATTTGTGATGACTTCTGCCATCCAAAGTACATGCAAAACCTAAAATGAAGAATCTGTTATTCCATTTGAACTGTTTAATGTACAACTGTAATATAAATATCAATATACAAACACTTTGTATAAATTAGTTCTGAGTATGCAATATAGGTCATTACTATCTATAATTAATTTGTACATTTATTGAAAGACAATTGTAATGAATGAGACTTTGGTACAAATACTGGATATATAATTTAATTGTTTGAATTGTAGGTCAACAAATACAAAATGGCATCTTGCACTGGGGAGTTGTATATCACTTCGATTATTTGATAGAATTGATTTGTAATTTAAGAGCTTTTAATGTACTATGTCTACAGTCATATGTTTGAAATATAATAGTACATGTTAGTTCCAGTTTTTAGAAAAGATTGTGGTTTATTAGTAGAAAGAGGTAATTATTTAAAATATTCAGATTGTCTTGCATTTGTACATTTTAATTTTTTGAAATTTAAAAGACTGTCTAAAGTTAAAGAAATATAACTTTTAATCTAATGAAAATTGTGCATTTATTAAAAATTAATTGCGTTGAATTAAAGCTTAAACTTTTAGACTACATTCAAGTAAAGTATATTAATGATAAGACATTGTCATCCATATTATATAGTGGAGTTAATTCCATGATTAATTATTGGGGCGTTTGGGGGCTTTAATTTTAACGAGTGAATTAATAAATCGGTTTCATAATTATATAATAAGATTGTTATGGATTGGGATAATTATTATTTTAATAACAATGATTGAATGATGACATGATGGAACATATCAATAATTACACACTAGGCATGATGTGGATACTTTCATTTATTTTATCAGAAGTTCTAATTTTTTTAGATTAGTTTGATGTTTTTTTTTTATTATAGATGATTAGCTGCTACTACAGAGTTGGGTTCATTTTGACCATCCAGATGTATTGTTGTGTTGAATGCTTTTCCAAGTTACTGCTGTATTATTAGTTTTCTGGAGTTACTGTAACTTGGACTCATTATAGGTTGAAGGAAGGAAATTATAAGCAGGGAATTTACAGATTAGGTTTTTACTGTATTATTAAACTTATATTTTACATACTTTAAGTTTTAATGCATTTTGAGTCAAGATTTTCAATTTCTGATTCAGTTTGTGAAAATACTTTTTTGTTGCTATGGGATTTCACGGGTTATATGTAATTATTGAAAGAATTTTTTTATTTGTTTAATTCATCATTATTATCATTATTCTAAAAATCATCATTTTTGGTTTAAGAGATCAGCTTGTTATTAACATTTTGTTGATGTATTATTATTTTTATTTATTTCAATTTATTGATGAGGATTATACATGTTTGTTTTATTATTGTATTAATAAAATTAATAGTTATATATATATTTTTAGAGAGTCCCTAACTTTAGTTTGGATTAAATTTTTTACTTTTATTTGATCAAAATTATCTTTATTATATTTTTAGAAATTTCAAATTATTTGGTAGAAATATTTATTTACAAATGAAAATTATTTTTAAAAATATTATTTCTTGGTTGCAAATATAGAAAAATAAATATTAGAATGAAATACATAAGATTAATAAGAACAATTTAACTTTTTTTATTGGACAATTACTATATTACCAACAAAATAAATTTGTTTTAACTGACTTTCTAAGATCTGAACAAATTATTATTCAGATTAGTTAGAACTGCTGAAATTCTATTTATTTTTTATTTTTTAAAGACAAAACAAATTGCTATAATCAATATGATTGCATTCCTTTTCGGCTAATTACAAATTCAGCTGTACATTGTTGATTTCTTTTGACTTTTCTTCTAGAAAAAATAAATATTACATAAATATTTTCATTTTTGAAATTAAAATAAAAAAATGAACATTCCCTTATCAGAGAAAGTAAGAAACTAACATTCAATAACATTGTGGGCTGCTTCTTGACTCATTTATCCTTTAGGCTGACAAAGCAGCCATATTGAATATTTTAAAAATTATGCTAAACCACAAATTTTATCATAATATATATTTATATTAGTCAAAAATGACATATATTATTTGAAACATCAAAGAATGTAATGAACTGAAAAAAATATAGTCATTGATATTCAAAGTAATAAAAAAAGAATAAAAGTTAATATTTCTAATAATTATTTTCATATTATTTTATAAATTTAAAATTATCTTGCATACAACTTAAAATTATATTTTTGTTAGTAGATTAGTTGGATTCATCATAAAATTTCTAAAAAATTGGTATACAATAAAATTTACCTAAGGTAATCCATCACTTGAAAATTTCGTAGAATAAAGACATAAGTATCTTTCATTTTTCCTAGTAGCCCTTCAAAATGTATTTTCATATAGAGGTTTGCAATGAATATGTCATTTCTAATAACTTCCCCTATAGCAAATAGTTAATATTGAAAAATAATTAGTATAATTTGAATATTATAATAAAAAACTTCAATACAGTTTGTAATTTATTGAAAATTACTACTAAAATAGTCACTATATACATAATAAAATAAAATAATAAGTGAATGAAATACTAAATTTATTATAGAGTTAAGCTTGAGATATATAAGTTAGTAGTTTAGTGAGTGCAATGTAGTATTATTTATCCTATCTTTATAGGTTTTGAGAGCTCGCATTGCTTCATGCTACTATGACCATAAATTTCGTAATAGCTTCGCATTGCTTCATGCTACTATGACCATAAATTTCGTAATAGCTTCATGAACTACTATCTCTTTTTGCATTGATATGCAGCTTTGAAATTTACATTGCAGTAGTGTATAATTGCCCTAAGTTTATGTAGTGTCAAAATCTTTACTTTTACCATTTGCATATTTTTATTATTATTAAAATATAGACAAGATATTATAGAAAAATCTAAATTGGGTCATAATATTTGCAAAATATGTTTATCTTTGTTTCATATCACCCTAAGCCCGTATCATACCAAAAAATGCAGAAAATCACGAGCTATTTTTTTGATCAGCAGTTTCAATAGTAATTTTTTCGTATATTTTTTTATCAAATATACACTCAAATAATAATTAAAAAATATATAAAAATAAAATAAAATGCAGATAATTCATGATATACATTTACAATACAATAAATTTGACTTAATTTGATGGATATTTTTTGGTTAGAAATGAAATGAATTCTAAAAAATCACAATTAATTTAGCAATTACTTCTAAAAATTAGATTTTAATTCAAACAAAGCACTATTTCATTATTCAGTAGTCGGTAGGAGCAAATTGACTTCAGAAAATGACCAACATTTTTTCATTTGATATTTATATTTATAATGTGAACAAATAAATATCAATATCTGATAAATCTATCAAATTATGCTTTAAAATTTTATAATTTTATAATAAATTTTACAATATTATAATATATTTAGTAGTCAATCAGTGATATCATGTTAGCAAACAGCTTGTAATTGTTTTTCCTGTAATTTGCATTGTTAACATTAAGCAGAAAAATATAATCTTTCATTTCTAAAATTAAAACATTTATATGCAAAATAAATATATAATCATATATATTTTTGATTTGCAATAATTATTGTTCAATTATTGTGTAAAAATTATCATGGATCTTAATAAGCTTTCTAGAAAAATCAAGATTTTAGTAATTTGAAATATTTCTTGAAATAATATCCCAATGTTCAAGACTTCCAAGAAACAGTGGAAGACCATCAATGTGTAGTTTGAAAGTCTCTTAATTGCTATATTTTCAATAATCCTAACATCTTTATAATTTTTTTGGAATTAAAATATTAGAAAAAAATGAAGGTGAATTTTAATGATTGGAAAAAAAAGTTAGCAAAATCTCTCACTGTCACTAATATAACTCAACTGTATTACATAGAGATTTTATATTTCCACATAAGCTAAAAACTACTCTGTACTTTGTAATAATAGATTCAAATTTAATAAAACATTAAATAAATTGTTCAGGGTTATTTAATAATGGTATGTGTACTCTTAATCATATTATATTTTAATGGAAATATATTGCATATATGTTATTTTTCGCTATAGGAAATAATTAAGAGTAACTTAATCTGTATTTTAAAGTTGTCTAATGATTTTGTAAGGGTTATATAAAATAAGAAAAATAATTACATGGATGTAAAATGTGTTTACTCATCATAGGATATGACAATATAAAAGGGATTTTATGTACATCATCTTAAGTAATACTTTTATATTTTAGATAGCATCAGTACAATAATGATGTATTTAATTCAAAAATTTAGATAACATCAGTACAATAATGACGCTTATACTATAAATATGACATTGAAGATGTTAATTGTGTAATTCATATGTATAATGAAGCCATTTATTATTTTTTTAAGAGACTATATTCCAAAATAAAGGAGTAAAATGTAGTAATGATAGTGTTAAAATTTTGATGCTTTTTTTTTTGTGGGGGGAATCGATGAGAGGAGTTCAGAATGCCATCAGACATATGCCTAGGTAATTTATATGTGCTAATAAAATTTGATATTTTAGTATAAATTTATTGATGTTTATTAGTATAAAATTTTTATATAGGTGTTATATTACTAATACTAGTTTTTTAAAATGGAGAATAGTAATGAAAATGTCTTGGGTAGGTCTGAAAATGTGTCTACAGTTAATTTTCTTTATCAATTATTTTCTATGACAAGAAAAGTGCAAGAGAATTGCTAAATCCCAAAAAGAAATGGAGGAAAGTATTAGTAAAATAATTAAATCTCAAAAAGAAATTCAAGATAATTTAATTAGTACTAAATTATATGAGGATATGAAATTATATATATATATATATATAAATGATATAAGTGGGAATACATGGCATAAGATTTCACTAAATTATATATATCATATGAAATTATATATATATATATATATAAATGATATAAGTGGGAATACATGGCATAAGATTTCATTACCTTTATTGACATTATTTTGTTATTTTACATGTAACAAAAAAAAAACTTAATACTAGTATTTGTTGGGAAAAAAAATCTAATAAAAGTTATAGTATATTTATGCAACTTTTCTTGACCTTGAGTATTTTTATCTAAACTCAAATTTGTTTCAAATATAAAAGAGAAAAATATTTAAATAAAAATATAATACTATCTCTGATTGTTATTATTTGCTAATAAATACAAATATGAGCCTTATATTAGTTTGCTAGATGATGGCATTGAATTATATATATACACCTAATTCTCTTTTTGCATGATAGATTGGTTTCTGAAAATTACATGTAAAAGAAATTTGTTTAAAAAAATGCATTGTATATATGGAAAATAAGGAGCTACCTTTTGGACCTATAAAATCAATGAAAATAATTAAATAAACCATATGAAAAAGTTTGTTAGAATGTTATTTTTTGTGTGCATGTGTGCTATCAAATTTTACTTTCTACACATTGAACATAAATAAAAAATGAGTTATAGGATCATAAATTTCATTTGAAAAATAATAAAAAAAAACTTTAAAGTGATAAGAAATACTTACTGGTTTCTCTACACAAGCCATCACAAACTTTAAAGTTCAAAGCATATTGTCACTTCCACATTATAAGTAAAAAAAAAAAAATGAAATAAAGATTATTAATCCTATTGTACTCGGACAGATTTCTTTGTTTTCACTAGATTTAAGCTTTCAACTTTCTCTTTAATATTAAACCATTATTATTTATCAGAATGTAGTAAATTTGACTTCTTTGATAGATATTTTTGTTTAGAAATTAAATAAATTTTAAAAAAATCACATTTGTTTTTTAGAATTATTTTTAAAATTAGAATTTAAGAAAGATACTTTTTTAAGCCTTCCAGAAAATAACTCATTTCTTTATTCCAGTTATGAATACATCCCAAATTACTTTTTCTTTTTTACTGATTATGTTATTTTAAAACAATTCATATAGAAATAATTTTTTTTAAAAAAAAAAAAATCATGTAAAAAGAAAATTGGTTGCATTATCATTTTACATCAAATGGTAAACTTATAAAACATTTTTTAAAATGTGGATGAATGTCTTTTTATAAAGAATCAGTTTATCTGTATATATGACATAAGAAATTGAAATGAAAATTGATAGTTTAACACATATTGTAATCATATTTTTGCATATATTTATATGCCTAAGATAATAAAATCAATTACTCAAGGCTTTAATAGGTTTATAAATTTTAGATGATAATAATCACCCCTTAAGCTCTCAACAATCTCAACCTGTAGTCAAGACAATTTTCTTTACCAATAAAGGTGATCTATATAAATATATAAGACCATAGATTGTTAAAACAGGTTGCTTTGACTATAGGTCCAGCTTGTTAATGGCTTAATGGTTGATTGTTATCACTTATATGCCTATATATTAACAGAAGTTTTGAAACTCATGATGTAAGTAGTTCAAATATCTCAACATCTCAAACATTTTAATGTAATTTTTACAGTTCAGTGGCAAATTGTATACTGCAATAACTCAAAAGCTGGTGTTAATTGAAATCACAATAATTGGAGTTTTTCTAGAAATTATTGTATCCCTTATATATTCTGGGAAATAGTTGATGATGTGATAGGCCAAGAATCAAGGAGGGTGCTGTGACTCTGAAATGTGATTTGGTAAAAATACGAATGCTAGCATTTCTGATAATCATTGTCATTAGAAACTACTCATTAACTCAATTGGAGGGGGGGGGGTATACAAAGAATATAAAATTACTGAAAATAGAAATATGAAACAAAAAAATATTGTAATTAGAATTTTTATATTTAATTAAAAAGATCGAAGTGTAATTATACATGTACTCAATTCTATTATTATAATTCTTGCAAAAACATCGCCAATGGCATGAGAAGCTCACTATGACCAAGCACTGCACTGTTTTAAACAATCTAAGACAGTAAGATAAATAAAAATGGAAAGAAAATGAGAAAAAGAATAATGATGATAAATTTAGTTATGATTATTAGTAATAATTATTAGCTAAATAATTATTATCATATTTATAGGATAAGCTATTTGGTTTGTTTAAGGGTTTAAGTTGTAAATTTGAATTAAATTAAGTTTACTTTTTTAATTAACCATATTTTTTCTTTTTTTTTCTTTTTTTGAGGCAGCAGTTTAAAACTTTCATTAGGGTTGCATCTATATTTGGCATTCATTAACTTGATATATTATATAATAAAAATGATGGAGGCGTTTTTTTTATTCAATATATATATATATGCGTATCTTTGCTTTTTGCTACGTTTATATATAATGGTTATTGTTAATTTAAATTTCTATTCTTTAAAATAAAAATGGTTATATTTTTAGAAACCAACAGCTGTTTCACCTTTCTGCTGAGATATCTAGTCTTTTAACAAAATCACCTACATAAAACTATTTCAGTGATACTAATTAAGATAAAAAGAAAAGTGAAGTTTCTATCAAGATGTTAAAAAATACGTTCACTGTTAAAAAAAAATACAGTTCTACAATTTAATTGGAATGTCATGATAAGACTTCAAGGTTGTGATACGTTAAGTAAACACAATTATTTATCGGAAAACGATAAATAAATGACTATTTTTATTCGTTAGTTCGTTTTTCATTGAGTTTACATTAAAATTTGATTTACAATTTAATTTTGCTTTAATCAAATAATAATATGACAACTTTATAAGCTTTTTACGTTGTTGATATATATATATTGTAACTGAATAAAAATATGCTCTGAAGTCCATCACCATTTATAACAGAATAACAATATGAACCAAGGAAGGACAATACTAATTTATTAATGCCCATGAATTGTAGCATAATTTGTCACAGAATGAAATTAATAAACTAAATGAAAGTGAATATCAATCAACGAATTACAATGTAACAGTTAATTCAATAAAACAATGATAATAATTTTGGTTGTAACCTCATAGATTCATACAGATTTAGAATGGATAGAAAACAAATAAAATCATAATTTCAAGCTAAAGCAATACAATGAAAAACCATTATCTTAGAAATAACGATCTATGATTATTATATAATCTGCTTATAATATAATAAAAATAAATAACAAAGAATTAGACAGATAAATCTTAATATTCCTTATGAGTCAAAACATTGTTCATAATAATACAAACTTATACTAAAATTTAAACATTATATTTAAACAAAAGGATTCATGGATGGATGAGATAATAATTTAATAATAGCAATGATATCTAAACAAATATATGACTTACTGATTGATTTCTAATTATAACTAAATAAAATAAAATAATGCTCACTTAACCATGCTATTCCATTAATACCAATATGCTCTTATTAATTAAATCAATTACAATAAGACTAAATACTCAATAATAATACAAAATCAATTAATCTAACAGATCTCTCCACTTTCATTAACTTATAATGCTATAAAATAAAATCATTATATTAGATAACATTAAAATTTAAAATATTCAGTCATATCAATATATAAAATAAACAATAAATTTATATTTTATATTTATTCAAACACAATTGACAAATCATATCCAGTTACTCTTCAGTTTAGTAAAGCTAAGTTGTTAAAACTTTAGACTATAATTATAAAAAGTTATGAAAGATTATTAGAATCAAATATTAATATTAAAATTTAATATCTAAACTGAATTTATGGTCTACATCATTGAATTCTAAATATAATTTAAGCAAATCACTATAATTTGTAGCAGAATAAAATATTATTACCAGCTCTGCAACTGAATAAGATGATAGTTATGGCTGTATAATGATTTAATATAATATTCCCTTTAATCAATAATGATTTAAAATAAAATATGTGAAAATCTTATTGATATTATCTTTACTCATTTTCAATGATTATCATATTTGTACCTTTATCAATCATTAGATCAATTCATATATAATTTCTATCTTAATATAACTTACTTATTACTAACAAAATAATACAATAAGTTTTTAATCATTAAATATTTAAGATTGTCAAATCAATTAATTTATTGCTATGTAAAAATCTATCTCTGATCTGATAATAAACAATAAATTCAATACTAAGAAAATATGTAATTATACTATCTTACCTGTTCTGTTTTGACCTCTGAAATAATTTTAATGCTTCTAAGGAATTATGTGGTATAATTAATTTGTGGTAAATATCTTATCCAACTACTATTAATCAATAAATTCACCTTGTAAAATTGAATGACAACCAAACAAGTTTTAAATTAATTCAAAATTTATTAACAAATGGATATGAGCCAATTATGCTTTGTGCAATAGGTTCTTAATTGAAAGTGATTTTTAAAATTAAATAGTTAATTGTACATCAAACTTCATCTATCAAATGCTAAATTTAAAATGTATATTTATGTAACACAAACATGTTGTAATACAGATACACCTTTCAAAATATAAGAGAGTCAAGAACATTCTTAATCTCTATATAAGAATTAAAAAAAATAGTTAAAATAGAATCATACTAAAGACGAATATTCATACTTGAAATTAATTTATAATCAATGAATAAAGTGATAAATATTTTTAAATTAAATCATAATTACTAAGCTACAAAATATATACATAACTCCTATATTTTATGCATGTAAAATAAATCTCTACTTAACTTAAATTATACTATTGTTTATATCGATAAACACTATACAGTTATATATATATATATTAGTAAATGACCTGAGTAAATGTCCTCAAATATGATATTTCCAAAACAAAACCATAGTTCTAATGTCTATTTATTATACCACAAATTGGTGGTATTTCATTATTCCAAAGAAGGTATAAACATCACAAAAAACTAAGATTTGAAGTACATTTTGTTAATTCTAATATCTGCTGTATATCCAAATAATCCTTTTATTTAGAAAGTATTTGATCTATATAATATTATAAATGTGCAAACACTAATTTATATCCATGATGATGCAATGTAGATATCCTTCATAAACTTTATAAATGGTCACACACTAATTTAATCTATGTCATTGCTATTGAAATTGAACCAATTTTTATCCTATGTGGAAGAACTCATTGATGTCATAAAACTATATTGGCAGGTGAACATAATTCTTGTATCCATCTTGATGTTGTTAGCATTTATATCTCATCACCGAAAAGTACATAATATTCATTTTTTAAAGCAAATTAATTTTCCAATGTTGTTTTCAATGCAATGAATCATTTTTTTAATATAAATTGTCACTCTTCACAAATTCTCAATAAATCTGTCTATGTAATGGATGAATACTATTGCTTTATTTCCATCATTCTATCCATTTAATAATCATAAAATTTTAAAGACAAATAAATAAAAAAAACCTATGAATGAACTTAGGTTTGCTTCTATAGAAGCCAAGACACAAGAGAGCGAGTTTAGTTCTATTTATAATATTTTTTAATTGACATCAGAGAAACTATAGCAATGTTCCATAACTTCCACCATCGTACCATAAATAAAAATCTTATTACATAAAATAATGACAAAAAATGTTTTATAATTTATTACACATATAATATACATCACTTGCATCTTAAAATCCCAATAATCTTCTTTCACAAAGTAAACAGTTTAGATTACATTCTTTCATACTACTATGGAAACATGCTTTTACACATATTTTCACATGAGCAAATGGGAAATATTTATTTGTATGGTATGGGTTTGATTTGCTTTAAATATCTATGCCATTCTTAATCAGACAATTCTTTAGATTTGGGCACCATGCTATAAAAGAGAATTATTAACATTATGTATGTCACTTTTATTAAAGTAAGAAAGGCACCATACCTACCAAACTCCTAAATGTTATTTATTTACAAACACATATGTTTGGAATTAGCTTAAGTAGAATAAATGACATAAATAATATATTTTAATATAAACCATTAAGCATCACATGATCACATTTCCTATACTAGCACATTAATTGTTGATAAACAGAGCAAAACTCTCCATACAGTATTGCCACCTGTGCCAAACAGAGTAATCAATGGATGCCAGAAAGCTTGTGCATAAAATCCCTATCTAAAGCCTACTCATCCAATATCCCCAGACTAGTTTCTGGCTTGTGGCCTTCGTCAGTGAGGAACTTTGGATCTGAAAGCACTGCATCTAGATCTTAGGATCTAATGCAACCCTCTAGCAACCACCTTTTATCTCTACTTAACTACAAATCTATGAGAATGAAATTGGAAAACACAAAAAATATTTTCAATCTAAGCTCAATAGCTTATATAGTCATATGGGTCTGAACTCAGTTCAGCACCCATACATTTTGGTGTCTTTGGCTCTTTTACAACCATAGCCACCACTATCCTTTTAGGCAGGATTGGTGTTAAACCATTAAGCATCACATGATCACATTTCCTATACAAGCCAGAAACTAGTCTGGGGATATTGGATGAGTAGGCATTAGATAGGGATTTTATGCACAAGCCTTCTGGCATCCATTGATTACTCTGTTTGGCACAGGTGGCAATACTGTATGGAGAGTTTTGCTCTGTTTATCAACAATTAATGTGCTAGTATAGGAAATGTGATCATGTGATGCTTAATGGTTTAACACCAATCCTGCCTAAAAGGATAGTGGTGGCTATGGTTGTAAAAGAGCCAAAGACACCAAAATGTATGGGTGCTGAACTGAGTTCAGACCCATATGACTATATAAGCTATTGAGCTTAGATTGAAAATATTTTTTGTGTTTTCAATTTCATTCTCATAGTTTTGTAGTTAAGTAGAGATAAAAGGTGGTTGCTAGAGGGTTGCATTAGATCCTAAGATCTAGATGCAGTGCTCTCAGATCCAAAGCTCCTCACTGACGAAGGCCACAAGCCAGAAACTAGTCTGGGGATATTGGATGAGTAGGCATTAGATAGGGATTTTATGCACAAGCCTTCTGGCATCCATTAATTACTCTGTTTGGCACAGGTGGCAATACTGTATGGAGAGTTTTGCTCTGTTTATATTTTAATATAGTTTAATAAGTTTACAATAAACAGAAATACATAAGATACAAAATTAACAAACAATTAATTGAGGTATAAGCAATATTTTATATGATGTAATTATGTAAAAGTGCAATTATTATAATAATATTAAAGAGAATTTGAGATAGCTATATTTTTTCTTCAGTTATGTTTCACACTCATAAAAAAATCTTATTTTGTATGAAACTATTACATTAGAGATACATTTTGTTAAAGCAGGAGTTAAAAAAATTACTTCATCTTAAAAATAAAATATGACATTTGCAAATAAAAAAAAAGAACATAACAAAGGATTTCATTTTAATCATTGCTCTCAAAAATGTATTTCATGAAAAGATGTATTCCTAATCAAGTCTTTTTATGCAAATTTTATTAAAATTAAATATTCTGAAAATGAACATAATATTAGAAATATTAAAAAAAATAACTATCTAAATAGATAAACAGTAAAAAAAAACAACAACAATACAATTATAGACAAAAGCATTTTTGTCGATATCACAGACATTTTAATCTAACTATTTTTCTATTAAGAAATAAATATTTTCAAATAATAGCTAAAGGTAAATATCTCACACTTATTATGAAACAATAATAAACAAACATTTTATCTAAACACAGGTTTTTTTTTTCTTGGATTACCAATGACTGCTTTAGATACTGTAATAAGAACTAAACTTTAATTCATTATGGTTTCCAATCATGAAAATTATGCAAAGCTTGATTTTACTTGAAAGTGTTTACTGCCAAATGATATAAATATTTTTACTATTGAATCACTGCAATGCTAGCAGG
Organism: Epiperipatus broadwayi; assembly: GCA_028023455.1. Lineage (NCBI taxonomy): Eukaryota > Metazoa > Onychophora > Udeonychophora > Euonychophora > Peripatidae > Epiperipatus > Epiperipatus broadwayi. The sequence goes on along the minus strand of JAQFVV010000056.1, from coordinate 6,053,785 downwards.
ATGTTGATGTGAAAAGTCATAAAAGATCAAGGATAGTTAAATTGTTAATTATAAGCAATCCATAATAAATTTAATGCATGAATAAAAACAAGTGCAAATTTATAAAAAAGAAAATTCCAAAAAGCAATCCATTTAGGGGAAAACTAAAATGTTTATGTCATAAAATGGCAAAATCATATATTTAGTAAAATTTTGATTAGCCATTAAATGTGAATAAAAACATATTTCATTTATGAAAAATGAAAATAATGTAGATTTCCTCAAATAAATTAATCCACAGCTGCAAGTTATACATTTAGCAACAAAATCAGTGCAGAATGAATATAATAATGTTCACTTGATTGACACACTTTTTATAGATATCATAAATTATATAATAAATTCTCTTTTTGATTGTGTTTTTCCAATCTACATGTCAAGAATGGATTACTACAATTGCTCACTCAATCAAGAGATTGTGTTGGTGCAATAACACTGATGCTGTTTCAATGCATATCACTTAGCAATAAAACCTAATATTTCCTGAATGAAATTGATTTGTATTTTGATCTCATATCTGCCTTTATATTGCTTATAGATTTTTTTGTATTTAACACACTTATTTCTGTCAATTGACTTTCTTATGTAGTGCTTCTCTTATTAAAATGTTATTTATATTCTGTCTGCATTGATTTATATGAAGCATGTTTTTATTTTGCTATGTGAAATATGAAAGAAGACCTATTTATTTTCTTGTGGATTTTTATTTGGCCTCTTATCTGCTTTACATTTTTCAAATGATATTTGTATTCATTTTGCATTAGTTTGATTACTAAATATATTATTTTCATACTTATTGTTCTTAGTTACTGCTGTGCATTATTTTTAGTATGCTAAAACCTATTTTATTTCAATTCTTTTATAAGTTAACTTGGTTTTTTTTTTATGTGAAACAAGCTCAATTCATTATGTATTAGTTTGATTGTTAAATATATTTTCATGTTTTCATTTCTTATCAACAACTTTTTTTCATCATTTATATGTGGAATATGATTTCATTTTATAGGTAGAGATCACAGTCAGTAGTAGCTTAATCTTCCCAATGGTAATATTTTATTAAAAAGATACAAGAATTAAAAAAAATTATGCATTAAATTTTTTATTCTAAAAGTAAAATAGAAAATAGAAAAATGTAAACTCTAAAAAAATTAGCATTTATAATGAAGCAATGGATCTATAGTTCAGATCCATGCTTCACATCTTTCTATGTTTCTAACCGAGGATCAAACTTATCCATACTTGTAAACAATTATAATAAAACTTTCCATCTGCCATCTTGTATAGATTGGATTTCGAGATGAATTAATGGGTCAATAAAATCTTAAATTTTCTATTTAAAATTTTGGTTATAAATATTAGGTGTATGAAGATATATATATATATAGATAGATAGAAACTTTTATAAAAATCAAGAAATAAATTTCAAAATTTTATTTTTTCATTTTTTTTAAGTCAGAGTATTTTATTCTGGAGATTCACTTTTGTGATAGATCCTAGTCACATTCTTATGTGTAACACAAAAGAAAATCCATTAGTGAAGTTAGAATCAAATTTGTAATTAAATTAAAAGTAAATCATAGAAAGATATTTTAAAGAAAAATTCTTCAAATCTATGTTAAGCTCAAAATAGATTTGAAACAATAAAATCATTGTGTTTATCGGGAGAATGGATCTTATGAAGACAATAGTAAAATATTTTATTACTGATTATGATTGCTAGAATCAAATATATCCATTTTGCCTTGGGTGAGTGTAAAAGGGGAATTTTCTAAAAGTATACTGGAAACATATAAATAGACCAGGAGAACAATAGAGGAGGCCATTATCGTTTTAGTTGAGGAAGCAGATCCACATCTGTTTTTCTTTAAAAATAAATGCTGCCATATGATTTGGGGGTGAGCAGAACCTAATCTGCTTGGTCCCATGTTATCCCAGGTGTGATCATAGAAAAACCATGAAGCCGGTAAAATTTAGTTAAAATGCCTTATTTTTGAACTGCTGAACTGTGGAACTCTTGGAACAGAACTCAATAGCTAGCTATTCCTATGCCAAAATAATAAAAGCCAACCTCAAGTTATTGTTCCATTGTGGAACCTAAATTTTAAGTTTGGACTGTTAATAAATTATATAATATCTTTTAAACTGTCTTACATTCCTAACCTTCTAATTTATTTTTTCAATTCCAGTTGGCTGTATAATTAATTTATATATAAAGAAATGTCTTCTAAAGTGTAATTCTCCCTAAATATATTTAAAATGCTATAGAAATAAACTTTGTAATTTTGACTTCTGTAATTAATTTTAATGTCTCTGCTATATATTTATCTGTCTTAAATTATGCCTCTCTTAACATCAAAACTTTTCTTCTAAAGTGGTCTATAGATGATCTTATCACTTATATATATATATATTGTAATGGGCACATACGTACGTTAAATTGTTTTTTATTATTAAACATGAAAAAAATAAAAGTTCGCAAATAAAACTTCTTTTTTTTTTTAAGAATTAAAAAATTGAAATTAAATGTCTTAAACTTGTATATAAATAAAATCACACAGATGAAAAAAATTATTAAAATAAAACTTTATTAAAAATAGAAAAAGTATTTTAAAAGCAAAAGCTTATAAAAGATTTAGAGATAGAGATATATCTTTGGGTTTGAAAACAAATTAATTAATGTTATTGAAAAATGGAAATGATTATTTTAATTAGTCAAAGTGAACTAGCCTTTGGGCATTTAAATGTATAAGCAATGGTCAGATAGGAAAACAATAGAAACTAATAGCAAATGAGAGAAATCGATCGGGAAATCGGATCTCAACGGAAGGATCATCATCATCAATGATGTAATGCCCATTGGATCCTAAAGTTACATATAAAAAAAAAGTTTGATAATAAAATTTTTAATGAGTGAAGAAAATTTAAGAGAAGACTGAGATATGTTAAGTCGGAGAGTCGGAGGTGAAGGGATTGAAAGAAGCACTTTCAATTCCTTCAGTTGTTATGAAAAAGAAAATGAAACATCGCTTTTCCTATATTGAGGACCACAGGATCATCGAGGGATTTTAACGCTGGATTCCAAACGGAAAGCAATGGATAACTAATGAATATTTCTAAAACTGTAAGCACACTATGAACTTAAATGAATATTAATTTGAAAACACTAAGAACTTTAAAATATAAACTTTCCCAGTATTCAAAAAAAAAAAATAGAAATAGAATCCTATCTGACCAAACTAAATTCCTTATTAATTCTTTTTATTGATGTATTTTTTTTAATCATTTCCATTTATTTATTTATTTATTTTTTTGGTTCTTCTAAGTTTTATTTATGATTTTTGTTTTTCCCTAATTTAATATTATATAAATGTTAAACTTAAGTCGGGCGTGAATGGCTATATAGATTTGTAAAGTTATATTAGGGGAGGGTAATCTTAGGTTATTTGTTTCGTAGTTAAATTGGTCAATGGATTGGATATATTGGTGTAATTAGTAAATGTAGTACGAGATTCGCTATGGGCAGAATCGCTTTATACGCCACACACTTCCGTTTTGGCCTATGGAATGCGATTCGTAAGTCAGCAAAATGACGGCAGTCCTTTCCTATGGAGTTTTTTTTTTATTGCTCTTTTTGTCTGATAGATGTAGTATTCCTATCTGACGACAGGCAATTTCTTCTTTTAACCTTTTGTGCTGCCGTATTCGTATTACATTGAATGCGTCAATATATCAGATGAATTGACATTGGTTTGACTGTGAACTTTTGGCCTAAAGTTAAATAAGGATAGAATATTTTCTTTCAAATGCAAATCTATGTAGTCTATTCATACTCGACACTCTAAATAAAAATGCATTAAATTTAAGTTGGGTATGGACGTTGCATGGATTCATTTTCAGTTAATTATGTTTTTGGTTTTCATATTTGATCAAAATATATAGACATTCGGTAAATAATGATACCTTACAGTGAGTATCTAAAATGTATTTATTCGGATGTCTTTTAAGTTATTGGTGTCAATGTAGTATCTTATGATGAATGTCATTGGGTTTCTTATATTCCCTCTGCAATTGACGGTATCAATGACTTTGTATTTTGATTGTTTATGTTTATTTTGAAATGTTTTTAACCATGTAATCTATGTAACCGATCTATACTCAACATTTTAAAACAAACTTTTATAAACCCATCTGTGCGAACTTATAAAAATTAAAATGTAAATTAAAATCAAAGTTAAAAATGTAAGTTAAATTTTAAAATGTAAACTGATACTAAAACAATTTTAAATATTATATATGTGCATAAATAAATGTTTGTGTGTATAATTACTCGCAGTGGCTTATTTTTATATATATATTCTTAGATAAGAATTTATTATAAAATATAAATCTCCGCTGTTCCACTGAGCTAGTGATAATGGGCTAACGACCGGTAACAAAATATATAAAATAAAAAAAATAAAAAAATTTTTTTTTTGACTTGCGTATCTGCCTACTTTATAAATTTTTTTAGGCTCAAATGCCTAGATGGCGCCCCTGTAGTGTAGATTACGTTAAGTCCCTTTCTCCGGATTGTTACAATATATATATATATTATCTAGATTTATTAATATTTGATTCAAAATTTTATTTATGTGTCAATTTGTTTCATCTTGACAGATTTATACCTGCCTTGTCCCCTTTTTATATTATGACTTAAAATGATTTTTTTCCTATTTCCCAACCAATGATTGTCAGTAAATAAATATGTATTCACTCTAAATTATTATATAATTAGAGTACCCTTTTTGTCAAGATGAAATGATTTTGTTTTATTTTGTTTTTATTCTAAAATTATATTCATGCACAGAAAGTTTAGTTTTTTTTGGGGGGGGGAGATGCTAGATCAAGTGTGTAACTGTTAACTAATTTATTCAATGTTAAAAGAACAAAAAGTGGAGTGGAAGATTATTCCATGCTAAGTTGTAAGAGAGAATTTAGTAATATGAAATTTAAAATTCCAGTGGGATTACGTTTTGAAGAGAGAGAGATGAATTGCTTTAAACAAAATGATATTCGAATAATATTTGAGGTGTATTTGTTTAGATGTGATCTTTGTCAATTCATTACTATATGAATTCAACCTCATGTGGCTAAGTATAAGTTTAATCAAAGTAATTTTAAAATGTTTTCCAGTATTCGTTTTTGCATCTCCAGCATTTCGCTTGATCATCTGTTTTGTTCTTTTGACCTTTGTTTTATAAGTATACCACATGAAAGATTCACTGGCTAAAATGTAGCTCGGGGTATGAAAGATATAAATGTGAAGACTAGAGTTAAGCTAAGCTTGGCAAGCCTTGGTGATTCTTGGTCTCTCACCTGAAATATTTTGAGATTTTGCAGATTGTGCAAACCATTAGTCTTTTGGAGCAGTGTGCGCTATTCCTTGCATCAATGGAACTGGGCAGTGGGTTGAGCTTGTGTTGTTTATGTTTTCTCAAATGCTGGATGTGATTTTTTTTTCTCCAAGCATATGGTGGCAGGGGTTGACTACAGTTTGGTCAAGTTAGATTATATTTTATTATCATTAACATAGTTATTTGTGAATATCATGATCTGCTTGCATTCAAGCATGTCACTCTCCTTGAGACCATTTCTTAAAAACATAGTCAAGTTATTCTTTCTTATAATGAGTTTATTTATGTGAAAGTTAATCAAAAGCTAATTCTGTTATATATTTGTTTTTCTTCCTGCACATACTTGAATTGGCATCTACCAAAGAACTTTAAACACCCTTCTGTTTTAAATTGGCATATAAATTATATCACTACCTTATGAGAGGCATATGTTAGTTATATACTTGAAATTTTCTATTAATGAGCAATGAAGTTAAATAGTGAGATAGTAAAGAATTATAAATATGCATTTTATTAAAATATACATATAAATTTAACCTACCTATGGTTCATGTTAATTAATTTTACTTTGAAATTAGCATTTATATCTCAATATTGTGCTGCTATCTGATGACTTAAGAATACACACCATTCCTTCTTTGATGTGTAATTATGATAATGACAGTGTTAACCTTTCCTCAGAAACATCCATGGCAGGACATTTCACAACTTGAAGTTGCTCAAAAATGGTCAAATTTTTGAGCTAAGGTAGTGTTTTCATGCTTCTTTTCATGCTTACAAAAAGTACCGTAGGATGCTCCCCTCTCTAGAATTATTTTACAAGTAAAAAAAATCAATAAAATTGACATTGAAGGTTCAACAATGGGAGAAGAAAGCAGGCTTTCCTAGATGCTGATTGGTTGGTTCTCATTTCAAACAAAAGAAGAGTACCTGTCAATAATTTTCACCACTCCAACATGATTTTTAAAATGAAAATGTATGTTTTAGAGTATTTTGCTGGCATTTATTTACATATTATAATGTATTTTGGTAAAAATAGGCTGAAAGTATAATTATTTTAGAATAATAGTAAGATTTTAGTAAAAAATTCTTTACTTTTACACTAACTGAGAAAGAAATCAATGATGTTCACAGCACACTTTCTAATTTGCTAGAAACTTTCCTTTTAGGTTTTCCACTATCATATATTTTTATAATTATAAATAGAAATTTATTTTTGAAAAAGTTTCATTCACTTTCATAATGTGACAAATTATTAATATACTTTTTACAAATGAAACTAAATTGAATATAAGATTAAAAGATGAATATATTTTTACAGCTGAGTTTGTTAATTCACCAATTAAAAGTTGTAAATCTTTAATTCACTTAGCCAATGAAAATTTAAAAAAAATTTTTTCAAGGAAAAGGTTAAATGTTAAAGATGTCTGAGACTCATGTTCCACCACTGATGCTGCAGGCTGAGTTTGAAAAGATTAATTGCTTGCCTTGAAAATGTTGTTAATTGGTTGTTAGATTTAGAGGGTCGGTAAACAAGTTAGAATCCATAAATATTCTTCATCTTTGATCTTGCATATGGTTGGATTCGAGGTACTTTTACCTAGACTACATATAATTTCTACTGGTAGAATACATTATATCATTAGAATATTAAACATAAATAGTAATATATGAGGGGGGAACTCAAAAATAACCAGAATCGTTTTCTTGTTTGCACACCTGTTGTAGTAATATGTTTCTGCGAATACATCCTTTTTGCAGGAATCTTTCAGCATCAATCTTCCAAATGTCATTATCATGTGATTTCAGGAGGCTATTTAGCACATTCTTTTGTAAAATGTGTTTTGCTTATTTGTTGATTTTTTTATAAAAGTTGAAAAGTTCAAACAATTGAAAATTTTGCTTTCATTTACAGAAAACAACAGTGAAAGTAATTGTAATGCTTGAAACAGATTATAAGCAAGCTGATCTTGTAAAAATACAAATTTGTGACTGGTTTAATTGAAATGTTAAGCTCATTATGTTCTTAAAAAGTGTAACAAGTGATGCCTAAAGTCAAAACAATGCTGATTTTTTTTTATACAAATGACATTTTACTTAGTTTATAATGTTCAGGCATTTTATTTGCAAATTTTGAAATATTTATATGATACGATTAAATATAAACATCCTATTTTGTGGCAAAAAGAAGAGTGTAAGCTTCAATTCGACAAAGTATCATCTCAAAGCTTGTGAGTGTGAAACAATTAACACAATCTTAGAAATAAACAAATAAAGAAAGTGTATGTGTTGCGCATATATCATGGTTTAATTTGTGTATGTATTAGGCAACATCTTATTTTTTCCCAATTTTATTGATTGGGTTAATTTAACATTGTGAGTGAAAATATTTCTCCTTTAAATTATTCACTAATATAAACTTTAAGCTCTTTGGCCCTATATTAAAGTAGAGAAAATATACAAACAAATAAATGTAGCTGATGTCAACTTTATATTTGTCTTTATAGTTCGTACAGTAACTGTCCGAATTGTTTGTTTCAATAATCCAGAGTGATTTATATATGTGTAGATGGGAATTCATAATTGTACTTGAACATCTGCATCTGTAGATTGTCTTTAATAGCCTTCAAATTAATATTCTGAAATAGACAGTTTTAAGATGGATTTATAATGAATCGGCTCTTATTAGTTCATATATGGAATGATGGAATAATTTCATCCTGATCTAGATGAATCATAGCTCTGTGAATGATGACCTTCTTTTCATGACATACTTCTTGCACTTAGCACTGCATGTTTACTTTAATTATTACTTATACTCGTTTTAATAGTTTATTTTGATTGGAGTACTGTCAATGTTTCTTTTATTTCTTACTTTTGTATTTAAGTTTGAAATGTATAGCAGGGAATTAATGGTAGTTTTAGAAATTCAAACATTTTGTTTACAATCCTTAATTTTCAAATTTCTTATTTAGTTATTTTATGATCTGCATATTTCT